>JAPSGF010000108.1:366434-433989 GCA_035772895.1 Perdix hodgsoniae
GAGAGAGAGAGAGAGAGAGAGAGTCTGTTTGAATTGTATAGACCTCACCACAATGCTGGGGTGAGAAGTGCAGTCCAGTTGAGTGACTGAAGTACAGACGGCGAAGTGCAGATGGCGAAGCGCAGGCAGCGAAGCGCAGATAGCAGCGAAGCGCAGACAGCAAAGAGCAGGCGAAGAAGAAGCATCAGGTGACCTTGCTTGGAGTTATATCCCCTTGCTGACCGCAAAGTCACCTGGGCAAATGTAGTTCTTCTCCGACAGACGAACATTCGGCAGATATCAAACCCCACCCCCAATGCATCACATGATGTTATGGTGTGGAATACTGATGACCAAAAATCATAAAACCATGACAACTGCCCAAGGAGGTGGTGGAGTCACCGAACATGGAGGTGTTCAAGAGATGTTTGGATGTTGTGTTGAGGGATATGCTTTAGCTGGGGAGTATTGGTGATGGTTGGACTGGATGATCTTTTTGGTCTTTTCCAACCTTGATAATTCTGTGATTCTGTGAACATAAAACTCTGAAGTTTGGCAGCAGTTGGGAATCTGGATTCAAAACCATTACTTAACTGTGTTTCTGGGAGCTACATCTTCCATTTACAGGAAAAGATGACGAAGTGAAGTCATCTCCACTTAAGTCACAAAAAAAAATCTGCTCTTACGGGCCAAATTCAATATATCTGAAGGTGTCAAGACAATCACTTGGGCATTTGCCGAGCACCATTACAATTAAGACCACTGTCTACTGTAACCTTCCACAGATTAAAAAAACCACACAGCATAAATGAGCTAACAAAACTGGCATTCCGTTTTGAAGTAAAATATCCTTGAATCCTCTGAAGTAACTCAATTTTATTAAGTATGCGCACACATGCATCCACACACACACACATATATATATATATATCCTCAATCAAATCAGAGCATTACCACTATTGCAACTCAGGTAATTTTCCTTTCACTTAAGAGGAAAATGATCATTCACTGTTATCACACATTTCAAAAATACCACCTCCTCCTACTTTTTCGTTCTTAAGCTTCTATGAAAATTCAAGAGATATTCAGAAGTACCTACTTTAGTAATATATATATACTTCCAGCAAGTCTTGTCTGCTCTTTATTTCTGACACTTTGAATCTCTTATCTACAAATCTTCATATATATTTGTTTTCTTACCAATGATATATAATTATTTAATTTTTATTCCAAAGAAATGTTATCAATATCTAAGTTCCTTTTTCCCCAGCTTTTACAGTTCTTAAGTGTTGCAGTTTCTTCAAGTGTATAGTTATCATGCATTTTCACAGTCAAAACAATATTAAGCAAGTGTTGATAGACTTGTGAGCAATAATTTCTTACTAATTTCTCACTTTTTTTTTTTTTAATGCTACATAGCTCTACAAAAGAAACACCAGGATAGGAGGAAAGAGTTTGTATTTGACTGTTTCGCATAAGATATTGTATAACAGTATGGCAAGGGAAAAAAAAAAAACAACATGCATGTTTGCATGACAAAACCCACAAAACCAAGATGTACGCATTCGCATATGTTGGACATGACCATATACTTAAAAACGTAGAGCTAGTGAGAATATGAAATGCAGAAATCTTTGCTCAGGTATAATAGCTGCTGATTTCTATGAATGTTAAAGCTGAGTAGAGGCTAAAAAATCCTGATCTCAAGAGAAGGCACCATTCAGTATTTTACTCAACTACTTTCAAATGAGGAAGCAAGAGCTAGCTAATGCCCCTGTGACTACGTTATCAGGATATATGTGTATCTATTTCAGGCAAACTATTCTAATTCTTGCTTCAGAATTAATGTTTCTATAATCTCAAATAATCAAAATGCATGGATTTACTGTATAGTAATACTATAATTTACTGTATAGTAAAGCTAATAGTACTGAAAACGTCCTTTGCAATTTACTTCAGTATTACTGAATATCAGGTGCACCAAAAGAGTTTGACTCTGGGAGTAGTCAATGAGAAGTTGATACTTTCATCATTTCATCGGCAATTAGATTCTAATTTGGCTTGATACTCAATTACACATTCATTGCACCATTTATTCTGTCGGCCGTGTCTGGTAACATTAGTCACAAAGCTGTACAGATCCTGACCTTGGAAATGTTGTTTTAAGTAAGTAAAGTATGTTGTACAAGCCAGAAACAAATGAGGAAAGTAGGAACTGCAAGACTCAGAGGAACAAATAAATATCCAGAAAAAAAGACCAACGGTGTAGCAGAAAAAAAAGCCCTGAATTACTTACCGATATCTATCTGAATGTAAAATATTTTATAATACCAGTTGTTTTGTTAAAACTTTGGTAAAACTAGAAAAACTTCATCTGTAAAACCCTGAAGGAACATATTAAATTCATATATACATGACTTTAATTATTCACTGATACCTGCCTGCACATGAAGTATTTTGTAATTCCACTTGTGTCATTAAAGGAGAGGAATTAACGACACAACCCTAAGGGAACATATTAGGTTCCTATCAAAATAAATTTATCTACATAAAAGTTACGTTAATTGCAAGTAAAAAGTACCGCAGCAATAAGGACTTTTCTACATATACTATGAAAATATATAGAATTTTCCAGATTGTACTAAGCCATACCACACTGTTTAATTCTGAAATTCATTTTCACTTGGTGGTACTAGATCTGATGAATTGTTATTTATAATGACAACCATAAAAATACAGTAAATGATGCTTATGTGGCTGAATCGGTAGTGAATTATGGCCCTAATGTGATATAAAGAGTTAAAAATTAATACTAGAATTAAAGTCAGAAAAAAAACAAAGAAAATAATTATCAGTAAAGATCAAGTGATGCATGAGAAGACCTTGAACACGAGCAATGACAAAACAGATGTAGACAGAATGATGGATTACAAGGAAGATATAGATTTGCAGTATAGGACTACATGACGGGAAAACAAATTAGGTTCATGCTACATATGAACTGCTGTTGATTACCATACATAAATTCCTCACAGAATAAATGACTAGTGAGAGCACAGTACAATATACAAAATACTGAGGTGCAAAAAACTAACAGTAATATATAGGATTATTGCAGATAAATATTTTTTCTAATTCATCCTTTAAAAAAAACAAATGAGGCCATATTTTTGTTCCTCCTGCGTAGGGCTGATACAGTTTTTCTTACAGGATTCAAAGCTGGATGTAACCCACTCCCCTTGGATTGGAGGGGACCTCTGGAGATCACCTAGTTCAACTTCCCTGCTAACACAGGTTCACTACAGCAGGCTGCACAGAAAAGTATTCAGCATGGTCTTGAATACTTACAAAGAAGGAGGCTCCACAACCTCTCTGGGCAACTTGTTCAAGCATGCTGTCACTCTCAAAGTTAAGAGTTTGATGTCAATACAAATACGAAATACTCAGAAAACAATAAGTGACTAAGCTCTTCTACCGATAGGATCAGGGCAGCACCTGTGGTTGGCTTGCTTTTACTTCAAGTGACAAGTGAAAATCATTTAAAAAATGATTTTTTTACACTAATTTACACTAATTGATCAGCAGATATCACAACTGTGACTGTTTAATGAAAAAATAAAAAGTATTAAATTCTGATTAATGACAAAATTTCTGTATTTACTTAATTGAATGCAAATCTGTTTATGGAAAAATTCAGTGTTCTGGTAATTATTCCTAGACTGGAATTTATTTTAATGTTGGTATGGGTTTTTTTATGCAAACTAAATCATACACTTCATTTTGGTGTTTAAAATATGAGTATGTACAACATTATCTTTGGTATAACATACTAAAATTTTCATACTGATGTTGCAAGCCACACACATTTGGATTCTGAGGTCTCAACCCAAAGCTTCTTAAAATTGAACAAATCTAGCTGCTATTTCATTTTGTCCTCAGCATGTTGACAATGGATAAAGGACATTAATGTTGGTTTGAAGATTCTGTTAGACAGAATGGAACCAAGTCTACACATCAGCAACTGATATCTCTTGTTTTTAAGTCTCTTACATTTTAAAAATGGAGTAGAGAATTCTTAAAGCCCCTGGATCTAAGAGTCACAAGAAAGCCAGCGATACAATCCTTACCATTTTAATTCCCGAGAAAATCATTGTCAACGGTTTATGGGCTGGTCCGGCCCAGTTCCGTGACCAGCAGGGCGGAGGGATCTGCGGATCCGCGTCTCTGGGAAAGGGGAAGCAGGGGACCCCAAAATACTTGAAAACAACAGCACTGATCTGATGTGGAACAAATGATTTTACTAAATATAGTATTAGCAAAATACAATGAGAGAGAGAGAGAGAGAGAGAGAGAGTCTGTTTGAATTGTATAGACCTCACCACAATGCTGGGGTGAGAAGTGCAGTCCAGTTGAGTGACTGAAGTACAGACAGCGAAGTGCAGATGGAGAAGCGCAGATAGCAGCGAAGCGCAGACAGCAAAGAGCAGGCGAAGAAGAAGCATCAGGTGACCTTGCTTGGAGTTATATCCCCTTGCTGACCGCAAAGTCACCTGGGCAAATGTAGTTCTTCTCCGACGGACGAACATTCAGCAGATATCAAACCCCACCCCCAATGCATCACATGATGTTATGGTGTGGAATACTGATGACCAAAAATCATAAAATCATGACAATCATCCAGGAAGATACAGAAACCTACTAGGAAATAGACTGCAATACATTTGTTAATATTTTGTATTTTCAGTGACTGGTGTCTACCACGTTCAACCTACACAGTTGCCACAACTCCAGACTTCGGTTTCTGCTGTTTGAAAAGCAGAATTAAATGACCACATTGAGAGTAACAGAACCTACATAAACAAGTGCACAGGCTCTCTTGTTTTGGAGGGGCAACTTTTATTTACATACAATCCTTGTGTTGCTTCAGTATTACTACAGAGTCTTTAAGGCACTCTTCATTATGAGTAGTTACTTGTTCCTCCTCATTTACTAGATGTTCAGTTGTAATGTACTTAACCTTCTTCTATCACACTATAATAAATTAAACTCAGTTAAGAAATATGCAGCTCTAAAATATAGACACACATTCACTTCAAATCAGCGTGCCTCTGTAAATGCTTTAATGTCCCTGTTACATTTCCGTCCAATGATACCATCAGAAGTTCTATACTGTCTCTGATAGACAGGACGTTAGAGGGCTGTCAACACTGTCTGAAGACCAGTCCCTTCATCTCCTAATTGGAGCCTGAAATCTTGTCATTTCAGACTGTACACGTCTTCAAAGGGCAGACGAATTTTTGTAAAGGCACTAGGAACATTTTGTGCGGTAGCTGAGAAAATATTTTCTTTAAGTATCTTCCTTATAAAGTAAATATGCAATGATGTGTTCCTTTTATCACTTCTAACACCCCTTGCACTTTGTTCAGTCAAGTCCCCTCTGATGGAGGGGAAATACGTCAGTGTCACCTCACATACCTGAGCGTGCACACAGCTGTTTCCTTGGGAAACAAGATCACCATCTCCCACTCATCTCACACATATGTCATTCTAAAACCAAAACAGGTTGCCAAGAAAAGAAACTGCCCTTGACAATTTCATTATCGACACTGAAAGCTTTAGAAAAGTCCCTTGAATGAAAGAATTTCAGGGGCTGGAATTTCCAAACAGATTGTTAACTTCTACTGTAGTACACATATGGAATAGCTACCTGCACTTACAGATGCACAGCTTCCTCTTACAACTTTTAAAAGCTGTGACTGTGGAATAATTTTTGTTTTTTTTTCAAATGTTAACAGACATTACATGGCACTTGGTCATGGCTTTCAAGGACAGAGTAGAGCCTTGAACATTCTCACTCATGCAGTAGCAAGGCATTCATTGGAAAGCTCCAAGTCACATGGTAGTACAAGGAAAAAATTGAATTTCCTGAATGTAGAGATTGCTTTTCAAAGTGGTAGAAATGATGAGTGCCATGCTTCGCCATTTCCAGAAGTACCTTTCTTTTGCATCCTTTTACTGCTGCTTGGACAAGGCACTCATGGAGAATAGAATGCTGCTTCTACCACAGTGCTATCTCCCAGTATTCCTGGGCTGATTCATACTGGCACCTACATGAAGCCATGCACATACCCTCTGAAGTAATGAATCCACCGCACCCTGTGAAGCATACTTATATCACTTATCCTACATATGGTGCATACATCCACACTAAATATGCACTTTCAACATGACTAAGACTGGAAACGCATGAAATGTGTAGGTGGAAAGCTTTCAAAGCAGGAAACAGGTGTCAAAGTAACATTTAAAAGCTATTTTTATTTATTTCTTTTTTAATATAATTCCTTGGACATGATCAACCTATTAAGGACTAAAGCAGAATTTTAAGTGAAAGTTCATTTTTTGCCCACTACGTCAGTTTTCTAATAACCTGATCCATTAAATTCCTTGCTGAATTAAGACACAGAATTTAAGTGTGATTAGCAACTACCAATGTTAATAATGAAATACTTCCTTTTAATTGTTAAATAGGAGATAAATTTAAGACATGCAGACCAAGAAAGTCTCCTTCAACATTCCAACCTGTTCATTATATTAATTTTATAGTGACTGTACTTGAGTTTTGCTCTGATACTCCGGAATTTGAAGAATAAGTCTCTTTATTCTATTAAGACATAGCATATCGACCCTATTTATTTAGTGATCTGTACTTAAAACAAATCCTTTATTACTTCCTTGATCTTGTCAAGATTTTATCCAACTGCAGATTCCTTCCTCTACAAGCAAACTATCTTCTAGGCAACCCAAGATATCACAAAATTACTCAAGGTAAATGCCATAAAACAAGTGGTCACAGGCTAGACGCACTACAGAAGTCCCAGCCATGTTGCTGAAAAGACTTGGATGCTGATAATCCATGCATTTTCCTTTCCACATCCATCAAGTTTCCCTTGAGGTTGACAGACAGCATCATCACATGACAAATGTGTCTCAAGCCTCTGTGTAGCTGGAACACATCACAGAGGATACAGATCTAAAACTCAAGTAAACAGCTGGAAGTGACTATTAGGCCCTAATAATTCTTAACTTCTGCTTATGCAAAACATGACCAATCACAACCAGTTTGATTAACCAGCACTCTTCTCACATAATCTGACTCATTCTCTCTAACAAATCAGAATATCTTACCCCAATAAAGAGGTAAATGTGCCATGAAGTAGTGTATCTGTCATAACCATGAGACCTTTCCCAAGTTCTAGAAAATATATGTAGTCAAATGAACCTTACTGAAATCAAGTCCTAATGTGATCCTTGAACCACCTGTAGCCATTTAACATTCAAATTGATTGCTACTTTTTTTTTATCTCAATAGAAAACACAGCAATTCTTTCCATTACTGATTTTAGTCTAAAATAACCTAAAAAAAAAAATCCTCATTTTTAATATCTATAACCTAGATTTAAAAGGAGATGTTAAGGATAGAGAGATATCGCAATTGCACACTGTTTTGTAATACAAGGAATCTCACGTGAAGTCTCGTAACAACTACATCATGCTGGATTCAGCATACGCTGTATAGGCAGTGAATACTACCAAAATATTTAAGTCACTCTGAAAGTATTGCCTTCTTTCTGTTTTCATGGAAACTACAAAAGATAAAAAAGCAGAGTACCACTACATACTAGAGCAAATTCTCAGCTACAAAATGTTGTTTTTCAAGACAGTCACCACCATTAGCTATGCATTTTTACCAGAGCCTGCATGCCATGCTCATCAAAATCCACACGGCCATCCAGAATGCAACTTGTCTTTCACACTGCTGTAGTCACTGCTGAAATGCATCACTCACAACCTCACTGTGCTCATATCTATTCTAGAGACTATATGACCTCACAGAATTCATAGAAATGAATTCTTGTGGGTGCCATTTTTTTCCACACAAGGAATTTTATGAAGCCTTTGCTTCATATACACTTCCATATCAGATGGCATTCTGTCAGAATGTCCCTCTGCTGCCACCTGTCACTCAGCTACAACACATAGTGGAACACCGGTGGGAAGATTCAACTTCGACTGCCCTACTACCAACATCCACTTCTGACTTCGTGGGATGACATAAGAAAACAGGAAGCATTACTTTCATGCAAGCCTACACAGTATAAAAGTAGAATCCTAACTCGCCCTCTACCCAGTTCACACAAGAGACATTTTAAATCAATTAACTGGCCTTATCTAGCTCTGAATTCTATAACCTATTATTTATGAAATTGCTTTTTTCTTATTAAAAAAAAAAGCCACGATAGAACACCCAATATTTATTCCAAGAATTATTCTGCATGCGTCAGAAAACAGATAAGGAAGGACTAGGCTGCCATTTGTATTTGTTAAAATGAAAAATATCTTACTTATCCTTTTGATGAATCCAGCTGTCAGAGAAATTAGCATGAAGGGCTAACTCATGCAAAGAGGAATGCATAAATGATCAATAAATTATACAACAAATAAAAGGCATCATTTATATTTATTATGAGTCTGATTCTGGATGTTCTTATTCATCACATCACTCTTACTCAAATCAAATAGTAAATGGAAATATAGGAATTGTCATACTGGATCAGATCCAGGTTACACTATTTAATTTCTGAAAAATGTAGCATCACATAACAGAATACAATGCAAAGAGCAAACAGATGCAGGATAGCTTTGTTTTTATAGTCTGCCACTGTGGGTTTTATTGCAATTGCTGAGGAATTTTTTTTTTTCTGAACACAGATGTATTGTCACTTCTAAACTGTGCTTTTATTACGACAACACTGGACGTTTGTTCTAGTCGCAGAAATAGAGCTTTTTCATATCTTTGGCTTGATCCAAAGCCCACTCTAATGAATGACACAACTTCCAGTATACTACTAGAGTGAGCAGCCATTTTACCACATCACATGTCAGGCTTGCACTCTATTTCTTGTCTAGATTACAAGCCGGCAGCCCACCACTGCCTTCTTCCGCACTTCCCTTAAATTTTCTTGCTAAAAATCCAAAATCATATTAATGCAGAGAAAAACAAACTAGTGTGCACTTGGGACTCACCAGATATATATACAGTTGGGAAGGGACTAGAATACACATCTAAGCCCTAGCAAATCTAGGAATGCTTCCAAACTGTCAATTTAGATGTAATCTAGCAATTAGCTGAATTAGGGTATTTGCAATGCGGAGATTTGTTTAGGCATTCAATTAAGAATGTAACTTGAGCTACGTTCTTAGGTCACTAGAAAGAAGCAGTACGCTTTTCAGTTCAGTATTCACCAAGGACATGATCTGCCACTTAGGTAACTAAGTAGCATGTATCTACTGTCAACACCATCCTTGCCTGAGGCTGCTTTTGACCATCCCTCTGTTGCAAGAGACCATTTTGAGATTCCATTGGTGTTTTTCTGTATGCCTTCCTAGATTACATGCACCATCAGCTATCCCATCCTTGTTAGGAAGCTGGATACAGCAACGAAATGTACTGATAGTTTGTCTAGAAACAAATGGGTTAATGAAATATGATGGCCTTGAATTAATGAATAGCATCTAAAACATATCTGACAGAAGCCAGACAAACAAACAAACAAAAACGACAAAAAAGAACTCCATCAGAGAATAAGAGAATAAGCTTAAGTGAGGAGTGAAGGTATTTAAAAACTCAGTAAAAATCAGTTTTCCATGGTCAGAAAAACAAGCTTACCATTGTAGCTAGCTTTATAAATGCTGGAGGAGAGCTTATTTCTAGATTCTAGGGGTGTTATATCACTGTCAAGAACCAAATTAATATCAATGGATCTAGTTCATGCTATTTTAGAGCACTGAAAGCACGGATTATCACTGGATAATGTGGCTTAGTTTATGTGGTAGCTAGTAGGCTATCCCAAGAATCCTTCACTCAGTTGACTCAGATAACTGCTGCATACATACTCAACTCCCACAGACAATAACTTTAAAAAATCCTGATTCTGGGTAATTAATTGCATTGTTATCTATACCCAGTTAAGAGATAAATACATTAGATAATTATAGCATTCATCACTGCGGTACCAAACTGCACAAAAAAAAATTATTGTTGCCTAGATGATTTAATTGCTTACAGGTTTTATTAATTAAGGAACATAAAAAGTAAAATAAAACTTCCTACTATCAACTGATCTTTATTTTCTGAGCAATACATTTGCATATGTCTGTAGACCTTGCTTTTACTTATGAATGAACGTAATGCTTCACTTAAGCCACAGTTGGCTTCCTCAGAAAAGTTAACTCAGAAACATATTATCCTGACAGCCAGAGAAAATAGACAACTAGGTCCCACGTTGGCATGGCAACATAAAGAAAATAATTTTGATCTTTGATAATGACAAGATATTCTCTTTAAAAAAGGACGTAGTGAAGCATTATTTTGGAATTAATACCACAAAGAGATTTCTGAAGAAATCATATTAAACAAAACTTCCTTCAGAGCAACCAAGTTGCTTCTCAGGGTTGATAAAATGGGTAAGGTATGAATGTGGATGGAAAGTAATTCCTATCCTGACGTTTACAGTTGCTTCTGAAAACAGTTACAGAGGGGTCATGACACGTTAAGTATGACTTCATTGAAATTGTGTTAATTTATAATCAGAAAAAAATGTGGCACCAACTTAGTTATACTTCATATACATCATCAAAAAGACATAATATTTGTTGTTTTGTTTGTTTGTTTTAAGGGATGTAAAGTCTTACTTCATTATAACTCACAAAAACAACAAAGACTTTACCAAAGGATGGTGGAACATAACACCGTTCCATTCTAAATCAGCAAGTTAAGGCTCTCCTGTTCATACCCATTCTTCTTTAGAAAAAAAATAAGGATATTTCTCCACAGTTACAAATTATCTACTCTGCCAGTAATTTTAAGGAGAATAGACTTGCTTTATGCTATCCAAAATCTGCCGTATGCTGCTGCAGCCCTATCAGAAAATTTCCTGACCTATTTGAGCAGGCAGAGACAATCCCAACTTCAAAGAATTTACTGGTCATAACATTAAAGAGGAGTTGAAAAACAGGGAGCAGGAGGGCACAGATTTATTCAAGTTCAAGCTAGGATAAGCTAGAATGGATGCTACGGTAGACAGAAAGTAGAGATCAATAAGATGAAAAAAGTTTTGGGCTCTCACTCTTTCCTATGATTCACAATACCCCACAGCTAAAAATACAGTGGCTCTACCAACTTTACAGAAACATAGAATTGCTCAAGTTGGAAAAGATCTTGAAGATCAAGTCCAACCCCACCTTAACCCTACTACCCTAACTCTGCTAAATCATGCCCCTGAGCACCACATCCAAACAGTTTTTAAATGCATCCGGGGATGGTGACTCAACCACCTCCCTGAGGAGCCTATTGCAGTGCTTAACAACCCTTTCTGTAAAGAAGGTTTTCCTGATATCCAACCTAAACCTCTCCTGGCGCAACTTGAGGCCATTTCCCCTCATCCCATCACCAGAAGAGACCAACCCCACTCTCACTGTAAGCAACTTCCAGGTATTGGAAGAGAGCAATAAGGTCTCCCCTCAGCCTCTTTTTCCCCGGACTGAACAGCCCCAGTTCCTTTAGTCATTGATAACGATTATAGATAATGATGGAAGTAAACTAAGTCTCTCCAATAATTTCAAGTGTTTCAAAAGGGTGCTTTGAATATGAAGAGTACTGATAGCTTTCCACTCATTCACAACTTTCCTAAAAGGCATATGGTTGGGGGATATATTGCATACATAAGCAGAAAATTGGTAAGAGATGGTTCTGCACCTGTTAAATGGGCAGACTTACCACCTTAACAATGCAGTATCACAATGGTATTCAACATATTACAGTTTATTGAACTAATCACTTTGTCACCAGTGTGTCCACTAGAAATCGGAGACTGGTTATGTTGTACTCTCCTCATTAGTAGACTCTGTGAGTGCATAGATAGGATTGTTTTGTGATTTGTCAATACCAGCATCACCAATCAGAGCTGACAACAATCACTGACAAACTTTGCCTTGTGCACAGATCATTATAGGAATTACGTTAGTAGGAGTTCAGGCAATTTGAGAACCAATTCGTACTGGGAGTGCTATAGTGGAATCTAAGTATTGAGTTTTCTAAATATTGCTTTGACCTCTGTGTGTTGGAGGTATTCTTTCTGGAGTAATTCTTTTTTCTTTGATGCTTTTAGGAATGCACTTTCATGTAGCTAGTTTTCCATTCTTTGTGTTTGTACTGTGTTCTGACGTTACCAAATGAGATTCAGTTCAAAACTAAGGTTAGAAATGACACAGAGTGAAAGGCAAGCAGAAATAAGACTGTCAAAAGCCCATTCCCTGGAGCTCAAATCTCTCTCCTTCAAAGAGAAAACAAATCCTTTTAAAAATAGTATTTTATAAGAAAGGATATTGCATTTAAAACCTAGATACTATTTACACTTAATTAGCTGTGTGTTTGATCCTTTTCTTTTACATAGACTTCATCTCTTTATGAAATGCATAGAGTATAATTTTGCTTTTCTAAAGGATTTTAGATGCTTGATGTGATTTTATCTCAAATAGCTGCTTGAACCATCATTGTTCCATCATGCCGTTGACTTAAATGGGATTATATCGTAACTGTACAGACTGGATTCCAGCCAGATTTCACAACACCCAAATTAAAAACAAACTGTTCAAATACAAAAAAGGAAGCGTGAGGAACTTTAAAACTGAATATGATTCACATTGGCAAATTTTTTTTTTCAGTAACAGGGAAGATCTGACTTTATGCTCTAGAAAAGCTATTGTAAATCTGCAAATCGATCTCCAAGTTTGCTCTTGTATTCTTGTAGTCATTTCTTCTCCTATTACCATTTAGACAGTTCACGCAATCTACAACTATTTCCACTAATGCTACTGGAAATCCAGTAGAAAAATCCAGACGCTGGACAATTTTGAAAGTAACATCTTCTGAGAGCTGAGCAAAAGTACTGGTGAAAAGAAAGTTCCCAGTTGACTGTGAAATATAGATAGACAGATACTAGATACTATTCAGCTTTTGATTTCTTACATTCCATTTCATACGTATTTAATTCTAAAAATCAAGACTGGTAGCAAAAAATGCCAACCTATGCTTGTCAAAAAGAAATTTATTTCTATACACAAAAAGAAGATGAATATTCAGAGCTACCTTAACTATTTTTTATAAATACATTTTCCACTTAGAATGCACAGAAATATTAAAAAAATAAAAAGCTGAAAGATGTAACCTGTCAACATTAAGGTTAGCAGCTTCTACCTGGTAGATAAAAACAAACCATTTTTCCATTGGAGGGCTGAGAGAATTATAATTTCAGCATCATTAGGAGCTATTTGTACACAGCATCAGAGATACAATACTGAAGCAAATGAACTACCATTTTAATCTTTCTACTTGCATTTTCTTGTCTAATTTAATTTGACAATTTGAAGATTTCATTTTCATAAACTCATAGAATTGTCAATGTTTATATATGAAAACACTGATGCTTGTTGTATTTGTTTTTTCAAATTTTCAGATGGTTTCTGCACTGCTGGCATTTCTACATGATCAACAGAGAACACCTCTTTCATTTTACATTTGTTAGAAACAGGAAGTGTGCAGTAATATGCAAAATGTTATAATTTATGATACATAACTGTTAGAGACAACCTGATTCATTTCTAGTAATTATCACTGCTGCCTCCTCTGAATCTTTCCTGCTTCTCAGGGCTCTCATCCACTACTTCCCAGGAATTGTCCATTTTTAAGAATGATCCAGACACTTTCTAGGAAATTCCCCAAGGAATTCACATATACCACCTATGTTTTTTCTCATTTCCCTTCCACTTTTAGGAATTACCAATGTGCTTTCTAGAGCCCCTCATAATTGTTTATAAGTTAGCCTTGCAGTTTCTAGAAATTTTTATGTGATTTCATATGAATTGTAGCTATAAATAGTATTTTCCTCATAGCTTTTCTTCCTAATGCTTTCTAGGGATTTCACATGTCAATTCCAAAAATTCTCCTGACATTTTCCAGGAACTTCCCTCTGCTTTCTAGTAGTTCTCCTGGTGCTCCCTAGGAGATTCCCCTGCTGATTTCCTGGAACTTTCTTCTCTGCACTCAAGGGATCTCTCAGTACTTCCCAAGAATTTCTGGACATTAAGTCTGCCCAGCCTAACATGCTCTAGGAATGTAATTATCTACAAATATTGTGATGCTTCTGTTAAATTCCTAGACAGAGATCTTACCCTAAACTTAACTGGAATAAGTAATTGCTCTCTCAGAATCCCTGGAGAAAGAACTACTCTAGGATTTCCCCAGTACTTAATAGTGATTATTAGATCTACAGGTTTGCTATGAACATGCTATTACTTCCAAGAAACTTCAAAGATTTGGAATCTTTCTTATCTTCTCAGCTTTCTAGAAATTCCTCAAACAACAATATCTGCAGGGACTTCCCAACATTTAGCAAGTAACACGCAGAAATCCTAATAAATCTTATGATATTCCCACATAAATACAGGTGTCTTATGATACACCTGTAGTAAATGCACTGCTCTTCTTACAGCACAAACACACAGTTGTCACACATACAGGCATATTGTGTGTATACCATGTCACATACACACATGTTCACAATCTTCAGAATAACAGATACTCAAATATATTTTGACAACAGGATAATAAAGTGTTCATGGGTCAAAACTGCCTAAGAAATCATTAGCCGTGCCCTCCTGTTGAATAAGTTTGAGCAGCAGGAGTTCTCCCCCCTCAAAAACAAAACAAAACCAACTTATGCGTATCAGAAAACCAACTTCTGCGTATTCAGAACAGAAAAATTAATACACTATTCTCCCACTTTCACTCACTATTAAATAGTGAAGGAAAAAAATCTCTAAATAAGATGTGAATTTGAGTTACTGAACGTGTTTTCTATAAGAGGAATTACCAGCTGTACATGTTCAACTCACGCAAAAAAAAAAAGCAAGGAGAAGACAGCCATAAGTCACAGACATCCACAGCCACTGACAGAGTCATTTCTACATCTGCCACTCTTTGCTTTTGTATTCAGCTGCCTAATTATTTCCTGCATGTGGGACAGTGGAATTGTTCTCATTTCACCAGTACTTCCCTAGTTACAGAGGCTGTTCAACTGTGGCTTATAAAAATACTAAATACATTTACCGTGCTGCCCGTTCCCCTTCAGCAAGCACGTATGCACTGTAAACCCACTGACATCCTTCTTAGAGCTACATCTTACATCTACTCTACACAGATCCAGATCTAAAGATAGAATCTAAGAATTAAATATCACCACCTACGTCTTCTATCAACAAAAGCAAAGTATCCTCCATATATACGAAGTACCTGGTATAGCAATACTCTGTGCACTTCACACTATTCACTTCACTCTGCTTGCAGGTACTACTCTTTATTCAGCTTTGCTTTTGCACTAGCTGTAAGGAATAAAAGACCTTGAGAGCACTTCTCTTGTTTTTGGTTACCTATGCTAAAATGCATACTAGTATTACAGAGATATTTAGAAACTGATATTACAAACCTGGACTTCAGGTAAGATTGACTGAAAAAAGAAGCAAGCAGCAATAAAGCTGTTGTGAAGATATCTGTTTCCTAAATAGGAGAAGTACAACAAATAAATACAATGGAGATGCAGCTGAGTCATTAGAAAACAGTGTGATTATGTATGCCACTGAAGGTAAAAATCACCTTTGAACTTAGTGTTGTTTTTTTTCTTTTAAATTCTTACAATAGGATAAAAAATAAAAATAAGTAATGACAAATTATTATGGGTCAAAGCAGAACATTCCAGATGTCTTCTTGATTTTAAGTAGTTTTAACTTAACATCAGAGATCAAGACATACCCGAGAAACAATTTCTTAAGTCATTTGTCAGCTTAAAGTTGCAACGTACAATTACTTTTGTTCAGTCTTACATCTTCTGATTTGATATCTATTTTAAATTGCATTTCTTTAGAGAAAATGGTAAAACTTAATCACAGATTGCAAGCAGGAGTTGTAATCATTAGATAAGCATGGTGGCAGTGCCTTACAATTAATTGTCTTTCTGCAGAGATTAACAAACATGACCTTGGTGAAAGTTTTATGGCTTGATACTGGCCCTCAGAGCTTGCATTAGATATGTGTGGGATTTGTAGCCTGTTGAATTCTGCCATGCAGAAAGATGAGGCGTCAATAAATTTGGACTTGGTCTCATTCATCTTTATCCCTCCATACTTGTAAATAAGCTAGAAATGTTCAAAGGAGTCTAGACGCTCATTGTTTCTGCATGAAGCTGATTACATACAAAATGAATATTTTCATATCCAAATCGCCAGTAAGTGCAGTTAGTTATGAGCAAATGTGAAACCTATTTGAATATGGTACAGAGATAACTAGACCAGGCAATTACAAACAGGATGAATTCTTTCAGACGTTTTGCTGTGCTTCAGACTTGAGACATTCTTCCCACTGCATCCTGACAAATACCTTATATATACTAACTTCTATTCTATGATAAGCTGTTCAACCTACTATAAGTTGCTTCCTTCAGAGCCCTCACTCAAGAGTTGCAAAGCTTATTAACCTCTACCTAAGTAAGGACAGCACACAACAGTGATCATACACCCCTGCCAGAAACCTTAGAGGGAATTAAGCCACTACAAAACAAAGCTAAGAACTCTTCCTTGTCCCAGTTTCAGGCGAAGCAATGTTGTCAGCACACCCATGTTTTAATTGTTCCTGAATGATGGGAGCGTGCCCAAGACCAGCCCAGGCTACTCAACAGGGAAGAACCACTGTCTGCATGGGATGGCAGCAGGAGGGCCAGAGCCAGGACAGCTGGCTTCAATTGGGCCACGGTTATCCACTACTACATGACCTCACGTGGAAAGCCATAAATCAGTGCAGAATTGGCCAGAGAGGCAGCCACTGCTTGGGGGTTGCTGAGCAGCATTTGGCAGGTTGTAATACCCAGCACTGCTAGCAGGCTGTCAGTTGGCAGACAGTTGTATCGTTAACTGTGGGGAAGTCAGTAGGTGACAAGTATTTATGTTGTAGCAATACAAATATTCTCATCATTGCATACTTGTTCCATTTTCCTCTTCTGTCTTAATAAATACTTGTCATATCAACCCACAAACTCCATCTTATCTCCAACTTGCTCTCTACACTCATTTGGGCATGGAGTCGGCTGTGATCATATATAGCTCCTTGCTAAGTGAAAATCACAACATTGTTTAATCAACTCTTGAAAATTAGGAGAGTTAGCTCTGTAGTGAAAGCAACCAAAGATCACTGAAAGAGGTTGAACAGAAGGAACAGAAATAGTTTCTCTCAAAGAGTAGAATTTATTCTCTGAACAACCAAGAAAGTAATGAAACAACACACTTAGAATTCTAATATTATTCTACAGCTAGTATTCCCATTAACAATGCAAACAAATGGGTAATAGCATTGAAGATGTAATAGCAGTAGAGTTCACTAAAGGCCAAAGATCTAAGGTCTAGATTCACGTGGATGTGGAAAGTGAAATAGTATGAAAGGTAGAAACAACATTCAGATCTTCCTAGTGCTAAAACTCACAGACATGACAACCAAATAAACCTATTCAATCAACATACTGACTTCTGCTTATAAACACTACTTACACATTTATGTACAGTGGCATGTATCAACTCAATGAATTAAAACTAAGATTTTCAATGGAACTTATGCTGTTCAAAAAAAAAACCAAAAAACCTATGTTTTTCCATATCCACTGATGATAAATAACAATTTTCTTTAAATTAACGTAAATTTCCTCACCTTTAAAGAGAATAGACAGAAGTCTTTTTTCTTACTATTATGTAAAAGATACAAATGTGTAAGGCAAGAATGATTAACTTAATTCTGTTAAAAACGTGGACACAAAATCAATATAGATAGAGGAATTAGTTGGGACGTTGCAGCCAGAAGGTTGTGGTCAATGGCTACACAGGCACATGGGGGGGAATGGCTTTAAAATAAAAGATGATGGACTTATGCCAGATGTTACAAAGAAATTCTTTATACAGAGAGCAGTAGGAAACAGGCTGCCCAGAGAAGCTGTGGGTGCTCCATCCCTGAATGCATTTAAGGCCATGGCAGATAGGGCCCTGGGCAGTCTTTTCTAGTGCACAGCAGCCTTGCCCACTGTAGAGGGTTGAAACTAGGTAATCTTCAAGGTTCCTTCCAACCTCAGACATTTTACAATGCACGGCTTTTAAACTTCACCAGTTTATTCCAGAAATGTTCAAGTTTCAGACAACAAAGTTTCTCCAGTACCAGAAACACAGAAGTTTAATTGTTCTGAAGCTAAGAACTGCATATTGTGAAACTGTTGCGATCTTTGAAATACTACTGAAAGATGCATAAAGATTCTTTAAGCATTCAAATTTTAAGGTACAAAACTGAAAAGGAGTAAAGTAAAAACTGCAACTTGCTTCAAGTAAATGTTTCTGGAGGTTTTTACCAAAAAAAAAAAAAAAAAAGGAACCATAGCAAACAACTGGCATATTCCTTTATTCAAGGAATCTTTTTCTGTCACAGTGCCATCTATATTGTGACTTTCTTCTGCAACGCATATTTCCTTTCATACAATCAGGTCTTTGCATAACTGAAATTGTTTCTCGAGATCAGGTGAACAAAACGTTTGAGGAACACACTTGTAAAACTGTTGGGTCTGAACAAACTTAACACCAGAACTGTGAAAAAAAAAAATCCAACAATTAAATTTCCTAAGAACTTTTTTTAAAAAGCCCTAAATATTTTTCATCGAAACCTAAAACATACAAGATGTTATCAGCATTTTAAGAAGGTTGTGAACAATTCCTAAAAATATTTCTTAGTAGTATTCATTACATTCTCAACATTTTTTCTTACCTGCAGCACCAATACAAGTGTAATGTTCTCTCCAAGAGGTGAATAGTGATAAAGGCTTGCAACTTGACATGAGATTTTGGTGTTTAATGTTCCTTTCTCATTCACTAATATCTACTATATTTTAGTTGAAAAAAATGGTTTTTGTTTTTTTTTACAGAAGAGATTGTACACAAAAACAACAATATCAGAAACAGGCTCAGTTAATGCTGTATACACACCTAGAATTTCCATGCTGATTCTTAAACATTAATTGAACAGCATGTTTCTAAAGTAATGTCTACTTGTGTTTCTGTCATCTTGAACTAAACTGCATAAACTCAGTTAATATTTTGGAAAATGGTTGTTAAAAGCAAAGGGATAGAAAGAAGTTTGAAGTTAGCCTATTAAGCACATTTTCCTCTGCACTTGATTTTGATTTCTATTTCAGGACAAAGCACCAAGGTCTTAGGCTACACAAGTATAGTAGTAGCAGTAGGAGCAGAAATAATAATAATATAAGAAACTGGTTACCTTTGGAAGGCCTGTAACATGCTCAGGTAGACAGGGATCTGCAGAAGAGAAAAAAATCCTCAACTGCCCCTGGCACCCCTTAAATGAGGTCTGGGAAGAAATGGATCCTGGCTCCACTTCTGCAAGTCATTCCAGAGGAATTGTTGCAGCTGAGATCCCCTGGGCCGGCCCTGCCTTCCTACCAGGTCCTCAATCACTGGTTCAAGCTGTGACTTAGCATTTCTACTATACTTGTAAAGGAAAACCACATTCTCAATGGGTTTCTCTTGGGACCGCAGCCCATCCAGTTGCAATGAGATGATCAGAAGATACCTGTAACAAAAGGCTTTCCTGTGAATTTTGATTTTTGCTTACCAGCAAATCCTGAACCATTTCTTTGTCCAGAGAATTCACTACTTCCCACCTATTTGCTTTATGCTTACTGATTAGCTTAACATTTCTGAGTATCTTAGTTTGAATAAGAGCCAGCAGTGGACTTTCAAGCATCATTTTTTCTTTTATTTCATTTTTCAGCCAACTGAATCAAGTAAACTCTCTTCAAGCTCATCATTAAGCTGTAGGAAGGGACAGCACTTTCAAGCTAACAGAAGTGTAGTACATGCTACATGAGGAGATGCAGTAAAGCCTCATCTTTTACAGCTGTAGAAAAAACATGAAGACTTTTCAATATCTTGAAGAATAGCAGATTATTAAAAAGGATTAACTCTGTTAAGCTCAGTACTAAAGAAGTCTAAGCTGAAAGAATTAAAAAGGTTAGCATCAATAAGAGTGTCAGAAAAGGATGGGTTGTCTCATCTCTTCTGTTTTTCATTGCCTTCAATGATAAGGTTGCAAAAAGAACCTGGCAAAAATAATTAGATTCTGCTAAAACTACAGCCCTTCCAAGAATTCAACCCTCATGAAAGGAAATCTCAAACGATTTGTCTTGTATCTAAAAAGATGCTGTTCTGAAGCAAGAAACAGGTCTTAACAATAACCCATAATTTCACTGAAATAGAATGTGAAAAGTCATAGAAAGGAATATAATCAAAGACATTAGCAAACCTATACAGAAAGAAAAATATATATATATACATGTACATCAGGATTCAACATCTTATAAAAAAATAAAAAAAAATCTTCGACTCAAATGTCATTTCCCATCTTAGCATATGGCTTTAAGAGTTGGAAATCCACCAACAATAAAGAAAGACTTTCAAAAAGCAAATGCTCACAATAAAATACTACATTTCTGTCGATTAGCAAATGCCAAGATTTCTCAGAATGATTTATGATTTAAATTTTTTTTTTTTTAATCTCTAATCTCACTGAGAAGAGAAGGAAATTGGACCTATGTGAAGTCAAAGCATCTGCTGTTACAGACATGCTACCATGTGCACTGGGGGTTGGTAGGAACAGAAAAGATCTCACCACCAAGGAGTCTATAAGAAAAAATAGAGGGGGAGGGATGAAGAAATTATCAAAGAGGAACTTCCTGGAGAACCAAAAAAACAGACAACATCAGGAGAACCTGGTTGTACCCTAAGCCACATTTAATGATTTATATATTTATATATTGAAATGGAAATTAAAATGATTATATCATTATGATTAATTATGTCCGATAGGCCTTCATAAAACAGTAAAAGGAACAAAAAATATGAAAAAAAGAAAAATTTATAATAATTAATATTTTAAATTTCCCTAATCCAAGCTAGGTATCTGTAGTAAAAATGAAGCATTTCCTTCATTTAGTGGAAAAGAAAAGCATTGGTTCTCTCCATATTTATTTCAGTCTGTGCAATGAAATATTTACATTTATCATTTTCAGTTATATAGAAGGAAATCCTCCCCTGTAAAAGGGGAAAAACATTCACTGGTCACTAGTCCACTTGTATTGACATTCTGAATCATTAAGTTTCCACTACATCTGTACATCTTTTTGTTTCTTAATTGTTATCTTAGTAATGAATCTCTCAATTCAACAGTCTATACTTTAAATGGGGGGGGGGGGGGGAAAGAATTAAGCAATCATTAATTCTAAATGTCAGAATAATCTTGAATATTTTTATACTGTTATCCGTTACTGTTTTTTCTGTTTTCCTTCCTTCTGTGAAGTTTTTCCCCACTCTTCAGTTCCTTTCAGTTCCTGTTTCACAGCATTTGTCATTCAATGACTGCTGCCTCAATACAAAAACCCCTCTGTTGCCCTCTACTTAATTTTTAAAAAGCATTGAAACAAAATGGTCTTTTATTGATCACATTTGTCCCCACTATCCTCTGTAAAAGCCAGACATCAATGTTAATTTTCCAAGACTTATGGCACTTACTGATGCCATACTGATTTTTGATAAAATTTTTGTAGCTGTACCTACCGAGTCTTAGAGCTTAATCAGATGATGCATGTAATAGTAGTATTATTTGCATTTGACATATTAATTTAATTCTATCTGCTGATATAGCATGTATGAATAGACTTCTCATCAATTAGTCACTGAACGTTGATTTTATACTGAAAAACTTCCACTTCATCCTTACATTACACAGAAGCCCAAAATATTCTTTGTCGCATCGACCGAACATCTCAGTCATGCAGGCTTGTTAATTCCTTGCTAAAAAACTTGAAAGTTTTCTAACTCAGTGAACTGAACTTAAATATTTCAATCTATCTCCACAAACAAACACATAAATAAATTAAATAAAGCCATGCACTAACAATAAACAATCTGTTTACAAGCATGTCCAAGGGAAAAAAAAAAAAAAAAAGCAAGTCAGTGCCCAGAGGACAGAGTAGGGAATAACTGATTTTTTTAATTTTTTTTTTTTTAAATAACTGAATATTTTTCCCCTGAAACAAACTCATACAAGATCAGCTCAAATAGCTATATTCCCCCAGTATTTTGCATGCAAAAAATAAATAAATAAATAAATAAATAAAATAAAATAAAAAATTGTATTCAAGCTATCAGAAAGAATGATTTAAAAAAATGGAATTCAGCCAACCACATATTTGTGGAGCTAACTGCTCATATTTGTGACGAGTAGCAATTCTACGCAGTGAATAAATTTGATATATAGCAGGGACTACCATGACAAGCACAGTAACAAAATATGCTGCTCTGGCCATGAGAGGCAAAGGAGATTAAAGACGTGTACTTAAACTTGCTGGCTTTTATAAAACTATGTCAGATGTAAAAGTGTTGCATAGCACTGATATTAAGCTGAAAGACACACTAACGAATAGTTACTGAACTCCACACCATGCAGCACTCGCTAGGATATCATCATTGGTTCTAGGAAGTATGAACATACTCTGTTTGAGGAGGTATTTTTACTTAGATTGATATATATAGATACCTATATGTTTACAAAATATAGGTTTTTACAAAGATACAGACAGAATGACAGTTAAGTCTCCGCCAGGCTTCTCAGTGCCATGTTAATGGTAGAACAAATGTATCCCTTCCAGACCTTGCCAACTGTTTTGTTTTTTTTTTCCCTCCAGTGACAAACTGCAGGAAAGGTGATCAGATTTTTGAGTCTGTATTATTGGTAAGGCAGAAACGTTATTTCATTAACCTGGATCTTTTGTAATCTTCTAAACAATGTTCAAAGACTCCCATGAGAAAAGAAGCTGCCATTTAGTAAAGATTTCTGTTGCTAACTAGCTACGTGTAATTTATTCTTCAGGTAAATGGTTCTGTTATTTTGTTTTGTTTGTTTCTTTCTTGTTCTTCAAATTATATTTAGAAAATTGGCAGAAAACAGAAGAGTGGGAACAATGTCAAAACACGAGCTATCAGAATGGCAGCAAAGAAAAGTGGCTCATACACACAGTGGCATCTTGTCCATAATTTGTTGCAGATTTAGCACTTCTGTGCTGAGTGACTCATTTCCAGTATTTCACTACTTCAATTTATCTTAGGCTACAGTTTGACAATAGAACGAGTCTGACTTTCAGAATTCTAGCACCAGATTGAAAATGATACAGTCAGAGAATAGTAAGTGCCCATCTGCTGTAAACTCCTTCTATTGCATTAGAGAAGATTGTTTTGAGGGTTTGTGGGAATTTCATTTTTATCATGACGCACAGAGGTCAGTCAGGCCCAGTTTTGTCAACGCCTCTCTAATCTTCTGTGGGTTAGTTGGTCTTCCTTTAGCAAAAGCAGAGGCTACATGAGCTTCCTCGCAGTGGCTTGGATACTCCAACAGAAAATGAGTTTGCGTGCCTGGAGCTATCTGTGTCCTACTGGTACTATTTTGAGATCCTAAAATACAGTAGACCAGAAGAGAGTCTTGGAGCTTAAACCACACAGTGCTGGCCCTATTTCCTCATCATTTTAACTACAGAATTCTGACCAGCAAGTGAAGACAAAAGTATTCCCAACACAAAAGTCTTTGCTCTACTGTACCTTTATTCCTAGCATTAATTTCCTAGTTATTATGACAATGCAGTTACACAAATCCTGAGAGGTGCAATAATTTAAATAGACAAAAGGAGACTCTCCTTCTAAAATGTTCTTTAGCTGCTATATTTATGTGTGGGATTTTGGGGGAGGGTTAGTGGATTTTGTTTTGATTTAAAATAGAAAAAAACTTTTGATGTAAGATGTAAGATTAAGCAGTAAGTTATTGTTTGAGAGTCATATCTGAAGAAAAACAGAGGGGAAAAAAGAGGAAATTGGAGTGTAGACTCAAGGAAGAGACAGGCAAGGATAAAAAAAATAAAAATAAAAAAATACAAAAACCACACAGAAAATGCGAGAAAACAAAGCAGTGCAAAGAAGAGCCAGAGGGAGGGAAAGTAAACTGATTAAGAACAAGTGAATGAAGAACAATGAAAGTGGCAGAAATAACAATAGAAGTAGGAATTTAAAACACAAGCCCTAAAATTTAGTATTTACAGAAAGATTTTTTCAAATAACAGTCTCACATTATTCTGAATTTCCTTCCTTAAATTTGTTGGGTAGTTTCAACACAATCTTGTTAACATCGTCAGGAAACATTTTGATTTTTAATTTAGAATAGCTATGTTTTCTCATTTTTTGTTACTGTTCACATGGCCATTATTCCATGCTAGCATGTTAGAGATAGGAAGTAAATGAAACTTTAAACCTTAAACTTTCAGTAAGAACAAGGTAAGCTAAGCACATAAGTCAATAATTTCCTTAGGCTCTTCATTCATCACCTAGGTCCTTTCTTATTTACATACATTCTCTAAATTAAGAATCAAGCCATTGGCCCATCACACATAGTTATGTTCCTTTAGATTTTCTTCTTTGGAATAGCTGGATCCAAATCCCAGACACATCACATCTCGATTACTTTTAACGATCTGTATATCCTGTACAATACATCTAAATGATTAACTTAAGGTATCATATTCGCCTAAGGGTAGCCTTAAGGCTAGTTATAATGCATACTGAGGTAAAACATTCAAAAACTGATGCTGTATTGGACAAATGCATTTAATTTCAGCTCTGAACACATACTAAAGCTGATACAAAATGCACATATGTGAAATACATGCTATATACTATGTATTAAATATATACATTTTTATATAGTTCTATATCATCTCTTATTTATGTAACAAGCCTAAAAGAAAATTTTTACTTCCAGAAGCCCTTGAAGGATGAAGTCGCACCACTTGTTAATCTGGTTTTATTCAGTATGATTTCATATGGATGCCAGTAAGTATCCTTCAAATCAACAGAGTAACAGTGATTTTTAAAGAAAATATTAAACGTACGTGGAATGACAATATGGACCAGTGTACATAGCTGCTAAACTCATCTCTTACTTGAATATAAATAAACATAGTATCAACTTCTTTCCAAATGGCATGGCTTTGAGGATCAATCACTCTTAAATTACTTTAACCATCCCTTATTTTCAAAATTTATATTTGAATGATTATTTAATACAAAGAGGTTTCATTCCATGAGCTAAACTTAACTAATCTAACAAATTCTTTCCAGTTCACTTTTAAAAGAGCACTACTATTCATATCCTCTTTTGACAGGAGCTAACCACCTGACTTCCCATACAAAATCAGGGTAGGTGGCATTATCCTGGGTGTGGCTTTACAGGGACCAGCAACAATTATTTTACTTCCATTTTTTAGGGGCAGAGCAATATCTGCTACCAAAGTGCCTATTTCTTAGTCAATCAGGGGGGCAATACAGTCTCCATCACAAGAACAGAGGAGAATTTATATTAACTCACTGTTAGCTTCTACTTGAGAGCTGCCCAGCGGAGGTTTTCCATCTGAAAACCTCCTGCTAAAATAGTCAATGTGGATCTGCTTTCATAAGTCATCTGGCAGTTCCAACTTCCAGTAGTGATGATAAATGGCAATCAGTTTTGAGGTGAAAACCTTAGAGATTCTCCACAATTCTAATTTAGAAAAGTTTTGTCTTACTGCAGCAACGAGCACTCTTTTGACAATCAAAGAACAATCTTTCAGGTCACAGAGATGAACTTCTGCTGTCTGTAGCAGCATGAATCTTCAATGTTTTTTTTTTGCTTTTCAAAGCAAGTAATCTCACATGATAACCTGTGTTGCAAGACACCAGACACTCCCTGACAATTCGCTGCTAACCATCTTAACAGAGGAAAACCACTCTGTGCGTGGATATTTATGGTTAGCAGAGAAAGGGAGACTATAACACAGTTTTTAAACCTAATTTCCTCTGGTTGAGACTGAAGTGAAATTACAATCTTTTAAACCATATAGGGCTGCTAGTGGAGGTGAAGAGCCATCACATCAAGGGTAATTCTTCCCTATTGCTATATGCCAGGAATCTATCAGAAAGCCTTGTTTTACATTTTTATATTTATATAGACTGCGATATATATACACAGTTTTATTTGCACTTATAAATAAAACAGATTTTATATTAATATAAAAATAAAACTACATGGAAGTATAATTTGTATCTATTTTATTTACAATTTAAATTATATTGATATAATTTTCAGTTGTTGCAAAAGTTTATGAGTGGGATTACTTATCATAAGAGGAGGATCTGCTGCTTTTTGAAATACATGGAGTTACAAATACAGTTTTAGACTTGATCTGAAATAGAGGTCCCTGACCTTCATCAATATTATCACTTGGTATAGGTGAAACTGTAAGTCACAGATTAGTTTAGCCCTCTGATGCTGCAACTGCACTTTTTGAATACATTAGTTATACTAAAAAATTAGGGAAGGAAGGAGTAGTGTTAGGTGTGGGTTTGTTTGTTGTTTCATTAGGAGTTTCATGCTACTTATACCAAGCCTCTGTTCCCCACAATGACTTCTACAAGGACTTCAGTTATTCAGTAAATGTTCCGGTAAATGAGGTAGAGGAAAAGTAGGGTTTCAGTGTCAGTGTGGGTCACACATTTGCATCCAAGATGAAAATGTATGGGAACTGGACTGGATAGTATGGCTGAGGGCCAGAACAATAGCATAACAAAAATAGTTCCAGTCAGAATAATAATCAAAATTTTAGATACCTCATTACCTTATAGATGATTAAAACCAGAATGGCCTAGGATGGAAGGAATCTTAAAGGTCAAAAAATTCCAACTCTCCTGCGTTGAGCAGGCTTGCCACCCACCAGATCAGGCTGCCCAGGGCCCCATCCAACCTGGCCTTGAGCACTTGCAGGAATGGGATGTCTCTGGCCAGCCTATGCCAGGGCCTCACTGCCTTCTGAGTAAAGAATTTTTTCCTAACACCTAGCCTAAGTCTTCCCTCTTTTACTTTAAAGCCATTCCCCCTCTACCACTATCTGCCCATGCAAAACGTCAGTCTGCTTCCTGCCTGTAAGCTCCCCTCAGGTACCCAACAGCTGCAATGAGGTCTCTCCATAGCCTTCCCTTGTCTAAACAAGCCCAACTATCTCAACCTTTCTTAATAGGAGAGGTGCTCCAGCCCCCTGAGCATTCTCATGACCTTCCTCTGGGCCCACTCCAACAGCTCTTCATCTTTATTTTGCGATATACAAGTCACTCGCACTTCTTTTCATGAACAACAAAATGAGCTGACTTTTACATATTTTATTGCTCTATACTACCATTAATCTATACAGAGAATGGTAAATGACAGATACCATCCCTGAATTTATCTCCCTTAGTGTTCTGGATTTATTTTGAAATAGATTAACATTATTATTATTTTTTTTTAAATCATGAATTAATCACAAATTATGCTGCTGAATAATTTTATGTTTCTCATTCATGAGCAGTTAATTGCTATTTGCAGTATGAGCTATGTTCATTAAAATCTATGGTTGCATGGTGCACTTTGATTATAATTTTAGGCAAGCTCGAGATCCAAAAGCTATGATTTCTTTTCAGAATTGTTTGGTATTTCATCTGTTGAAATGAGTTTTTGGGATTTTTCTAACAATGAATTTATTAGGTACATGTTTTCCAGAAATAACCCCCCACAGAGATGTAAACTCAGAAAAAAAAAAGAACAAATTTGTTTACCATTTCAGTTGGATACGTTATGCTGTCTCCACACAATGAACATTCTGCTAGATACTCATCTCTACTAAACTAACAATGGCATGGGCATTTCTAGCATTGGACTTAGGCTGATTTTAGAAAAGAAACAAAAGAAAAACTGCCATAAATGCAGACAAAACAAGGATTTAAGTGAAGGGGCAATGGAAATTCACAGCTGTTCAAGAATCTTAGTGCTGATATTTAAATTCTGAAGATCTTTGCTGCCCACTGGCACCTCACTTCTTTAAATACTTTAAACTGGATTGTCTTAAATTTGTCAGGGCAAACAATAAAAGTGTGAAATCTACTCTCTTATTCAAATAATGAAACTCAAAATTTGATCTTAGATTTAATGCTAAAAATAAAAGAAAAATAAATGCAAATGGTTGTTTAGATCTGCCTGATCTTACTATATGGCTGTGTTCCCTTACCTATCCAATATCACAGGCTTACAAACATAGGCTTTTTAATAGCACTTTAATTTAAACTTAATCCCACCTTCATATCCTCTGTACTAAAAATAATTTTCTGAGAACAGAAATCATTATGAGGTTTAAATCAGTTTGAAAACTGATCACGTTTCGGACTTAATTTAAATAACTAACTTCTGCAATGTACACATTAGAGTCTCTGCTGAGGGCACTATTAGATCTGTGAAACAGTACTATGAAATAATAATATTATTATTAATAAATTAGTATGCTGAAATAAAAATACGTGAGAATGATGTTTCCGCCTCTCTAATGAAACTAGTCTTCCTATTCTGCCTACTTACGGTACGCCACAATGATTCAACAGCGGAGTGGAAGTTATGTGTCTATATAGGCAACAAAATGTCAATCTAAATAGTTTTCCTTTGCCACCAACAGGGAAGGACATGACAAAAAAAAAACAAAAAAACTGTTCTTTGACAAAATAATTGCAAATTTATGACATGTAACCCTATGTTGACAAATGAAAGCTACCCAAACTTACTTCTACTGATAATTATACGGTGTAATCAAGTGATTATACAACTCTGTCATATCGTTTTCGTGGTAAAGTCTTAGGTACATCTTAAACATAACAACGTTTGCTGCAGGCTTTGCACTGACAGTTTGCATATGCATAGCTTGTTATCCTATTAGCACCATAAAAATCAAAGTTTTGAATGCTTAGATTGTGATGGGAAGTGCTTCTCTCTTACAAAGACAGTTTGAGGTCACACAGAACTCTGGCTCATAAACAGGAGAATACGAAGATGAAAATATGCTACTCATGGATGACAAACTCTTCATTTCCCTCCTCAAGTCAAACAAAAGACTAATTGCTCTGTAACAAGTTTTATTTTACCTATTTTCAGGAAAAATATGATAGTTAGAAATTCTTTTTTTTTAGGTTACGGCTTTACTTCAAAGTCAGGATGGAATGGAGTTCAAAACTAAGAAACATTCACAATGGTAAAATCACCATTCTTGTGCAAAGTTTCATTTCCTAGAAGAACACAACATGAGGAACAGCTCATTCTCAGAAAGCATGCCACAGTAACTTTTTCTCTCATTGCCTCTTCAAAGAAAAGTCTGGAGCAATTCAAAAAAATCTATCTGCATAAATCCATAGACTGACTTTCTATATAGACCTTATCAATCAGTGCAGATAATAGGATAACTTTTGATTCTTTTCTACATATGTAAATAGTGCCAAGCAGATACGTCCTGAATGTTATTGTGCTATGCATAAGTTCAGAAAAACTAAATTTTATGCTTCTCTAGTTGCCTATAGAAGTGGTGGTTTTTTCAACTAAATAAGGATGCAAAGAAAGGTGAGTGGTCTATTGGCTCAGGTCAACACTACAAACTGTTGTAAAAAATAATCTGGAAAGTGTACTTGACCAATTAAGAGCTGGTAAAATACTATAGGAATGTTTTCAGCAGCTTTGAATGCTGCATTGGATTATGTAGTGTGCATGGCTAAAACTGTCAAAAGCATTAGAGAACTAAAACATAAGGAAGAGAAATCTAGGAAAAATGCATCCATGCTGTTTTAGCTGCTATGAGAAAAACATGAAAATGAGTTTAACTGAAAAAGTTTTGGGGAGCAAAACAAAACAAAACAAAATGAAGAAGAGTTTATTGGAAATGTTGGCAGTTATGGAACTAGGGTGATTTGCACTCCCCAACTTCCAAAATCCTTATGTGAAGAATTAATGCCTTTTAGAAATGTCCATAACTCTATTAATTGCACCTTTAATAGAATGCACTTATGCAGAATATCAATGTTTAAAGTCTTAGTCTATTAGTCAAACTAATACAATTATCAGAATTGATCAAAAAGTCTTGGTGGTTTTGTTTTGTTCTTTTTAAATAACATTAACCTTATCTGAATTAACAACACAAAGGGGAATGGTAAAAAGAAAACTGAGAGAAACAAAAAAGAAAATTGAGAGAAAATTATTCACATGTGAAAGACACAGGAAGAATTCTTAGATAAATCAGACAAGAGGAACTTTTATTCAGCACAGGCTGTTGAGCTATGACATGGTAATGCTGATGTCAGAGACAGTGTTGATGTTTACAGTTCCATTTGTGAATCGAGCTAAACTATTGCCTGCTCTGTCTTCCCCTTGAGGTCTCCACTTCTCCTCCCATTGCATCAGTTCCTATCAAGTTATCTCACTCAGGTGTATTTCAAAGATCTCACCCTTCTTCTGCCTGGGAAAATGTATATTCCAGCTCTTGAATGAACAGAATCATTTTTAGAACAGGAAGTTACCAGCTATGTAGATCTAAACTGGAATCATTTTAACCAAAGAGGAAAACATCAACTAAATTTCTTAATACAAGAGTAAATTTTTAGAAATCTGCCGAGAAATCACTATAAAAGAAAATCCTTTATAAGTTTTATATGCAGCCATCAAGTGTCTTTCAAACAAACTCCATTTTCTCAGTTACTCTCCTAGACAAAGGCTGATTACAAGGTACAGCATTAGCGTTATGTAATTCACGCTCTATAAAATTAAGAAAAGCTCAGTGTTCATAAAGAATAATCTCTCTTGTTATTAGAAGTTGTTTGTTTTAGAACAGTCTTTCCAGTGGCTCAGCAACAAAGATCTCACATCACAAGGGAATCTATATTTCCCAAAAGTGAAACAACACTCCAAAAGATAACGTCTTCATACTTACAGTATTTGCAGTGAAATCTATAACAGTGGCTTATGTTCACTTTCAAAACCTTCTGTTTTCATGATAAACATTTCACACATGAAAGACCAGGCTTGACAAACTGTATAGAGTTAAAGGACATGTGGTACAACCCAGTTGAAGCCAAGAATCCTGTGACTTATTCAGAGTGGAACATACGTGTCCCAAAGCAGAGATGCAGAGCAAACAATGCACACAACTGAAAAGGAATTTAAATATTTGGTCACACGACTGATATGCCCTCACTGGCATCATGTAGATGTACATAGCTCCACATGTGCCATTTACAGGCAGTATGTACGCCTGATATGGTCTGAATAGTACAACATCTGTGAACTCATACAATAAAACTGGTTCATGGCCTACTTAATCCACTTGCATTTAACAGATAACACTATTCTAGAAATATTATATTCAACATTAAAAAATAATAATCAAAGCAGCATCTGCTTAGATTACTCCACTTTCTTTTTCCTTATCCATTTATTTTAATGTCATTGTAATGTCTTGTGTCATATTGTAAGACACAAGAAGGAGTCATTTAAAAATATTTATGAACTTATTAAGCCAGACTGCATTTGTTCCAGCTGCATCAAGTTTATAGAAATCCAATAAAATATCACAATTATGTTTCACACTTCATCCCAATATGATTATACAACCTATCCTCAGAAGATGTTGCAGAGGAGATCATCTATGTGGGATGTTCATATATATACATATGCAATTGTAGAATGGTAAAAGAAAACTAGTATTTACTTCAGTATGTATTCTTCCAATATACTGAGGCTAGAAAAGATGCTTGACAGACAAGGTATCAGCAATGCTTCATGAAATCCTCAAGAGTTAAGATACCACCTTCATAGTTGGACAAAGACAGTCAAAAGAAACAACTGGGAAACAACTGCAAGAAAAATACTACTGTAAATACAAAAATTCTTAAGCAGAAAAATAGTTCATATTTGTTGATTATAAATTATTAAAATTTCCTATTTTAAAACTGGATATTTATAGCATACAAGAATAATTCTCATTGTAAGTGCTGAAATAACTTCAATTTGGTTATTGTAGAAAAATCCTGAGAATCAACGATTAGATACTGTGCTACAAAAATTGTAGAATTCACAGATGCTCACTGAGGCAATAAAATTTGTGAAGTGCCCTTGAAAAAAAACCTTGACTTAAAAGACATAAAAATTTGCCTTATCAATAAGCTTCTAGAAAGCTAAGGTCAAAAAGATTTTTAGTAGCATTTTTTGAGATCAGGTCTGACAGTTGGCCTTGCTTTGAGTAAGAATTTAGGTTAGAGACTTCCTGAGGACCCTGCAGTCACGGCATAATTCTGTGATTACATAAAAATGGTTCCTGAACATATTTGTTGATAGATGTGAAGACAGATAATATTAAGGCAGGCTGAGTTCAACACCACACAGAGAAAAAAAGAGAAAAACTACATTAATATCTAGATTGTATCACAAGGTAAACTAGGTTGCTGATAATAAACATAAAAGCCTGCTGCTGTGCTGCTGTTAAAGGCAAGAGGGATATATTAGGTAGATCTACAGGACCTCAGAGACCTATCTGATAGAAACAGTGTTTACTTTAAAAATATCAGTGCCTAATCTCATTCAACATGACAGCCAATATGCAGGCATTAGGATTTTCCCTGTCATACACTGATGCTTAAAAGCATAACCTTAAGGACTGTGCATTTGTCAGTGCAGAAGAACGCACGTCTATCCTCATCAAGCCAGTACACATAACAAAGTGAAGATAAAAATTTATGGCTCAGCTTCGTAATTGACAGCAGTTGGTTCAGTCGGAAGGAAAGTACATCTACAGTAAAAAAAAAAAAAAATACAGCTTTTTGATCTTTCATTAAACTATTACTGTAAACAAGCACACAATAAATATGTTTGTTTTTAAATATAGTTTAATACAATCAGGACTGCCTCTTAAATCAAAATTGTTCTGAAAAATCCAGCTGAGAGAAGATAAAAACCCACACAGGCCTGAGCTATCTTTGGTTTGATAAACTATGGAAATAGCTGGAGATGAAACAGCACAAGAATGGAGACACAATATCAAATATCTCGAGTGCTACAGAATTTTCTCAGAATAAACTGAAAGGTGGACAATAGGGATAGAATTAATAGAAAGTAAGCATAGTCAATCTCTCTTAAGCAAATGAGAAGATATTCCCTGCTGTCTCTTCAATTTAGTTGCCATAAGCAATAAAGAAGTCCATGATTTTGTGTTTTAAACAAATTCTTGTTAGGACGCCAAAGGTTCACATTGTGTCTTCTATATGTTATCAGGGCTCCACCCCATTTTATGCTATAGGACTCAAAGTGGCATGCTATTATGTCAACATTATGAATAAAGCAAGTTACCTATGCGTCATCATTTTCGTGGACACTGTTTTGTGTTTTTTTTGAGCAAAGGACAGATGTGGAGTGGCAATGCAACGTCTGCTCCACCTTCTTAATAAACTTCAAACTCCAGCAGCTAGAAATATATCAATTACACTTCTACTTTGAGTCCTTTTTCCTTTTAAGTAGCAATTAATCCTGTATATAATGGAGGCTTATTTAAACAACGTACACCAGGATTTTCACACAAGCAATTGGCCTGATCTGTATAAGTCCACTGGCTGTTAATGATTTACAACAGATGAAAATCTGACTTCAAAAAGTCTATTACTAATTAACTTACGAAGAGTTGACTGCTTGCAGAATTTAATATAATTCTTCAATGTTCCTAGGTGTATATCTGAATTTCAATGAAACTTGTACAGATAGACAGGTATTGACATTCTCATGAATACCAAATAAGTTCATTAGCATTTGCCCAGTGATAGAACAGGCAAAGGGAATTAGGAGAGAGAAAAAGAAGAAAGGCAAGAAAGTCATACGCCATGTCTGCTTACTGCAGAGATTTTTGACAAAATTAAGAAGAGTACGGAACTCTGGGGCACAAAAGTCTGTGAAGAGTCTATCAAGAAATAAGAATAGATGGATGGTTACATGTACACATCAGTCTTTCTTCATGCAGCAGTATCTTTTTAGGCTCTGGCAATATACCTAAGCTCTTTTCTGCTTATCATCTCATACCACCCCTTCTCACAGCATCCCTTAATTGTGCTTGGGCAGCTGACTGACATCAATTTCCCACACGTACAATTTTGCCTAAGCTTAAAGCAGGTCATAGACAGATCATCTTCAATACAGCTGCTAACAATTATGCTGTTTGCAAAATGGCAAGAGGAAAAATGAAAGGTAAGATAGAGGCTGAAGGAAATACAGAACAACAACAAAAAGCTGGTGCTCTCTTGAGTGCTAATATATCCAAAAGCGTACGTTAGCTATTTGGATAGACCAAAGAGAGTTGGGAGAATGAAGGAAACAGACAGGTTCCTGCAGTATTTAAAAGTAATTGGACCTTGAGTAGGAATTTTAGCAGTGAGAATGAAAAGAGTAAAAAGGATTGTGGAGATATACAGGAGAATCTTCTTTATTCTTCTCAGGACAACACCACCTTATTAAAAAAAGAATGAAAATAGAGAGTGTGTAAGAGAAAGAAAGGATCAAACAAAGCCTAGGTTTCTATTAATGGTTAAATATTCTGATGTCAAAGAGAAAAACTTGTCAGAAAGTTTTTAGTTAGGACACTGAAGAGTCCTTGTATAAAAAAATGACAGAAATTCATTAGGGTGCGATGGTTTTTCTTAAACTGTTTATGCCTTTTTATCTTCACCCAATATTTCAGCATGTTTGAGACCCACCAGCGCTATCAACTAGACAGAGTTCTACAAATAATTAAAACATATTTTTAAATAATTGGATGTGGGAGACCAATATACACAAACTAATCAGGACAACATACATAGAATCAGAAATTATTTTCAGAAACGCATATGTAGAAACAACAATAATAAAGACTCTTTTAGTTATATACAAAAACATAGTAGTGAGAGACCTGTGTAACTCTTCTTTGCACTTGTGCCTGCAAGGCTCTGAGTTCCTTATCTTGAAACAGCCAAGTTCTGCTTGGAGAATAAAATAAAAGACTGAACCTGTCCTTGCAGGGACTGATCCACTAATATACATACTCTTTGGAATTAGTTGCAGAGTTAGAAATTTACTGTTTAGTGCTACACAGAATTGTGATCCCTATAAACACTATCCCATTATTCCATACTTTTGGTTTGCTTTCCTCTGCTTCAGATAAATGTCATTTTTGAAAGAACAGTTGGATGAAAAAGTAACAGGGGCGGGTAAGATAGAAGTAATTCCAGTTTTGTAACAGCAGAGAAAGAACATGATACCATTTACAGCCTATTCTTAAATTAAAACAGCGCTTAGGTTGAGCATATAAACAAGCAACCTATTTCACCCTAGTCTTTTTTTTTTTTTTTTTAATTTTGTTGAAGTAAGGACATTTATACTGATATTAATATAAGGTCAAAAGCTTTGGAAAAAATATCCAAATTCATACTATTTTAAAAGTGAACATCCATACTCTCCGTCCTCTTCATTTTCATCACAATAGAATTTGTATATACAACTAAATTATTTTAATGCATACTAACAGAACAACTTTTGCCTTCTCAAACTGGAGGCTATTTTAACATTATTCACAATCTTCAGAACTGATGCTTTCCTGCATTAAGGCCAACATATTTCTTATTAAGCAATGGGAAGTAGAAGTCATGTCATTACTGACATCCATGTTATTAACAGCTAAAATCCCATTGTACCACTCCAGTCACTTGAAAAAGTCCCAAAATACACAGAGGCCTTGTGGGAAGAGAAGTTTCTGGTCAAGTACTTAGCCATGGCCTCTCACTGTAAGGAGGAATGCTGAGATATGCTGTGAGCCCTACTCTTTTCATTCTGGCTTAGGATCAACTGAACGCTTTATCCTAATGTCAGAAATCAAGGTTGTTTAGAAAGTGCTAATTATTCCCTAGTCTGACATCTAGGAATACAGAATTACAGGATCTTGTACATTTATTCAACTCTAAGAACATTCACTGTGCCTCATAGTGGCAGTATATACACAAATGTCCATCTAAATGCAATGAGAGTCATTTCCTTAGAACAGCTGCTCATTGAGGTGAGAAGTATCTGGGGAAAAGGATAATATTTCCATGATCAAAGAAGCACCACTTTTAAGAGGATGGTTCTAAAAGGGAAACAGACTGGGTGCTAGCTGATCTACCTGTATCTATCCATACATTTCAAACATTCTTGCACACACAGACACAGTTATTCATCAGTGGCTGCATAATACTTCCATCCATTTTTCTTACTTTATTTTATTCAGGTTTTCCCTTTGCAAGAGAAAATTTCTCTCTTAAGAATGACTGTTCTTCCACAGTCAGTACCAGCAAACTAATTTTCTCTATTTTGGTTTCTCAATACAGAGTCTAAGTAAGTAGCTTAACTGAAATAGCCTCATATTAAATGTGTCTTATTTTGACTGATTATTTATTGTTTATTAAATGTACACACAATAAAGAAAACAATGTAAAATAAAAGAAATAAATGTATCAAAGAACAGCTAACAGACATTTATGTGGCAAGACTGAAAACTTGCAAGGTAGAGTTCTCTGTAATCTTGCAAGTAGCCAAAATACCTTCAAATGTCTTTCAGACCCAAGAAAGAACATCTGCACTCCTCAAAATCCAGGAAAAATGAGGCAGGCCTGATACACTGACTGTATGCAGACACTGAAAGTCCGTCACTTTTAAAAGTCCAAAATCAACTGCAAGCATGATAGCTTTTCATTTCTCAGTCCAATGAAACCAGTCATTCAGTAAACGGAGGATATTTTCTAAGCTTTAGAAAAGGCTTCAAAGTGTTTACACACCTTCCCTCATCACCACTTGAGATGTGTCGTTCCACTGCTAGAGGCCACCATTTTATACTCTCTCCCATCTACACACATGCATATCTCTAAGACCACGAATGAAAAAGGATGCAACAGAGGCATGAACACACATTTACATGAGTACCATTATTGTTCTTTCTTCCATAGCACAGGGCTTTCTTTTCCTAAATTTTTGGTCCACACCTGTGTTATGATAACAGACTCCAGCTGACTCAACAACCGTGCTTGATTCAGCTCACATCTAAACTTGATACTTGTGCTACCCACTTTGAAAGGTATTTAATTTTTCCATCATCCTTCATGATGAATAATGGGTATTTCTTATCTTGGAAGGTTCTCATTTGCATTCAAACTTGCAGCTTAAGCTCATCAATAATACTAATTTACACTTACATAGCACATTTAATCTGAAGAACATAAAACACTTTATAATTGGCAAATGACTAAGCTTTACAACATCTCCCAAAGGTGAAAAGTATTTCATTCACAGACGGCCTGGTCTCCATTACGAAATACTACCATGTACACAGCCTGTTTCTTGTGAACAGTGAGAACTTCAAGTTAAACTGTTAAACATTACTGTTAAGTTAAACTGTTAAACATTAAACTGCGCATAGATATTTATATAGATTCGCTTGTTACGTTCAGCACCACATTAGAAAAGGATTTCAGCACATTAAGATGTCAGTGATCATTTTGCCCTCCCAATGGTATTGCATTTGACCCAGCAGTTCTCAGTCAAGTTCAGACTTGGTACATTTGTTAACTCAATCCAGGGTAACGGAGGGGTGAAGAGAGGCAGGTGCTGAGTCCCCCCCGTTCTCAAGGCTTTAAGTATATTGTTTCTCAGAGTACTCTATATTTTCCCTGAAAGCATGGAGAGACAAAAGGAAAAAGAGAAGGATAATTCTCCTCATTTCCACTACAAAAATTCTAGAGCCTGATAGTAGCACCATTCACTGAGTGACTCTCTAGAAAAAGGAAGAGTTTCAGTGTAACTGTTTATTTGATCTTGATCTCAGTTAAAAGGAAGATGTTCAGATTAACTCTGATAAAAGCAGCCCAGCATTTGCTGTGCCAGTCACTCCATTCTGTGTTGGGCTGCAGCATGGCTGAAATTCAAACGACACTGCAGCTTGGCACTCTTGCCAGCACAGCTTCTGTACTCCTGGACAGAGGCATGGCACAGGACATGGAAGGGATGTCAGTGCCAAGAGAAGCTCTCCATGGCTCTGTGAAGCAAGATCCTAGATCATATATTCCAATATTTATATCTGATGATGTTTAAAAGCAAATGGAATATTATAATTGAGAATTGATAGCTTGCTTTTCCAGTAGAGACTCTAAGAGCTGTTCACTTGTGCTTTACTATTATCAGTACCCTTTCTAACCCTCGATTTTGTACCTTACAGGTACACAAAGGAGCCACAAACAAACACCTTAACAGTTAGTGAGAACAGGCATTTAAGATTTACTAAGTCTGAGCAATTAAGTTTTGTTTTTTTCTTTTGGGGTAACTGTCCCTGCTGCTTCCCTAAAGTGCCTGTACGCCAATGCGTGTAGCATGGGAAATAAACAGGATGAGCTGGAGATCTGTGCGCAGTCACAGGCCCACGACCTCATTGCAATCATGGAGAGAGACATGGTGGAACAGCTCACATGACTTAAATGCTGTCATGGAGATCTACGTCCTTTTCCAGAAAGACAGTCTGGGGAAGCGAGGTGGAGGAGCCTGCTTTGCAGAAGGTTGGTCTGGATGATCTCTAGAGGTCCCTTCCAACCCCTACAATTCCTGTAGTACCTCATTTAAGTAAATGATTAGTTTGGGCTTTTTGCTTCTATTTTTCCCAGACAATTTTTGTGTTAAGTAGATAAACACCTACTTGTGCTACATACAATTAAACTGTTTCCTACCCATCTGTGAAATTGCTAGTGTTTTCTGTACGTATTCATGTCACAAAATCTATGGCAGCCATAGCAACCTAAAGCCAAAGATATAATTGCAAGATCTAGAAATATCACAAAGAGCCAGACACAAAAAAGTGTTTCTGATGAAAGCTAATGCAAATAATTTCCAAGTTGGTATTCAAACACCTTGGCTAGGATTACTTTTAAATCACTGAATCCTACTTCTTTCTTTCTTACTTTTTTTTTACGCCTTCTGAATGTCAGAGCTTTGGATGCCATGTTTCACTTGAAACATGTCATTTCACACCAGAAGAGGGACATTTGTCAGAGTTATGCATAAAAGATGTTTCTTTTCCATGGTAATTTATGAAAGAAATTAAGCCTGTGTTAACTTTGCTGTGTAATCACTTCTTAGTGCTTTCCTACAGTACTATGGTAACGAAATGCAATATACACAAATGTAGGAAAGCAGTTTTTACACTGTTACCATCCATACAAGAACATGATTACTTGTTGCCACAAAGCGTTCTTGTAATATCAGATTTAATAGACATGATACCCAGGTTTTGCTAGCTTATTTAAATCATCAGTTTAGTTTATTGACAGACATCAACTATCCCTCTCAGGGATTATTTCCTACCTCACCATCCCCTTGTAAAGGTTTATCAGCAATTATTTCTCCATTTGTGAGCTCTTGGAATTGCTACCACAAAGGCAAAGGAATAGGATGCTGATGGAGTTGTAGCCTGAGAATATTGTATCCAGAGTATATCCTAAAACCAAAAGAGCTAAAGGGAGAACACATGCTGTTCAATTCAGTGTCAATTCACTGTTGAACTGTTCATATAGAATATCTAAATGCTACTTAGCTGTTACTAATTAGCAGTATCTAATAGTACACCTAAACCATGTGCTCATTACTAATTTTGAATAATAATTAAATTTTTCCTTCAGTCTAAAATAGATATATATGACATTAAACTGCAATAACTTAAGTGGTATAAAGACAAGGTGTTAAGACGATAAAATAGAGCTATATTTACAAGCCAAACTCTATGCCATATTAGTGTAATAAAATTTGAGAGAAGAGGCAGTATTTGAGTTTACTGACCATTCAACAAAACAATTACACTGCCTACAGTCTGATCAAGACAGACACAAACGTCACCATACAACAATGAGGGGAGTGGGTCTAAGGTCCCCATTCTGCAGAGGTCATGTAGTCATGCCCGCTACATGATAGTGGAATTGTGAAGTGAAGCATCCATAGCTTTGGAAGAGAATAGAGAAGATGACTCAAACAAGGATATTAGCATAATTAAGCCTAAAGGGGCAGTTACTTTATTATGCTTTCAGAATCTTCCCTCAAAGAATTTTATGTTGCATATTTGCAAGTGAAAACTTTGAACAAAAGAAAGGAAACATTTTATATTTGCTGCATATCTTGTACTGCATCTAGTGTCTTAATTAAAAATTCATCAGTCCTTAGTGCTCACAATTCTCAAGCAGTTCTATTTTCACCACTGTATATTCACTCGACCTTACTCTTAAAAGCAAGTAGTAAAACTGTACTCCACAATCCATCCTGTACTACAAGGTTATGTGAGCAAAATAGCTCCCTGAATCCTGGGTTACCATGATTTAAATTCAAAATGAAAATGTTCTGCCAAAATTAGCTAGCTGTTAATTGTATTTCAACAAATGGGACTCATGGGGGAAAAAAAGTGTGAAGATAATTATTTGTGGTCTTAATTATTTATGTAATGTCAAAGATGTGTAAAAAAAAAGAAAAATTAAAAAAACAGCCAAACCCTACAATTGAGAAGTAAAAAGTATAGGCTATGCCCTGAGGTTTCTGTTTTCTCCAAAATATAAGTATGCACAATTGCAGCATTTCACACCATCGTGTGACTTAGTGGAAATTGCATTTGAAAGTCGATAAAAAGTCAGGGGATAATTATTGTTATTGCTTGAAAAAAAAACTAAATTCGTTTCAAAAAAAAAAAGCTTTTGAAGGGGGCAAACAATTCTCTTAATTCACTAATTGAGCACACAATCAATTTTGGTAGGTTTTGAATTAAACCTTTAGACCTTCCATTATGAAAGAGCAGGTTTCATTTAAAAACTGACCTGAGTTACAGAATAATAATCCACATTAAAACAATGAATGGGAATAAAACAAAAGTATGGTTTAGAGGCGACCTTAAGAGAAAGATTTTGTTCAGCCACAGATGAACTGTACAGATGCAGTTCTCAGGACTTTACCTGATTTTCCAATGCAGCCATTTGGCTGAGCAATCCACTATTCATTCAGCTCTGTTAATAAATTATTCCACAGGAATTTAGCAGCAAAAGTGTTCTTCTATTTTGCTATCAAGATTCTTGTACCACCTTGTACTGATTTGATAATTAAATAATTTTACATCCTCCAATCAAGTGCTCCTTGAGAAAGTAAAGAGGAAGGAGAAACTTTAGAAATTTTTATACAGAGATTTCAAATAAACTTATAAAATATAACTGCAGTAATGATAGCATTACTCTTCTTACTGACAGGTAAACTGCAGTTACATGACTTATCTAAGACTATATAGTACAGTCCTGGTGAGAGCAAAGAAAAAAATAAATCCACCATTTTGAAATAGGGCATCTTGCTACATTTGTTTTCCAAACAACATCAAATAAACAGCTTGCATTTAATATAATCTAAATATTAAGAGACAAAGCTAACTTTTCTACACAGATGTTTTTCATATATGCAAGCTGTACTGACACAATAAATCCAAAACCCATTACTGGTAGGCTGACCATAACATATCTTGTGTGTATTCACTCTGATAATTGATATCAATCTTTTTCACGTGAAAAAACAGCACTGACAGTATTCTCTGAAGATACAACACAGTAAAGTACAGCACAAACACTTCTACCAAGATACAGCATCTTTTTCATAATTCCAAGCTGCATGCTGTAGCCATTATGGAGATGGGGCTCCCACACACTGCAGTAGGAAATGCCCTGTGCAAGGGATTGTTTTAGAGCACTGTGGAGGGCAAGAAAGATAATGAGGCAGCTAACTACATGCATCAAGAGGCCTTTTTCCCAAACACTAGGAATCACATATCTCTTACAGCACACTACTCATGCTGCCTCACTGCTCATCCACCCAGATTCTGTTACAAGAATCTGGGGGGAATAACCCAGCAAAAAATGTCAGAGACAGATGGCATCATTCCATATTTCTTACAGACAGATTCTCTACAGTCTCTGACGTTTGCTGACTGCTTCCTTTTATAGCTCCCCCAGCCCATCCACTGCCTCTTCAGTGCTCCCTCCTGTTTTCAGTTAAATGCCTCAAGTTTAATCCCCACTTTTGTGTTTTCAGCAATAGTGCTGCCTGTCCCTAGCAGTCAGCCACAGCGTATTACACAGCAAACTCCTTTCTGTTTCCAGTCATCACCTCTGCCAGCAACAGAAACACAACCAGGAAGAAGAATGAAAACAACAGAAATACATCTAAAAAAAGAATGAAGTATGAACATGGCACTGGAACGTCATAGTATATCACAAAATGAATCCAGATCTCTACTGGTGCAAGATACTCTTAGGTACAGAATGATCACGACACAGTTTCAACCTGCTTCTTGTGAGTGCTCCTTCATGTCTGCCTACCTATATAATTCTCAAAGAACCAGAAAATAGCACCTTACCTAGCAAATACCTCATTACTGTCAAAACCAAAGACTGCTCAGCTTTTCAGCATGTTGCAGCACTTAGCACTCACACCATGTCCTATAAGCAATGTCGATTAGCGTTAGCGTATTCGGTTCAGTATTAAATCATGAGAATGCGTTTTATGCTTTTCATTTTACCTTGTACAAATGTCAAACTAGAAGTTTATTGTTACATCTTAAAAAATCTTAATCCTTTAAGATGTTCATTGGTCTGCAAGTTAGCACAATCTGGTTTCTTATTATTTCAGCATTTTCTATTAATACACAAAGGTCAGCACACACATGTATATATACACACACACACACACACACTGCTTAATGTGTATGCAAAAACATGCTCACACACATTGTTCTTGTAGCACTGTTTGACACTGCTTTCTCCTTAACTGAGCAGCTAAATGAGGAAAGGTGATGTGCAGTTCTGTACAGAGATGCAAAGGGTTTAGTGTGTTTTGAGCTAAAATGAGAAGCTATGAAAGCCATAGAGTCAAAGATAAAACACGCATAAATGAGCTCAGCACTGCATTAAGGTGATTACACAACTACAAATCAATTAAAGACTGTTTACCAGCAGAAATCAAGAAGACATACATGACCATCCTACTGCCACTATGCCATTTAATTATTTGTTCCTCTATGTTTGGAATTCTCTATTCCTTAATAAAGTTACGGGCTGAATGATTTCTGACAGAATACAGAGATTTAAAATTCCTCATCTGCCATTCCTTCATGGGTATGGGTAAGTATCTGACATTCCAAATTTAAGCTATACTGACTAGTTTCAACTGTCCTCTAGGACAACACTGTAGATTGTGAATTCCTCTTGTTGGAGGTCATGTAAATTAGATGTCTTTTCCCCCATCAATTAGCCTTTATTGTTGTGCTTCTCTGAGCCAATCTTGAACAGTTGGTGGTTTATGGCCCAGGCAGTTTCTTCTGTTGGATTTCTTATATGTGCCAATAGAAGGCTGAAAAATATGACTAGCTCTCTAAAGAAAATCTCCTTAGTGATATAAAATATATTGTAATTACTTAATAATAAAAAAAAACAACTGCAAAATACAGTAAATCATCTAATAACTTAACTTTTAAAAATAATTTTTGAAAGGATAATTTACAATCCACTAGACGGCTACAGATGCTTCTCAGCAGTATAATAATATAAAGTAGCATAAAAATACTCAACAGCCATTTAAAAGAGCTGGATGCCAAGATTTTAAATACTGAATGTAAATCCACAACCGTTCTATAGAACTGCATATTTTTCAATTGTATTCACTGCATATGGTCAAATTCCTGAGCTAACTAGTAGCTAATTTTTGCAGGACTTAGATGTTTTTAAACCTGATACTGTGTTTAGCAGACATTTTCATCATTACAGGAATTCATATCACCTTATGTGAATCTTCATGCTGAAAATTTTTCACTTATCATTATTCACAGGAGGTATTTTAATGTGGCCCAGTGCTATACAGGGGGTATGTTCAATGAAAATCTCCTTGTCTGTATTCATATATAACCCAGAATATGGTCACCAGTGTTGCATAGGTCTGATGAAAGCTTATCACCAGAACTGAAAACAGACAGCATGAAGGACCTTCAGGACACAGCAAACCTCTTTAAAAACTTGCAGCAAACTGTAAATGGTTTCAGAAGAGCTGTATTTTACACCAAATAAAAATTCAAATAAACATTTCAGTTGTCATGTGTGTATGGAAGATGCTGGTTGGAAACTGGACTGAAGACAATGGAAATATGATCCTTAAGCTTACAACACCAGTGTCATTAAGTAGAGCTATTAGTGGCATTCACTGTCTACAGACAAAGCAAAGGCCGGGGCAGGGAAATGAAACGTAACTGCCAAAGAACCATTTCAGAAATGAGTCATCATAAACATCTATATCTGTAATCTACAAAATCCGAATTGGTGCACCTGCTATTCAGAACAGAGCACAGAAAATGTGTTGCTATTTACTTTGAATCTTCAGCTTTACTGGCAAGAGAAACTAGACAGCTAGGCATTTATTTGTGAACCTTAGGCCAGGATTACACAAAAACTGGCCTTACTCCTACTACACTTTACTTCTTATGACTTACTCTGTTTTGTTATTAACAGTGTTGACATGGGTCAAAATTAACCAACTCCATAGTGGCAGCAAATCCAGTAAAGGTTGGGATAAGCATACACTTCTGCAATTAAGTGCACTACAGAATTCTCCCTCAGGAACACACAAGTAAGGAACATTTCCTATCAAAATCTAAATGACCGATTTGAAGGAATGCACCACACCAGGTTGTAAGAAAATCTAGTCCAACAATTATGAAATAGTGCTCGTCTGGCAAGAAGCAGATGTCAGATGTTCTTTACTGCTGCAGACCCATAAGAAATCCAAAGCTGGGAATAAAACTTTTATGTAAAGCAAATATCAATGTCTGTACATAAATAGGAAAATGCCTCTCTGAAAACAATGCCCTGAAGATCTAAATCTAAATCTAGATTTCTCAGACATCCAAGTGCACAATGTATTTAACAAACTTCAGATATAGAGTGTGCTTAATTTAAACTGCATGATAGCTACAGTTGCTCAAATACTTTATAACAAAATCTACAGATATGTCTTGTGAGCCAACCACATAAAAAACATTTTTTTAATAATGTTGTTTGCCCTTAAAATAGTAAAATAAAATCATTCTGTTGGCTTAAATTTCCTAAGAACTTAAAAAATTTAATAATAATTTATAGATACATGACTCCCCCTTCTGTTATTTTCATTTTAAGCAGGTTTTGAGTCTTTAACCTTATAGTTTCAAAATTATTTCTGAAATCTTCAAGGTAAAAAACTTCAAATGTTTAATGGAAACTGAGGTCCTCAAGTTACGCCATTGTGCTGGAACCTGAAGGGTTAAGAAAAACAGCCTATAATTCTGAGCTTCATAATAAAAGAATTGTCAACACCAATGATCTTAGTAAGAGAAAATTAAAGTAAGGCCCAGAGGAAGATGAGATACCAAGTAATAGAGATACCATGTAATAGTGGAAAGAAGAGAGAAAACATCATCAGGGAAAGAATCCTGCGTAACTTATGGCAGTCTGATCTTAATGGCATTATTTGAAGAGACAATAAAGCTTATTGGTTTTACAGCTCAAACTTTAGAAGAACTTAAAAGCACATACAAGCCTTCTAGCACTAGCAGCCTCAATGAAATGATCTCTCTCCAACTTCTGTTTTTCAGCTCCATTATTTTTTCAAGATATTATTAAATTATGTACTACAGCCTAGCTCAGTTTATTTCATTAAAACTTACAGAACTTCGCAAACATATTTTCTTTTTTTTCCAGCTTCTAAGGCAACAAAGAGTATGGCCAAATAGACGTTAGTTTGGGAAGTCTGACATCCCACCTGGAACTCTGGAAGTGTAAAAACTGTGTGACATCACTGGGCAATGGCATTAAATACATGGAACAGCACAAGGCTCTGAATCCAGCAGTAACTATCATGCAACGCAAATACTCTGCTGCTCACTATTCCACATTTCTGCCCCCACTGCACCCAGGGTCTGGCTGTACAACAACTCTACCCCTATTCCTTGTATAATAAACTCTTATTTCCTCATTAATGAATATACATTCTACATTTCTCACTTCTAACTCAATAATCACTGTTTCCATAGCATCACAGGTTGTATAGAGTACATGTGGTATGTCCAGTAGAACAGCTTATTAACTTACCAGTTACTTTTTAATTTTTCCTTAACCTAGTCCAAAAAAAGTAGTTTTATTTGCAACAGTCAACACATCCTTGGAGCATATTTCGGTGACACAACAATTCAACATCAGTTCTTCAGACAAACTGATATGCTCTCCATGTCTTAATTCTGCCACACTGCCTCACTGCAATTCTAACACAGCATCAGGAGAGCAGGAGATAGCGGGTCACAACCTCAACAAGGACACAAGGAATGATTTCTTAAATCATTCAGCTATTAAGGCCTAATGCATGAAGAAACTCTCTAGTCCTGAGGGAAATGACTCCTGAAACATGAGATTGGATCATCATATTCATTACTCAATAGGGAATTATGTGGTTCAACAAAAAGAAGTCTTCACCTCCTGAGTGAGTACTCATCAGTCCCCAGGCCTATCAAACACATGAGGGCAATTTGAGTGATTTCTCTTTCCTTATCATCTGCATAGCACCAGTGCAACACTGCAGTCAAGCTATTTTTTCTGGAGAGTTGCCTTGAAACTGAGAGATGAGAAAGAAAAAAAGCAAAGCAAACAAAATTCAGGTATCCTGACAGATTTCCTGCTGTGGCTGAACTGCTCTCCGTTAACGTGCAGCTCTTTTCTTCGGAGGGCTCTGTTCTTTTCAGACATTTTTTTACTTTTACTGCATCACCAGAAATATCAGATGTATTCAAAATCTCCCATTACATTTAACTATATACCCTTACCTTTAAATTAAGAGATCACTAATTTAGTATTTTCATACATTATTATTTTATTAAAGCCTCAAAAAACAGTATTATATTTCCTGTATACTTTTAACTCTATTTTCACTCAATGCCTTCCATTAATTAATTTTTTTTATACCATTCTCTCTGGTAACAAAAAGATTCCTTTTGATCTCACTTTTCTCATTCTATCAGTGTTCTCCTTTGCAGCAGCATAGTGCTAGGCTTTGAGAACTCAGTAATTTCTCTGTTACTTTAATGAATTCTAAGTTGCTGTGGGGTGATTTTTCTGCAGTTCATGCCATGGTTAATTGCTGTAATAGTTCTCTTTCTTGCATTATTTATACCCCCATGTTACAGTCCTCTAATTCTAATAGCACTTAAATTAGACCATTATGGGTCACTGGTACACCTGCTAAACTGAACGCTTTAGGCCAGAGATTAGAAGCCAAATGGGGACTCTTAGATGCAACTGTCAGTTTTAAGATTTGAGAGCCAAACCTATCTTCTTACCAGAAGGTAATCACCAACAGTAATTTTTTTTTTTTTTTTTTTTCTTCCCTTTTTTGCTCTTTTAAAGGTAAGAATGTGCCATTTTTCCTATTTTAATACTACTGACTCTGTTCTTTATGCCCTCCTTAGGCTGATTCTTTTTAATTCATTTCCTCCAGTGAAGGATGCAAACATTCTCTTCATTTTCTGTTATTTATCTTTAATTAATCCACACAAACTTCGACAAAATGTATTGCAGTTTCTCTCTGTGAAGATATAAATGGTTCTCTGTTTGCTGTAATATCCACTAAGTCATGATGACAAAGCTGCAGATAAAATAAAACGTTGTCTGCTTGGGAGCACACCCACACAATAGCATCAGCAATATAAACCATACAAAATAACCTGTAAAAAATATATATTGTTAAATAATGTTCAACAATCAGTAAATAAAAGAGTTCTTTGTGTAAAATGGGACTACTCATACAAAGTGTCTGATTCTATGAAATCTAAGCATATTAAATTCATCTCAGTGTTCAGATTTTGAGCATTCCCTTTTGCATAGTAATGGATGTGGTGCACTCATCATTTTCCATCCAAGACCAGGTATCACCCCAGGAATCCTCAATCCTGTGTAGCTGAAACGCAGTTGACCAGGCCTTCCTGGTCAACTGAGAGAAGGGTTTTAATCACACCAGCTCTGTCAGTAATAGCAATAGTCTGCCTTGAAATGACAAAGCACACAAAAATTGAAAGGCCGAAATCTGCTATTATAGTCTAAGTACAAATCCAATTATTTTAATCCAGATGAACTTTGCTAGGAATGTTTTTTGCAAACAAGGCATATGCTACCAAGCTCTGATCTCTTTTTGTATAAACTCTCCACTACATATGTATATGTTGCCCTCTAAATCAATTAGATATTGATTTTTCTAGCTTCACAAGTGCCAATGACAGCAAGACAAGGTATTTTTCTTTTCATATTCAGTAACTCCAGCTTTATAAAATGTCTTGAATTTTGTAATTGACAATAAACCAAAATAAATCTGAAAAAGAATTTGTAATGTATAAATGATCAAAACTAAGAAAAGTGTTTTCTTCAAATCTGTTACACAACTTTTTATTATTGCTCATTTAAAAAAAAAAAAAAAACTCTCCTATATAAAGATTCAGAAAAAGTTTCTGTTTCATCCACACAATTGGCAAAGTTTTCCTTGTAAAAAAAGCAACTCAAACAAAACAAGATTGTGGAACTGAACCACTTTTTAATCACCTGTGTGTATTTTCTCTGAGAAATAAAGAGGGAAACAAGGCCAGAGAAATGCAAATATTTTCAGTGGCAGCGGTCATCCTGGCCTAAAATTAGTATATCATTCTATGATTCCATAAAAAACAAATGCACATATTCCAGAATTGCTATTCGCAAAGTCAACACAAATGCCTTTTAAAGTAGCTTGTCATCATCTTAGTAAAGCACCAAAATTAAATCTCAATCAGCTCTAGAAGATTTTAGAAATGTTTTGTTACATCCAGAATGTTTGTTACATCTAGATTGGATTCTTTGTTTGGAGATCTGCCAGTACCACGTCTACAGATACTGCAACAGGACCAAAATGCAATAATCAGGAAATCTCCATTTGGGGGGATACAACTTCTTCTATAACTCCATTTTCTCAGAATTTTATTCTGCCACAATTTAAAAATTGCTCCTTACAGATTTGCTGCAAACTCTGATGTGTCTGAAACTAGAATGTACAAAGAAATTTCCTAAATATTAAAGTTCTTATTATTTCCTAGAGACAATAAATGTCAGATACTCAGAACACAAGAAACGCCATTTAAAAAAACAAGTGTGTATGTGTGCATGTACTTTTCATAGAATCATAGAACATTTTGAGATGAAAAGGACCTTAAAGATCATCTAGTTCCAATCCCCCTGCCATGGGGAGTTCCCACACAAACTACACAAAAATGTTCATGTAGAGTTGAAAACTATTCATGAATATAAATAAAAGCTGCAGCATTGGGGTTGGAGCTCGATGATGCTTGAGGTCCCTTCCAACCCAAGTCATTGCATGATCTCATGATTCTATATATATTCCAGAAATGAAGAAGTACCCTGCTTTTTTTTTTTTTTTCTGTAAGCATTTTATCTTGACCTGTCTTCCACTTAAGTTAGCACTTACAAATATAACATTTCCATGGTAACTGTTCTTTTGTTTCTTTTTTAGAGATGCTTAGGAACCTCAGCTGCCACTGATTTCAAATAATTCTGTGTATGCTACACACCCCTAAAACTCATATCGCATGTATTTCCCAATACATACTGTCATGTTTTTGTTTGTTCTTTGTTTTTTAAATTAAGTGATCTCTCCCACAGAAAAGTATTTGGGCTACATAATCAAACAATACGTGTGCCTAAAGGTATAAAGAGATGATGGGTAGAATAAAACCATGCTCAATTCTCAATAAAAAGTCAAACGTAGGTACGTGCTGGTGAGCTTAGGAGAATGCTGTAAGAGATGCACATATGTATTTCAAGACTAAATAGTCTGAAATTTTAGAAGACAGATTCTAAACTAAAAGATCAACACAGTTACGCATTAATTCACCATCAAACATAGTTTTAAATATTATGACCCAATATTTAGCTATTTTATTGTGCGATAAATATCACACAAACAGATTAGATAGTGAAACCACCAGGTACAAAAGACAGGAATTGCAGTAGAGTATTTCACCTGCTGTGCAGAACATCCCAGGAGGCTATTACTCTTGTTCATGCTTATTCAAAATACTTTTTTTCTTGAAAAACAGCTATGGGCTATGGCAGTGGTATTAACTTTGTTCTCATGTCACAATAGAAAGCATTTCATAAATGACAGATGATGTGTATTCAAGGTGACTTGCACAGCAGTCACAGTCAGTAAAAATGAAGACAACCCCATACAGCATTTAGAAATTAGTTTATCACTTGGAGAGCTGGCAGAGTATGGATTAGATATTTTCTTCAAAAATTCATAGAGAAAAAGGGATGAGAACGTAATCTTATAATACATTCAAGCATATATGGATGTTTGTAGCACATCTTTAGTTATTTCCAGTTAAAAATATATGAATGGAAAATCTTTCTTCAAACAATGGCAGCCTGAATTTACTGAATGTCTTGTAATATTCACTACTAACATTCATACCTTTTTTTCCTACTTTTGGGCAGAAAGTGGACTATGATCAGAAGACCAATGCTGCTACCATCTACCTGGACAGCATCCTCAGGACAACAATATTTGGAAAAGTAGGCATAATAGGTTAAAATTATATATTTTTTGGTAGTGAAATGCCTGTGTGCTTCCATCTACAAGAGTACATTCTGCAGCACTGCTGTTCAGTATCTTCCTCCCTATGTCACTGCAGCTCAGGTACAGTTGCTCAGTATCCTAATATCTGTACACGTACATTAGAAACTGTATTATTATATACAAAACATTTACTACAAATGCACCTAATAGTGATAATAAATAATCATTTTGTTTCTCTCTCCTATACTTCTGTGATTATTCTTGTCTCAATAAATAAATTAGCAAATTTTTTCAAGAAAAAACAATGTAAATGAGTTCCATTAGTGAGTGGTATTTTATACTAGCGGTTAAGGCTATACAAGTTTGTTGGTCAAGACAAATTTGGGTAGTAGTCGTAATTAAGACTGCCAGGAACAAGAAATCAGATACTGAACAATACAATACAGAACAGAAGAACGAATGGCCTTCAGAGAGCCACTGGAATCCTCTTCATACTCTTTCACTACTTTAAAGATACTTTTAGAAAAACAGACTGTAAAACTTCACAGAAAGGCTGAGCAAAACTATTCTACTCGATTTCTAGGAAGACACTTCCCTTTGCCCTAAAAGGACCTCTCTAAAATACTGTATCACTTTCCACTTCTGACAAAGAACATTGACATAATTCTAAACTAATGATAATTATAATGAGAAATCCACAATATAACAGAACTCATAGAGCAAAATAGAGCCACTGTAAAGTTTATAGAAACAATATACACATTCTGTAAGACATTACAAGTCTCCTACAAAATACTGTTCCCTAGGGGCGAGAACTACAGTTGTCAAGATTATCCTGAAAGATGTAAATTGCATTCTTCTGTATTTGCTGTACTGTTTGAATACAGTATTGAACAGCCTGACCCTTCACTTTCTACCACTCATCACACTCTTACCAAAGCCCAGAACTGCCATGATTTGATCAATTTCCATTCCGTGTTCTATGTAATTTGCCTTACAAAATAAAAAAAAGGGTTATCGGCTATCCTGCATTATAAATATTTGCTACAAACTGTGTCTGTGAGCGTGTGTATATTCGTGTCTTGAGTTCACAAACATAAGCAGCTTATTATCACTCTTCAGTTAGGAAAAATCTTAATCGCAATAAAACTCTTCATTTTCACTTCACAATAAAATAACATGAAACATCAAATAAAAGCAAAGCTTCCTAAACAAAAAAACAAACTTCAGTAGAGCAGATGATGCTGTACCATTTCTTTACATAGTTTTCCATACAGGGACAGCAAATTCTATGCTAAATTATAAAGACAAAATTAATTGTAATTTTAAACAAGCATAACTCATTTGTTATCACTGGTTTTCCTGAACTTTCAAGTGCTGCTTATAATGACCTAATAACAAAACACAACTTCTTTAGGTCAAGTCACAATAATTTCATTAAAGTTTTCCTCATTCTCCATGTACGTAGTTGTATTCTGTATGGACCTCAATATGTTCAGAAGACTCATGCAGCAATCATGTTGCACAAGGCTGTAATATTCAGCTCCACAAAACAAGGTACTTGGAATGCATTTGCTTTGAACAAAGTAGAGAATACACAGACCCTCATGAAGACTCTCATAACATTGAAAAGTTATGCACAGATTCTTATGATAAACAGACTTACTAATGAGAAATAGGTTGATCAGGAAACATTCTCTTTGAAAGACGCAATAACAAAAGAACCTCTTGCAATTTGATCAGATCTACCAATGAAAAGGAATTGCTGTTGAAGACCACATTCTTCAGCCTTACAGAGGGTGTCAGCACACTCATAAACAGTTTCTACTGACAGGTCACTAACCCACATATTGCAGACACAAATCCTCATTATTGCCCCTTGCATTCATGAAATATGGGACAACCAAAACCATTTTCTGTTACAATATCAGATACCTGTGTGCTGAAATGAAGAACTAGATGCAATATTGTTGACCCATACAGGATCGATTGCATTTCAATAACAAAGACCCAAAGATAGAAGGGATTCGGTGGCAGAGAACTAAACTTAGATTAGAGGAGAGACATAAAAACACTGGCTATTTAATGCCTTAACAGTAGCGACAGTATATGCAGATTGAGCACCATTCAAGTGGAAGACTAAGCATAGAATTTCATACTAAAATTATCACTTCGAACCTCTGAATGCTTTTCCAACACCAGGAAGAACCTATTAGTTTCAGCGTGTGAAGACTGTTATGCCTACCGATTGAGAGGTAGCTGGGCACTTAACTCTAGTGGGCCTACTGACATTACTGAACTTCTGCTGCTTTAGCTGCGCTGAGAAACTTTCTTATGGGGAAATCAGCACGTCATGGCAGGGAAAGCCTTTTTGATGGCTTCAGTATTTCAGCTCTCTCTTTCGTGAGCATTTTCACTGGTATAGGAATATCAGTGGAAACGACGAATTTTTCATATCCATGCCATCATGACTATGAAGGAAGTGGTATCCCTCTCCCTTCTTCATTCTTCTTAGTCACATCATTCAACCTCGTTTCATCCATCTACCCTTTCTCATCACACTAATGTAACCGCTCAGCTCAGAACTCTGATCATAGCACTAGATGCTGTACAAAATTGTGATTATGCAAATCTCACTCATGTTGACACTGTGTTGAATTTTTTATTGCTTCTTGTTCTCCCTTTTGGAAGTCATTTATTCTGGACCAAATAAGTATAGCAGTGCTTTAGATCCACTCTGAAATGTAAGAAACAAATTAAAATTAGGCCTGTTGACCCAAGCATTGTCAAGTCCATAGCACTCAAGGCACAGGCTTATTCACATGCACGGAGCTTATTTTTTGCTTTTTATTTTTGTATTCACACCTACATATGTATAGTACAGAAAATCATATGTGCAGTATACTCTAAGACCATCTGCATTTTTTTCTGTATTTCCCTTCCATTTCAGTCTGAATGCTGTTTCCATCTGTCCCTATAGCTGTCAGCCTGCAGACATCCTAATTTTGTGATCACCTGTTCTTGTGTAATCAGCACTTCTTCTAGCATTTTTTTTCCTTTCTCAGAAAATCTATGTGCTTCTGACATCTGTTCTCTACCATTATTTTTTTAAGAACTCACAGGCAAAAACCCATTCAGAGATGTCGTCAATGTCAACGTGCTCTGCCAATATATTGCACTTGGCATGTCTCACACCCTGCAATATGTTGATCATCATTGTGCCAGTGACCTTGAGCAGTATCATCTAATTTCACAGTTCTTGTACATACTGACTTAGGAAACAAGGAATTCACTAATACAGTCCCATAAACATTATTGAATTGACCATCCTGCATATGAGACAAACAAATGAAGTTCTCATTTATTCGGATAGAAACTCACCTGAAAAACAAGAATTGATTCAGGTAAATAAAGAAACTCAAATATTCTTTCCCTTTCATCTGAAAGAGACAGAGGTGTCTTTCCCCAGTATCACAGCAGGTCTGGCTATTAAAGGCAGATAAAAAGAAGGCATTGAGGACCTCAGCCTTCTCCTTGTCCTCGGTGGCCACATTCCCTGCTGCATTAAGTATAGGATGAGAATTATCCTTGGTTCTACTTTTGCTGTTGATATATTTATAAAAGGATTTTTTATTGTCTTTCACTGCTGTGGCCAATCAGAGTTCAAGTTGGGCTTTTGCCTACCTAACTTCCTCCCTGTGTACCTTAACTACTTCCTTGTAATCTCCCCAAGCAGCCTGTCCCTTCTTCCAGAGGACGTAGACTCTTTTTCTCCCTGAGTCTCAACAGTAGTTCCCGCTCATCCACACCAAACAACTACCCCTGCGGCTCGCCTTATGGCACACTCAGGGACAGCCTGTTCTTGAGCCTTTAAGATTTCCATCTTGAGAAGCATCCAGGCTTCCTGGACCCCTTTACCCTTAAGAAGCGACTTTCAAGGGACCCATGCTACAAGCACCCTGAACAGCTCTAAGTCCACCCTCTGGAATTTCAATAAAGTAGTTTTGCTGGTCACTCTTTTGACTCCCCCAAAGAATAAAGACTTCTACAATTCCATGGTCGCTCTGCCTAAGACGCTCTTGCCCAAGAAGGTCCCAACCTTCACTTCACCCACCAGTCCTTCTCTCTCATCCAATTCTGACTTTCCACTCCTGAAAGGAACAAAGCTGCTTCATTTTTAATTGGAATAACTTGGAAACGAGAGCATCTACCATCTTTAGAAACATATTTACTTACTATATAATAAATAAAAGTGCAGATAAATATCCACAAAACAGATACCTCGTTCTTAGCAGAAATACAATATTCCATAACCTCTGTTATTACTGTAAGAATTTTACTAAAATACTAAACTACTAAATACTCCAAAAATCCCAACCAAAGTTCCAAGCATGCAGAGGCACAAAGGCTGTCATGTTCTTTTACATTTTGATAGTCCTGGGATTAAATGATGCTTAACTCATAAGCACTCCATTTATAACTGTCAGGCTAATGAACAGTGAAATGTAGATTTTAGTAAATGGATGTCTAATTGATCCATAGTATGTGATATTATGTGATCACATAGCATTGGAGCACTGTAGGGCCGTATAGATTTTAACATTAATTCTATCTGTTTTCCATATAGCAGCTCTCCACACTGCATTCATCTTAAGAAGGCATCTCATTTGAAGAAAAACAACTGCCCAATGACAACCAGAATAAAATTCATTTTTATATCTATCATATACTCAAAATTTTGACATGAGTTGTCTCTTTTATTTAAGGCTTTACTTGATATAAATTGGAGTGCACAAATACTTGCATTTTGATTTTCAGAAAATGAACGGGGACTGCAAACTCAGCCCTCTTGTATATATCCAGTAATACCTGCTTTCAGAAACTTGAACCAACTTTTAAAATAAAATAAAGGATATTACCTTTAAGTACTGTCGGTAAAGGACAAATTGTCCTCTTTTGTTATTGCTTTACATTTAATATATAGATATTACTCTATTATTTCAGTTTCATGCTCAGATTTCTTCTTATGTGTACAAATTGTAATTGCCTCCTACTAGTATTATTCCAGATCACACAGTTTGTGGTATGTTGGTCAGAAGCAAGAAGAGCAGTGAAACTCAAAATCATGACCCTAATCCTTTTATCATTCTTATCGGGAGGATGAATATGTGATTTGCTGGACTGCTCATTTTCTGTCTATGTATTGCTGTGCATGTGCATGAGCAGAAGGGGAAGAGATAATCAAAGGCCATTTTTTGGGGGCCATTCTTCATTCACTGTAGTTCTTGGAAGATAATTGAGCACACTGCTGCTGTATGTAGGCTACCATGGACTTGTAACACTACCTTCTTCATGAATTTGATGAGATATAACTGTACCGAAGGATACAAGACGATAGTTTCATAATTCCTCTAAGATATTCCCCAGAGGTTTAGTTTTCTTCTCATACTGATGTTTCAGAAACTGAATCTGATTATATGTCCTTGAGGGAATACAGAAAAATCATCCTAGAAAGGATATAGGCTCTGTATTGAAGGTAGATCGTAGTACGATGGCAATGACTCATGCTAATCAAGATACATACGAGTCTCACTTCCGCTAATACAGAAAGCTCAGCTATATTCTCCCAACTGTTCTTCCTAAGCACTAGAGATCTTTTTCAGAACAGAATGAAAGATTCTAAAGAACAAAGTAAATGAAACTACTACAGATTTTTTTTTTAAAGAGCAAAAAAGAAAAAAAGAACTTAAAGTTGCTATGTTTCGTTAAACGGGGCACTTCATCAGTAGTACAGAAAATTATTCTCTTTTTGTAGAGAACAATTTCTGCTAATGAACAGTCAGAAGGAACCTTGTTTTATTTTTAATTGCTATATGATACTGAAAATATCAGATTTACTGCAATTATCAGTTGTTTGTTTTAACAGAGGAAAAATTCTCCATATCTTTTAAGATGGACATAAAATGGCAATGATGCAACAGTGAATGGATTTTTACTTTAACCATCATATCAAATATTTTAATTAAACTTATAAAATAAATTGCACTATTAGTTATGCAGTAATCATCATCGTTCTTTGGCTTTGTTTTTTCTTTTTTTTTCTTGCTTTAAAAAAAAAAATCTCTAGCTGTATAATCAATGAAAATAAAGATGTTATAATTATGAAATAAACAGGAGAGTTTGGCTAAGCAGGTTATAATAACAAAAAGAGAATAGATCGGATTACCCGTGTCCTGGGCTTGCTGCAAAACTCCAGAGATAGGATCTCCCACTGGTAGTCAGCTCTTAAATGGTCTAGGAGATGTGCAGCCAGGCTCCACCCCTTCTGGCAGTACAGGTGAATTGCCTTCACCTGTGCTCCTGTGGCTCACTCATTGCTTGCCTCAGGTGATCAATCAGAGGTTCAGGCCATGATCCGGCACTTCCCATACACTAGCCTACTTCACTCAGGAGAAATACAGTTACCACTCATGATGCTTTTACTGAAATCATTCCCTGAGCCAACAGGAAACTCTTAATTACCTAGCCTTAATTTTAACTGCTGCTGAAAGATAATCAGTTTCACATTATAAACCAAATAGGTTAATTTTACTTATTGAGCATTTCTGAAAATTAATTGCATCATTTACATATTCTAGCTGATTAGAAAGCATGGAATAAGGAAATAATGGAAAAGAGTAATTGATGATGGAGGAGAAAATGAAAATAAAATAAAAACAAACAAACAAACTTGAAAAGAACTGCTAAAAATTCAGAGAAAACTAAAATAAAATGAAATCAAAATACCACCTTGCATTTACATAAAAGATAGCCTTTGATATCCTTAATAGTAACAGTAACTCATCACTCAAAATCATGGCATTTCAGTCTCAAACTATTATCAAAAAGACTTATTTGGGTACCACTTGAATACCCTGAAGATAGCATAAATATGAGCAACTCATGACATTATTATTTTGTAATTGAATCATCATTCCAAGAGATCTAGGTTGTGTGTAAACATATTTCATTCCTCTATGGGAGCATCAAAGTAATTGTCTAATCATATTGTTGAGACTTGAATATGTTTACCCTTTGCACAGACTTAGAGAAAGCAGCAACACATCGTATTAGCTCTGACATTAATATAGTTACAGTGCAACTCCAGTCAAAGTTTTTAAACTTATATAATCTCACATCAGATTTAAGAGCTGAGCAATCTTTCTCATGTCAAAAGACTGAGTATATCCCTGCTATCACGTGCCTAATTCACATCATTATATTAAGGCAGAATTTTCAGCTTTCCCCCAAATTATCAAATTTATGGTCAAACAAGTTTTACATCATATAACATAAAACATTCGGGTTATTAATATCAGTAAATACAATTGCATATTTTTTATATATGCACACCCAAAAGACAAAAGCTTTAAACTAAACGTATATATATATATACACACAGAAAACAAAGAAACATGCCTTTCTCTTACTCAAAAATCTTATTTTTTTTCACTGTATTGTAACTTTGAGATGCTGAGCATAATGAATGCTTTTTCATGTCATAGAATGTCCTTAATTATTAAATGTTCACCAGGCATTTCTCATTTAACTGCTCTGCTTAATAATTCAATATATAGAGTAGGACAGCTCAACCAGGCATGGCATAAGCATTCCTCTTGCTTTTGAATTACGTTTCATCCAGATTTAATGTTTCTGTCTTCCCTAACTTTTCTCCAGTTGTAGAACTCAATTTTCAGGTTCCAATGATTTCATAACAGAAAACAATACAGCTTTGCCAGTAAGTTTTTATTAACCTTTGCTGTTTGAAAGCTTATATCTGTGATGAAATTTATTAACTGAAAAAGGTTAAAAAAGTCATTGTTGCTTGTAGTTAGTCCTGAAAGGTATTCATTTGTATTTTCCCCTAATACATTCAATACTGAAGGAAAATGCACAATTAAAGGCTTAAAGTAAGTGAAAGTAGAAGAACTTTGAAAATAAATACATGGTGCATTCATTTCCTATTTTCTCAGACTAGATCTGAATTCAAAGGAGAAACACATTTAAACAGTTTTATCTTGCCTTCTCTTGTCTATTCTATTCATGCAAACGTTGCCATTAGTTTACATAGCTAAAACTAAATAGCAGTCTTGCACTCTATTCTGGAAAAATATGAAGTGGCAACAGGGTGTTCTTCCTGCTGAAGAGACTGAATGACTGAACTTTCAGAGAAAGCAGAGCACACCACTTGTTTTAAAAACAACAATTCAACAGGTCAGTGCCTCAGGGAGGTAATGACCTATATCTCATAAAACAGCTTGACCTGTTTCCTACATATTTTGCTTGAAATTCTCGAGTGAACCCATTGAAAAGGCTAGCCAAAGGTTGCATAAAGGCGCTTCTTTCAACACAGAATTACAACTTAGAATTCTCTTCAGAAAGTAAGTTTCTGCCTTCATTTTTGTAAGACATAACCACAAGACAAGGTCCAGAGATGCAAGATCAAGAAGGCCAGGAGAGTTCATGAAGCCAGGACAGTGGTTAGTGAGCCCATTCTAGAAGCAAAATCCTTGGCCACAGCCTCTTATTAGTCCAACAAGAGTTTTACAAGTGACCATTAAAAAAAAAAAAAAGCGAGTGGGAGGCAGCATTATTAGAAGCTGTGATGGAGCTCAAACCTCCTGGTTGCCACACATCATGTAACTCAAAATAATTCACATAATAGCACAAGAATTCCACTGGCTTTCATTTCAAAATGTTAATCTTTCTATCACTGATAAGTTATCAGTGCATTATTTCGGCATTTTCATCTGCAAATTGTTGATGTGCTGGAACAGAACAGAGGCCATTTCTGCAGCTGGGGAAAATGTGCTGCTGTCTGCACACAGGATGTGATCTGTCTGCCACATCTCACAGTTGCAAACAGGGAAAAGAGTCATGTTTCCCATCAAGCTATCAGATTTCAGACTAATGACAGCAGCACCAACCTTCAGCTCAGCTAACAACATCAAAAATTCTTACCAGTGATACCAGACTTAATTACACAACTCCTGTGGTAAATGCTGGTGATCATGTCTAGGGTAGCAAAATGCAGCTATCCTCATCACAAGTAATAAAATGTATATTTTACTTTTTGTTCTCCTCCACTATAACAGTAATAAAAAGGACGTCCACGTATATTTCTTTCTACCGAGAATCCAAAATAAATAATGGTTTTTACACTCATTAGGTTTTTTATTTTTTTTCTTTCTTTCTTTCTTTTTTTTAAACTACCAGCTTCTACTGCACAGTTTCAGTGATATATTATGTAAATGAGGAATGAAATGAAACATCCTTGTCATCCCCTTGAGCCATCGATCATGCTCACTTTCAGAGTACCAGGTTCAGTTACATACTGCCAGAGACAGCCAAGCAGGCTACCTAGTGCTAGGAAGAACTGGAATCAACAGAGGCTCAGAAGAAATAGCCAAGGATGCTTCTCATCTCATTTTCTGTTTCGCAGAACCACAGGGGCTGGAAGGGACTTCTGGAAATCGCAGAGTTCAGCCTCACAGCTAACGGGAGGGCGCACTGCTGGCTCATGGCCAACCTGTTGTCCACTGGAACATTCAGGTCCTTCTCATCAGAGTTCCTTTCCAGCAGATTGATGTATGCAGTTATTCCTCCCCCTGTGTAGGACCACTCTTGTTCAACCACATGAAGTTCCACTCCACCCAGCTCTCCAACCTGTCCAAGTTTGTACTGGGGCTGGTCACTGGAGCAAGGCCAGCAGGCAATAACTGCTCAATGTTCTTTCTAAATCATTAGAAATTGAAAGTAAATAAACACAAGAACAGAACGTCAAGTCTGTAAACCTTTTCTCACTGTAAAAGATACTGGCACCCTTCTTTCATCTCGTTGCACTAGTAGCTCTGGGAGAAGTTAAGCGTTGTCCTGTTTCATTAGTAATGAGAGCATAGCTATGCATGGCGCAAGAGAAGTGTTTAGTAAAAAAAAAAATAATACAGGAAAGCATGGTTTCTTGGGATAGGAACTGGTAGAGAATTTTCAAACTAAAACATAACAAATGTGAAACAAAAATAAGAAAAGGAGGTGTAGTATACTTGCAGTATACAAGAGTCTGTATCCTATGTACTTTCAGTAGTAATATGGAGTTTAAAAGGAGAAAACTACTTTTTAACATCCAAAGGAAAAATAATATTTCCTTCGTAAAATCTGAAAGCTTTGGGGAAGTGGGGAACAGTTGCTCAGGGTTTGTTTGTTTATCGAGCACAGATTTTGGAGAATTGTGAACATGACTTCACAATTGAAAAGATTATTTCTGACAGTGGCCAAATACCTATTTTCCCTTACAAGAAATGAAATATATATACATATATATATTAATCTTTTATGTCTTATAAGCATCCAAATTCAAGCAATTTTACTAGTTCTCATTTTCTTAAAAAATTTGTGACGTTCTACATTGTCTTCTTTCCCAAGCTTAACTGTATGGTCAATTCCTTTATTCATCAGTCATCTGATAACTATGAATCAATTTGCATGGGAAAGGATTAGGATCTGATCTAACTCCGTTCAGAATGCATGTACAGATGTAAATTGTTTTACTAGTGAAAATGCTCAATATTTATAACAACTAAAAACCATAGTGAGGAGAAAGATGTAGAACGGATCACCTCAAGAATTATAAATCAACAACAAATTCTATCATAAACTAGAATCAGCATGGATGTTGCTGGTATCTCTGGACTGCTATGGGTCTTCTTAAATATGGTAAATGTTCCCTAGGTTAAATAACATTCATAAAACAAACTTGAACTCACTTGCCTATGACAATAGAGAATACATTTTACCTATAACAAAGGAGAAGGCAACCTCACATAGAGGGGTACCTACACAGCCTGCTGCATTTAGGGGAACGGCAAGTGAATGAGAGACCCCTTAGTTCCAGGGAAGGACAACACACAGTCATTCAGGTCCTGTAATGATTCCTTCTACCTATAAGGTTTCAAACAACGAGTTATACAGGAAGTGAGACTGGGTGATTATAAAAATCTCTCCAACATTACAAGATATGAATAGATGAGTAACTAAGCATTTTGTTCAACTTGCCTGTTTTTTCTCTTAATTCTTTTTCATCTTTTTACTCTTTCTGCTTTACATAGTTGTAAAAGCCTCACATGTAAACATACATAGCAATCAATGTATAGCTTGTGTTTATCTTTCCATCTAATGACAATCTGGTGCTATTGTTTCCTTTAGCTAATTACCTCACATAAGCTGAGATATGAAAATTGATTTCACAATAAGCACACAAACAAAAACCTCTCTGAATCTCATTTTAGAGTAAGCCAAGTAGGCCATGCACAGACTACAGGCTTCACACACACATAAACACACACACAAAAAGCTGAATGTTAGTAATTTTGAACCCAATGTTCCATTCTTATGTAGCCTAAGTAGCTAGAATCTTTGCAGATGTAGTACAAAGATGTACTTTCAGTAATTCGTACAAATGCAAGACTTAACTTCTATCGCCTTGGTTTAAAAACACCCTTTCTGTTCCAACAAGTTGATCAAAAGTAACTCTGTGTTTGAAGGACTTCTTATACCAGAATTACACTGTTTTGACAATTTCTTGAAAGGGAAACAAAGCCTTTTCTAAATGCAAAAAAATACAGTAAGGAACGGCCTAGGTAAAAAACAAAAACAAAACTTCGTAAACAGTCTTCCTGAATATCTATGTAGGCCAAACGTGAAAGAAATTTTATCATCTAGAAAATAATCAGAGGTGGTGAATTTCCATTAAGTGATACTGCAACAGCTTTTGGAGTACCTGCAGCATACCAGCTTTTGTTGCCTGTTGTTATAAGTAAAGCGAGAAGTTGCCAGTTGAATGCAAGCATTTCAATTCCAGGAGTGTTTCTGTAAATACTTGTTAACAAATATATTTTAAAAAAAACAACCTATTACAGAATACATTGAGAATATGTTTCTTCCCATCTTGGAACACACACACACACACAAAATCACAGTGGACTAAGTTAAGTAAAAACAAGGGAGAAGAATCTTGTTAAATAAACAGGTGTGTTACATGCACTCTAGCAAAGTCTAGTGGTAAGGTCTCCTTGTGGCTTTGTAGTTAACAGATGACAGTAAAAAGAAAAGCTCTGAAGGTTCTTCGAAACACATCCAAAACATATTTGAAACTTCATTTAAATACAGTTTGCATAACCATGTCTACAGAGACAAATAACAAAACAGGGACAACATATCTGAATTCACTTGATGAATTCCCACTCAGCTGCACAAGCGCATATTTTTATTCATAGCAATGTCACAGAAATAACCGGAATTACAATTTAAATCAAAACAAATCTGAAGAAGCTTATTACTATAGCTATGGAAGAGATCAGTGGAGTGACAAGGCTCCGCCAAAATGGCGCTGTTACTGAGTTCATACACCTTCAGGTTGTAAAACCTGTCTGCCAAAACTGGGTCAGATAAACAGGATGTAATGAAAACAACTGGGAGTGCAATCCCTCAGATAACCACAGTCTAGAGAGTTCTTCAAACAGCTCACAGCTTTGGGCTGACTGGCAAGAACAGCTACAAATGTTTCTAAGTTAGTGAGGCCTGTGAAGGCCTAAAGATTGTTAAATATTTTGCTTTTGCACGAGTCTGTGACTGACATCACAAATATCCTGTTTAATTTTCTCCATAGCTTGCTCCAAAAGTAATGCCTTCTTTTTATTTCCAAGGAAACTACAACAACTGCAAAGAGCACAATAATACTGTTTGACAGAGCAACTTCTTAACCATCAAACAGTATTTTTTTAACATAATTACCACCATTAGCTGTGCATTTTCACCAGTAGTGAACAAGAACCCGCATGCTATGCTTGTAAAAATGTGCATGGCTATCTGAAAGGTAGCTTTTCTTTCACATCCTTATCACCAGCTGGATAAACAATGGCCCTCTGATCTTAACTCAGAGTCTTATTCAAATGTGCGAGACACTGAAACAGGATTCCAGAGTCTGATCCATAGAAAACATAGATATCCATAGATACATTGGAACAACTCAAAAAACCATGAATCAAATCCATTATTCCTCTGTAAAGAAGAGCAGTTTGCATCTTGTAAATACAGTGGGCAAGTTCCATTTGGCTTTTGTTCAAGCTTCTGAGGAACACATTGCCATTTTTCTCCACAAGGAAAACATCATCAGTTTGCATTTCACTGAAGGAAACTATGCTTCCTATAGGGACACGTGAGTCCAGAAGACTGGAGGGAAAAAAAAAAAAAGCCAAATTCCACAGGCTTAATAGTACTTTGACAACTAACAGGTTACTTAAAAGAACTTCAACTCTGTGCTGAGTTGGATTGCATATATCATTTATTTTCCGGTACAGCAGCTAAATCAAAAAGAGATTGTAAAAAGAAAATAAACTTAAGGAAAAATATATGACAGAAGTTTAACATTTACCTCCTGTAAAATTGCATATTGCAAAATTGCGTTGAAGAGAGAAGCATTTCAAAATTGAAAGGTGGAAGTGCTCATTTCAAATTTTTTTTTATCTGGATAATTTCCTTGACAATGTAATTCATCCCTACACAGAAAGTATGGCAATGAGTTTTGTCAGCACAGTGAACTCTAATAACCTCACAATATGTTTTCGTCTACTAGTATTTTATTCTATTACTTGCTTTATATTTGTTTAAATTGTTTTGCAGCACTAATCTATTTGTCCCCAATTTCATGAAGTATTTAAGAAAAATATGCATAGCTTTACACTTTTAGAATAGATATTGAAGGTATTTTAAAGCACTTAGAAGTCCACTTCCAGGTTAATTGATAACGTAAGAACAAATTTCCAAACAAGTTTTGCTTCAAATCTGTCATCAGAGGCCCAATTTGGACTGTAATCATGCTGTGTCCTTGGAGACTTGGAAGAGGTGGTGGAGGGAGGAGAGATAGTTAAGAAGGAAATCCAATCTGTTTCTGGAAACACTTTTCAAAGAGGGTTTTTATTGTTTTGTTTATTTATTTATTTTACTTTCCTTCATTTTAAGCCATTTAGTGTTGTTGAAAGGTGCCAACTGAAGAAAATCTGATGAGCGGTTGGGGTGCAGCAGCCCTCTGACTAGCTCGTACTGTGAAGGAAGACTGAGGGATCTTGCCTGTGCCTGCTGGAAGGAAGGTAACCTTTCAGCTAGAAAGGCTGACTCTTCTCTCTTGACTTTTGTCAGATGGCTCTTACTTGAGGTCATTATGTTTCTGCAGGACATAAGTGTTTTTGAGGGAGAGGCTCTTTATTCTTATGCAGTTTTTCATGGTACTAGGATCCTGATGGAAGTTGAGGGCTTTAGATAATAAAGAAAAATAATCTTTGTCTTCACGTATGTTGCCAGATTCAGCTGATCTCGGGAAACAAGCTTAGAACTATTTGCATTAGAAAACAAGGTACTTGAGTCCTCAACTTCCAGTTTAGTCTCTGCTGCATTCCTCGTGTCTAGCAATATCTATACCAAAATGTCTTCACATGCTTTTTTCTAACACAAATTGCATTTAAATCAAAGCTTTCAGCTTCAAAACATTCAGAATTGTGGAAGGAAAGGCATATTGATCCCCAGGATATCAGTTTTTCACCTCACCAGTGACATTACTTAGAGAAATGCGAAGTAGAAAGAACTGTCTAGAAGGTGTTAAAATACAGATTGAATATCAAATTAAATGATACTAGATACTAGATCTTTTCAAATTTAATAAACAGATGTAAGTCTCCTTGCCTCTTGAAATTCAGACTTTCAAAGGACACAACAGATAAACCACCTAACCTCTCTAAGCAGCTATTTCACAGCGGTAGCTTTACTGTGACCTGTTTCTAGTAACAACAAGGCATCAGAGTTCAAATTTGACCTCCACACTGAAGTGCGTTTAAGTAAACACCATTGTCCAGAACATGTCCCAGAGCAATAAAAGAATGGAAAAAAAGAGTGGGAAGGCCTGCAAATGAACCACCCCTCCAGCTGTGACGATTCATGGTTTTGTCCTGAATACATTGCTCTCATCGGACACTGTCTTTGGACTGGCCTTGAATTTCAAAGGCTACAAAATATAAATTAACTTTTACATGTTCTCTTTATAGTTTAGCAAACTTTAATGGCTGTAGCAGGACTAGGAAGTATAAGGAAAGTGTAGAGGAAACAAATCATTTGGAGAATGGCAGCATGTGGACATAGAAAAATAGCTATACTTCTCCACCGATGAAGAGAAGGTTCATAACCAAGAAGAAAGGAGGTGTTTAATTACAGTGGTTACCGAGACTAAAAGCCAAAATCTGTAAATCTCTATATACAAATTGAACCCTGTTTCAAACAGTGAAATCAAGAATCACTCTGCATAATATAACAGTGGCAAGCAGAAACATATAGAGGGTAAAATGGATCATAGAATCATAGTCATATAATAGCCATACAATCACTTGGATCTTTCACCAAAGACTGAGATTCCAAAAGGTATATTCATCCTAACTCTAAATGAATACTAAAGTCTTCAGGATTCTTCAGTCAGTAACAAAAACCTGTCTGTAAGTGAACTGTTAATATCTAACAGTTAAAAAAAAATAATAAAATAAATTTCAAAATGTTGCATTTTGATTTTTTGCTCCCACTAAAAAAAAAATCCATGAAATTAACATGCGTTTTTTACTTTTTTCCTATTGGCAGTAAATATTGCCCTGTCTGACTTTCAGCAAATAGTTCTGCTACAGGCTAGAACTCATAATGTTTAACTATAATTGTGGCAATTTTGTCACATTCTGGTGCATTTTTTTTATGGTACTCAGCAAAGGGTACAGCAGTAAGTCAACAGATGAATACATTTGTCATAGCAGAAGCAAATCAATTCTAAATAGTTCTAAAAAATAAACAGATCCAAATGACAAAAAAACATGCTCAGTTCTTGGATCAGTTTAATTGATAAAGCTAAAATAAACTGTCCTTTACTAAACCTGGGAACTAAAATTTTAGATCACTAAGTTATTTAAATTATGCTAGAAATAACGAGCCAATCATCTGCCAGCCAGCAATTACCTGAAAATCCAGTGCTCTGGCACCTTCTCACATCCTGACAGCATTTTCTTCTCCTACCTATGCTCTCCACATTCTGTTGATTATGCAAAAATCCCATTTGCACATATGCCAGTTGTCGCGGGTTAAGCAAGATCTACCTGTGCCCGTGACAGGGGGGCAGCTGGCCCAAAAGGGCCGCTGGCCCAAAAAGGGAAGGGGAAAAGGGAATGGGAAAAGAAAACAGCGGCAGCGATCTAAGGAGGAAAACTTATTTTACTAACTATGATATTGGAAATGCAAAATAACACAATATAATAAGATCTAATTGAAATTGAGACTAATAAATCAAAAAGATAGGAGAGAGAGAGAGTTCCCGAGACCAAGTCAAACCTGAAAAGTTTGGGATGGCTGGGAAAACGCTGCCTCCAGGAGCCCACTGACAAGCAGTAAGTGAAGGTTCCCCCCCCCCGGAAGGGTCAGATCCCATGACTTCCGTCACGTACAGAGATAGGTACATGGAGCTGGAGTATTAACACTTTAGTTCCAGTGTACTACATGATGTGTTGATGTGGAATACTAAAAACCAAAAAACGTAAAACCATGACA
>JAPSGF010000108.1:433999-749746 GCA_035772895.1 Perdix hodgsoniae
TGTGTTGATGTGGAATACTAAAAACCAAAAAACGTAAAACCATGACACCAGTAAACTTTTAGTTCATCACCACCACACTGTTACCAAAAATTCAAGTGAAAACACAAGTTTTTAACACTGCATTTTATAACTCAGCAGCTACACAATCAACAGTTTGGGAATGCCCACTGTCCTAGTAACTTAAAGGTTAATATACAGAGTCTTCTGATATTAAGCAGAGGAGACAACACACTGGCACCCTAAGCTCAGCTTTCACACTATTCATTCCTTCTCTTCTGGTTATGGGGAATGCTTGTTATGTTTTTGTTGTGCAAAAAACGGAATAGACTCCGAGTCTTGAATATGATTATTGTTAGCATATTATCATCACAGCTTTCTGAGATAACACAATCCCTGACCACATTGGAACATCTTAAGAATTTATTTTTACATAATGGATGCATAGAGACTCCTTTCACTAAATGTTTTGGAAGCTGATTATGAAGGCCATTGGTCCAGTCAGATTTGCTCTGCAAAACAGTCTCAAGCAAATGAAGATTGTACTTTTTTGTCTAGATTTTTTAATGATGTCTTCTGAAATACAATTCTAATGCCCACAGTGCTCTTTCATATGCATAGGAGTTTATAGAGAAAAAAAAAAAAAAGAAGAAACAACAAAAGAAATGATTCAATATCCATTTCACAAATGAAAAAGTAGGTACAAAGCAATTAGATGCTTTACTTAAAGACAGAGAAGAAACACAAGGCAATATCAGTGACTGAAAACTATCTCAGAAGGTTCCAAAAGCCAGAATGCCATAATTCCTGCTAGAATGCGTGAACCTTTTGGTATCAAAATAAGCGTGATGGACATAATACTGTAAAATGCCAACCACTAAAGAAAAGGAAAATGCTCTTACCTTGATGTAGCCCTTCTTCTATTATTTCCTCTTGGGACAAGAAAAACAGTTTTCTCTAGTCTCAGGATATTGCTTCTGATGTTCTGCTTCGCAAATTCATTCCTCTTATTTCCATCTTCTACTGCTATAAGAGAGAAAAAAAATATAATTGTTCTGGATTGTAAAGACTCCAACTTTATTTTGCTTTCATTTTCACATGAAGTGGGAGTTTCAGTCTTTGCAGACACAGTTTTTCAGTCCTCCCCTGAAACACTGCAAAAGATTCACAAGAAGGAGCTGTAGTATTTTCCATCTACAGCCTTGTCATGAGTGCTGAATGTATTCTGCCTTGTGCTAAATGAGAAAAGTCTATTCACTCCTACAGACTATCAGCACTGCAAGTAATACTCAAGTTCTCCCCTACATAACGCACTGAAAGTCTAGAGATAAAATAAATAAGATTAAGAAAGAGACTGTGGTCATTTTCATGTATCCCTGATGGTACCAACTATGGTTAAGCTAGGGAGAAAGCAATGATTTCCTGAGTTTCCACGTTATCATTTCCCATTCACCATTTAAGTTTTACAAATAAATAAACTTGTAAAACACATGCATATAAACACACTCACAAAAAAGATTTCAAAGTTAAATTGATCAAACATTTAAATATCCTTTTACTTGTGTTTAATAAATTAGAAGTTGATTAAAGACAGATCCTACTAAAAGGATTTTGATATCACCGCAATATATGCCTGAAAACCAAGTTAGGACCTCTATTTTTCCAGAATATCACTACAAAAATGTATTACAACAAATAGTAAATGTCGTTTCTAGTGGAAAATACAATCTTAATTCACGTAAGCCAAATAATGCTTGTCTATTATGTAAATATAATGCAAAACTTGAAGTACCGTAATGCACAGTAAAAAATGAATCAAAATAAAGATCAATTTTGAAAATTTGTTATCTAAAAGTAGTAGTTTGAGTTAGTTAGGTAACTCCACACATTTACAATTCCATCAAAATTGTTTAACTACTTCTCGGGCAGAGGAATTAACTACTTAGATGGAAAATTACACATCGTTAATACCTCTGTTTGCAGTGGGAAATTTACAGGGAATAAAGGAAGAACAGTCCAAAGTCATGCAAGTGGGGCCTAACCTTGCAGACAAGTTATTTCATCTTGCCAATGAAAACCTGTCCCTAGTTACTTTAGGAACTTCTGTAAACCAGTATAATTTCTTTTATTTCAGTTTCCTAACCACAGAGAAAGACGCAGTAATATTTGATTACCTACAATGCAAAACTGAGTACACCTTAGTTGCCTTCTTTAATCCAAAACTGCCAACCAGCTGAATTTGCTGGTTCCCACATTTACTGACTGGTCAGTGAATTAGCTCACAAAACTTCATAAATCTAATCAGGAGAGATGAGAAATGGGAATCATTCTCTAGTTCTTAACTTTTTTAAATATTCAGGGCTCTCATTCATGAACACGGATGGCTTGCATTGAGGTGGCAGTCACACAAGTCCTGCTTCAGCTGTCTATAGCAGATCCTCTGGGAAAAATCAACTGCTTGCATGGCAGCTACAGAACAGCCACAAATTACAGCATGATGCATTACAGAAACCCAAAGGGCAGTTTTTGGTTTACCTCAATCCATGGTGCTCTGAAACTGAGATATTTCAGCTTTTGTTTACTGTTGATCTAACCATGCAGCTCAGTGTATTCTAACTCTGGGAATGAGGGTGTGCAGTAGAATAGCAGCTGCTCTACTCAGCCTACGTTATGCAACTTGCTCTTACAATAACAATTTAAAAGCCTGAAAATTCCAAAGACATCTAGATCAACTTTTAAAACTGAAATATTTAAATGAAACATTAGATAAAGGCAGCTAAATTATGAGAGTGAAGTTCAAGAAAAAAAAAATCAGCTCTAATTTGGATTTCATCAAAATAAAGAGATATGAAACGATGCTAATTATGACCTCAAAACAAGTTCTACTCAACAACACATACAAGAAAAGCTCAAAATTATTGTGCATTTCTTGTTTTGATTGGATTCTTGATTCACCACTCCCCCTAACATCTAATGCTAACCTTTGTTTTAATACACTACATAACTGACTTGTCCTGAATGGATAATTACTGTAACAATTAACAGAAAGAAATAAAGCAACATATTTTAAAAGGTGAATATCATTTTCTATACGCCAAATTGTCAGTTAAAAGTGCTTCTCATACTGCATTTTTTCCACAATTTTCTCACAGTATTCAAGTGAGATTCACAATTAGAATTCTATCGCAGGTTGGCAAACCCCACTTCTAATTACTACAATTAGCACACAAAATTTCACATTTGATTAGCAAAGTCTAGAAGACAAAACAGGCATCACCTCTGATCTGAAATTTTAACAATAACAGTTTTGATAAACCCAGAATATTCTTACTGAATAATATCTCACGCTGCTGAAACTTCCACACAGTTGGCAGAGATGGAGGCCAGAACACATCACATGGTTCTGTGTCTACATCAATTAAACAAAGCAGAGGGAGCGTTCAGGAAATCCACATATGGTATGTGCTAATTACTTGATGTCACAACTACTAGTAGAGCATGGCTTACTTTGACACCATTCTAAGGTAAGAAATATCAAAAGATGGTGTTTCCAAGATTACTGTATCAGTAGGACAGATATTATGAAACCAAGGTAGCTTAGAAATGTCAAGCTCTGATAAAAATATAAAGGTATAAAATAGGTTTGACCAAGACTGAGTGAGAGAGGAAGCAACATTGTTAAGAACTGAATTTTGCAGCATTCCCTTCTGGAAACAAATGCGAGAACTCTAAGCCTCCGATGTTTGATTTGGCAGTGGGTTTGGTTGTTTTTGTGGTTGGTTTGTTGCACAGAGAAAGTGACAGAATCTGCTGTGAGGTTAATTTTAGACATATCTAAGAGCAGCCACAGCAAACATCACGTCCTAATTCTAATCCATTCTATATGATGCAGTTATGTCATAGCTAAGAAGCCGTGGCTACAAATGCTGCTTTCCCATTAAAAAAAAAAAAAAAAAAAGGAACAAACAAACAAAAAAAACCACTGGTTTTCTACAGATAATATAAAAGTTATTAAATAAATGCAGATTTTGAAACAGTATGTAAGTGATAAAGGAAAATATAAGTCCATTTGCAATCTACTATCCAGCACTGAGGCAAAGTAATAATAGATTATACTCTGGTCACTTTGTGATATCTACTACTGACTCATTCATTCAGTGTTACCACTGTAAAGAGTATAATAATCAATTCAAACTTAACTCTGTTAGATCTTGAATTGATTTCTTTATTGGTAAAGAAAGAAGAAAAAGGGAAAAATTCTTACTTTCAGTTTTATACATAAAAATTATGGCAACAAAAAGCTATATATAATACCAAGCAGAACCCTAACTAGTACACATATTGCCAAATAATTAAGAGGTCATAGTTACTATACCATACATATTCTTACATACATATTATGGTATCTTAGGAGATAGCCTTCTCTTAAAAAGTTTCCCTTCTATTCAACTGTAATTTACAGAAGAGTTTTTTTTTACAAGGTTATTGAAGGTAGTGAAATGTTTCAGCAGAACACAAAGGACATCCATAAGCACATGAGAAATTCTGCTAATGATTCAAGGTAATATTCACCCCATGACACTAAGTTTGGCAGATGATCTATGGCTATAGGGATATTCTGCCCCTACTTATAGCTCACTCCAGCTTTCCCCCTTTCCTTCTACTCTACAAATGAAGCACTGCAGAGTGCTACTTCATCATCCTGACATTTTCCACCAGTTACTGCATTGTCAGCCATAGCTACCCAAATTTGAAATATGCTTCTGCTGCCTTGGGGCTCTATCAATAGTCTCAAAAGCTAATAATAATAATAATAATAATAATAATAATAGGAAGGATAAGATTCTGTCACAAATATGTAACATTGATTCTTTAAACATAAATTCTATTTGTAGAAACCATCTACTCACTTTTACCCATTTCCGAAGAATTACCCAAAGGGATGAATAAGCATTGCAGATGTTTTTCTAAATTCTGCTCTTCCTCTAACCTGAAGATCTTTATGGTATGTAAATAAAAAACAGTCTCCTGAGAATTTCCACCGTGCATCAGTCTCACTGCAGCTACATGTTCAGAAATTATTTTAATGGCTTTTCTCCTCCACATAAACACCTCCACATAATATTTCTCATGCAAATTTAAGCTTATTTAAGAAATGATCTGATTTAGTCTAGGATAACAAGCAATAAACTACTTGATCATAGTATGATTTTAACAAATGTGAAAGTTGCGTTATTTTCTACCTGTGTACAGTAAATCTAAAACAAACAACTTTCCTTAGCAATACCCATACCAGTAAAAACCATGCATGATATGATGAGTGGGAAGCAAGGCCTAAATAATCATTTCAGGCACAGCATTCCAACAATGAAAACTCTTCATTCATTTGCAAAACAGAAAAGAAAAAACAAAAAGATGCTAAGAGTCAGAGCTGGGTAGCTTGTAACAATGCTATCAATGTACGGCCACACTGCCTTGAAGGCACCAAAACTAGCTCTGCACTTGGCCTTGGGCTGATAAAAACATGACGGAGGGTGGCAGGCCAGCTCTGGTAGTGAATCTCAGTGTCAGCACCTGTCCTTTGAGAAATAAGCAGAGTGCATTTTGATAAGCTAGTAATATAATGATTCATTTTAATATGTCCTAAAAAGAAATACTTCCATCTGCAGTATAATTTAAGCCAAATATAACTCATCATAAAATGAGCAGACAGATTTGAAGCAAAATTTACATAGAAGCAGGAAAAGTACAGTTGATTCAGTCGTCTTTCTTGCCGATACTAAATTAATGGTGCTCCACTTCAAAAATGTTATTTTAACCAAATGAGCCTTCTTTATTGTGTTTATACATACGTATATACAAATTAGAGTCCCATACTTGAGTACGTAAGTGTATGGAATGTAACTTCCTATACATTTTGGTATAGTTATTTATAATTGATACCTATGTCTTATGAGAATTATTTGAGGAGTTGTATTTCTGTTTGTTTGTTTTATGAATGACAAAAATTCTGTCATACTGCCTGACATGGAGTTAATTTAATACAGCAACAGAAAAAAAAAAATGAAGTTTTTTTAATAAAATATTCAAATGAGTAATATTCAAGCATTTCTCAAAGTTCTTCTCCTGAATACTGCCATCAATGGAAAACAGTGAAGAGCTTTTCCTTCCTTCCTTACTTCCATGAATCTTTGAATTAGGAAAATGATGCATATTAAGAAGCAATATGAAATAGAAAAGAAGAAAATTCTTAGATGAAAAATAGGCCCAATGTTTAAAACATTTTCACTACTAATGTGGAAAATAAACATAGATAACATCTAACTAAAAGTAGTTTTAAATCAATTATCTGTTCTTTTCCTCACCTTTCTTTAAAGCTACTGTAATAAATAATTTAAATGCTAACACATTTCCTATGTTTTGCAACTTAGCAGAATGTTCAGGTACACGTACTTCACGTTTTGCCTGTTTGTAAGTATGATAACTACAGTCAGACTTGAAAATTTCCATCCATCAAAACTTCAAAAATCTGTCACAACCAATCCTACCTACTCAATGCTAACATAAGCTAAATCTTCAATTTATGAAATAGAGATTATTCCACCAAAAACAGTTAAGTGTCATCTTATATATGTTCCCTCCAAGATAAAGCGTACAGCAGCCTGCAATCTCACGTGAATAAAGAGACAACTGAGACCAAATTGCAAGTCACTTATCCTTCCAATCATTAATTGTAGCTCCACTCCATCGCTTCTAAATGAGAAAGGAACAATTATGGAACTCTAGTATCTGCTAGATAATCAACGAGGTTCGTGGCTAGTTTATGGCTTCACTGGTTTATTGTATTTGTTTCATTAGTAGCCCTTATCTTCCTTAGCCTCCCAGTTCTGGATGTATTATTGGTGCTAGAATTCTATTGCCACTGCAGGCCAAGGAACGTGTTTTACTTCACAACTTAAATAAATTCACTGAAGAAGTAAGGGAAACTTCTATTAGAGTTCATTAAGCTTCTAATACACTGGGGGAGCAATATATTGCTCATCATTCACTGGGATTCTGAATTTTTCTTATGACCCTCCACGGTACCTGTGACACGATTTCCACGTGAACTATGTTGTGCCTTCCTTTCAAATTAGATTCTAGTTTTGCCTGATTTGTTTTTTTTTGTTCTTTTTGTTTGTTTGTTTTGACTAATTTATAAAACTACAGAAAAAAAATCAATTCTATGATTAGTAACTATGTGCTCCTACCCCAGTTCTCAGCCGGGTGTCTTGCAATTGTACATAGCATACCACACAAACGGCTTTTTTCTTTTTTTTTTTTTTTTAAAAAAAATCTTCAGTTGTCTAAGCTGAAGTTAGCAGTAGCAGTTCATAATATCTGCAGTTTCTCTGACTTTCTATATGTCCAAGGAATGTAACTGTGGATAAGACACAAAGATCATAGTTCACTGCTAAAAAACCTTCATTTAAGCATACAAAGCATCCAAGTTCCAATGACAATGAATACAATTAACAGCAATTATAAACTTCTTAAATGTGTAGAGATGCCATAAACTCTACATTTACATTTACGCTACACACAGCTTTTTGCCCTTAGAAATTATCTCTTGCTCATGGTGCAGAATATCCCAATTTTCTCCAGCAACTTCAGGCCTGAGGAAGTGATCTGGAGACAAAATAGCTACACAGTAGAACCAAACACATTCTGAAGTTGAACAATAAGATATTTCATACTGCCGTTCTGCTCTCTTGCCATCTCTTTTCTGATGCCAAGAGTCTTCTCATCTACTCTTTCATCTCCTCTCAAACTCTGTAATTAAGACCTTTCATTTCAGCTCTAGAAGTCTGAGTAACGTGCAATATGATTAAATTACACATACACACAAAACAAGAAACAATAAATGTAATTCCAGGCCAACATTTCTGGAGAGGTTCCAGTCAAAGACTGAAGTCATTCCTCTGACACCACTCTTTCCTAAAATCACTCTGAAATTAATGATCAAACTGGTGATGAAATTCTTCTGTCACTTCATTCTATGAAACAGTCTTCTACTCAGCAGAGAGTGTTACAAAAATTAAAAACACCACTGCTTGTATGCCCAAAACTCAGTGCATTCCCAATCATGTGCAGAAAGGCCCTCAGCAGCAGCAGTATCTAACCAACTCTCATCATTGCCAGGGCCTTCCCACAAGGCCAAATTTTCTCATTCCAGGAGTAGATCAGGATGTAACAAGGCAGATGTCAAGATATTATCCTCTATCCTCCTTACCTTCTAACAGCCCGCTGTATATCATTAAAAGACAGGTTGCCAAACTTATCTCTAACCAAGGAAGAGCTGATGTTCAGAAATAATGGCCAAGCGCAACCAAATGTTATGTTTTTGGTATCTATAAATTACTTAAAATAGGCATTTTCCTACTGAGTATATGTCAATGAATAAAATTCATCTAGAAGGCAAGTGAAAAAAATCACTGGTTGAAAATAAAAGGCTGTCAGTTCGACTGCCAGGATACTAAAAGGATGCTAGACAGAAGAAGAGACCATGGAATAGAAGACTGTAAACCTCATAAAACCCTACCAGAGATAGGTGTTTATATGTTAATTATATTGCAGGTAACTGATTAATATGCACTACCTGTGGAAATACAATGGGCTCTGAATTACATCATCTTTGAAGTGCTTCCCGATGATGCTAATAAAGAATACCTGATTTAACAGTAATAAAACTTTGCTGTTAAGTTCCTGCGCATCAATTTCTTCAATTCAGTATGGAACTGCATTCCTCCACGCAGAAAGAAAATGTACCTATGGACATGCATCAACGCTTCATGAACAAGCAGTAGATAAGAAAACAGTGAGGCGGTGGATGCATTCTCAAAAAGCTTAACCAAGAAAACTCTCCAAACTAAATGATAGTTTAGAAAGCTGACACAGGTTTATTACAGTACTGAGTGCATTGAATCTCTTCCCAGAGCATGTGCATCTCATAGCTAACTCATCTTCATCGTATGCTTTTAACATATCAATATATTTTTGTTTGTCTGGAAGCCTGTTCCTTGAATACTACATAAATTAAGTCTTTTGGTATCCAGTGGCATGTTTCAGCATTAGCATCAGTGATGTGGAAGACACACCACATTCTGGATGGCCATGATGACTTTTACAAGTGTGGCACGCAGGCTCTTGACCATGCTGGCAAGTGCATAGTTAATGGTGGTCATTATGTTGAAAAATAGTGTTTTGTAGCTGAAAAGTTGCTCTCTCAAATAGTATGATTGTGCTCATTATATCTGTTATCATTTCCTTGGAAATAAACAGGAGGCATTACTTTCATTATAATTCTAATTAAGCATTGATTATTAATTAGCACTGAAATTAAACTGGATCTTCAAAGCATGGAGCCATTACAGGGTAAATTTCATGAATTCTGTATGCAGAATGGCTCTGCATACATGGCAACACTGTAAATTTTCTGCTACCAAAAATAATCACAAAAATGCTAGATTTGCATAGGCAAAAATTGCATTAAATTTGAAGTTGCACACAGCTCTGAATCTGTCATTTTAAACCATTTTCCTTCTTTTAAAATTAGTATCTATTTTGAAATCAACTTTCAGAAAAGTAGAAAAATTGATCTATTTCGTCGCTTACAAGTTTCAACGACCGCATGAGAACATCAGGATAAAAGAAGACTGATATCAGGATTTGCTGGACAACAGCAAAGTCCTTTCACTGTCCTCATCTTACCTTGCAACCATATGAACTTTGCATAAGGAAATCTTAATGCAACATGTTTATTTCTGTCGCCCTTTTGAACTTGATGTTGTCCTGACCCTCTCTGGAAAATAACTATCAGTGAGATGGAATTGCTTTGGACCTCAAAAAAAATATTTGAAGTCAAACAGACAAACCCACCTTTTTAGTGAGATGAAGATTTGACCATTGTTTAAGGCCTTCTACAGATGAATGTAGAGATATCACACTAGAACTTGCTCACAATCTCTTCATTATACAAGTTCCTTTGGTGATTTGGCTGCTGTATATTTCACTAATGTATTCAGTGACATAATTCATGTGCAAATGAGATGCCCTTTTCAATTACAGTTCTGAAAAGAAAAAAAGAAAAAAAACCCTGTTTCCTAGCCAAGTTGTTTTGAAAGTATTTGGGAAAGAGTGGGAATGGAAAGAACGAATTCCTGAAAAACTCTAAGTTTTTTGCAAGTAAGAGGAGGAAGTTTGGTTTAATTTTTTTGGGTTCATTTGATTTTAGCTTGCTAGTTTTATACTCTTGCTCCTTTTATATTCCTTCAGTAACAATTATTTGAGTGTTTTTGTAATTAACTGCCATACTGTTTATAGCTGTATGGAAAAAACTTTACTGCGATTAAATTCAAATTAATTACTTTCACTCAAATACTAGCAGAGTAGAATTTGCACAGGGGAAGAAAAAAAAACATCTTGTGAATTCCCTCATCTGTCTCAAATGGAAATCCTTCCTCATAAAGAAAGAGTTTTAAACAAGCAGTTAGAAATGAAAGGAACTAAACTAACATGTCTAATTATGTTTTAATTAGAACACTGGATGATGTAACTGTATGACAGGATGATTTTGGTTATTTGGCAGCTTTAGATGATAAGCCCACAGAGGTTTCAAACCCTCACTAACATCTTAGCCATAAATGGATTAGAGGTCATGAGGAACACCACTCTCAAATTACAAAATGGTCTGTTGTCAGAAAAAAACGAAGAGCCAAAGTGAATCATTCAGGCCTCCAATTACTTTTTCCTGGGGTAGTGATGACACCACTTACTCCCACACTGCAGCACACTTCCAGGATGATGTCAAAATGCCCTTCTGCTTTGGTAGCCTGATAAAGGAGTTAGAGAGCAGACACAGGTTCCATTTTCACAGCACATTCTGCAGAGGGTTCTCTGTCTTTTAAGTAAATACTCAGACTGGATTACAGGTTACCACCATAACACAGTGCAGGCTGAACTGCCACAAGTTATCATCAGTAGAATAGATCTCCTTCGTGAATCCAGAACCAGGAAGCAATTAGGGAGAAGAGATCAAGTTCACACTGAAAGGCAACCACCATGGTGCACTAACAAGTTTAAGGAGTAAGACCTCCTAAAGGCCTGGTTTTGGAAAGACATTTCCTAGTTAATTCGCACTTGGTACAAAGCATTTTCATCACTATCTTCCCAAGCATCTGAATGAGTATGAAATAATTTTGCAGCAAGAACTATTATAATCAAGTCAGACATTCTTGAAGTAGGCATCAGAAGACTAGTAAATAGAAGTACACTGGGTGTACTTGCTAAATAACTGAGTAATATAAGGATAATTCTTGCTTTTCACAGATACTGCTCTGTACCACACGGAATTTTTTTCCTGTTTCAGTTCAGCTTGAACATTTTATGTTCACAATGGCACTTGTCTCTGAAGAAGAGACAATTATGACAACTGATGACAGTATCTAGGAACATGCTTTATAACTATTGCTCTACAACAGTGGGAAAAAAAATCTATAAAAAGCCATTAATAGCTAAACAAGCATCACCCTGTAGATTAATCAGTGCTACACTATTTGCAGTTCCTCAACACAAGCATAGCTTTTCCTGATCCAGCCTTTCAACTTAGGTTTTACATTCTAGGGTTCAGTGACTCAGATTAGACATTAGGAAGAATTCCTTCTCAAAAAGAGTGGTGATGCATCGGAACAGGATGCCCAGGGAGCAGTGGAGTCACAGTCCCTGGAGGTATTTAAGGAAAGGATAGATGTAGTACTTAGGGACATGGTATAGTGGGCAATATTGGTGATAGATGGACAGTAGGACTAGATGCTCTTAGAGGTCCTTTCCAACCTTAATGATTCTACAATTCTAGTATCAAACTAACAGAAGTGACAGTGGTACTCTTTATATCACTGATAGGAATAATCACATTAGCTAACAGCTGCTACCCTTAGTCGGTTATTGACGCATTTTATAAAAATACTTGTTTGAAATTCAGTTTGGCTGAATTGAAAATGAGATTTTGAGAGGAAATATTTTCCATGGCCTGACAGAGCAATTGGTAAAACATAAATAAACATAAACCAGAGTTACAAGCTTATTTCTTTCCCATGAAGCCTTATTAGTGTAGATATAAATGAAGGGAATACAGGGAGGTATTTTGCTGAAAGAGTCATGTAAATCCACACCTGCCACTCACCCTTTATTTAAGGAAATAAGCAGTTGTTATGCAAAGTGTTCCTTCTAACTAGCTAGGAGCATTTTTGTGCCAGGTTAAAACATAATGAAGCAAAACAAACAAACCAATTCATGCAAAAATCAACCTAACCAACAAACAAACCTTAGGGCAGTTTAGGTAGTCACATTTTGGAAACAACTCAACAAAACCAATCTGCAAGTCAGAACAAGTCAGAGACACTCTATATTCCACCAGTACTGAAGGATCTGATCTCTGGCATTTTGAGAACGCGATCTGAAAAAGACATCAGGAATGTAAGACAGAGAAGCTGTGAAAAGGTTACAGATTAATTACACATATAAATATAATTCCTTTCCATTAGTAAGTTGATAAGCAGACATTTTCATCAAGGATCATAGTGAATAATTAGGAAACCTTTTGCTTTCTTCGCCTTCTGTTAAAAAGCCTGGCTCAGTGATGTCATTAAACAAGTCCAGTGTATTTTTGGTACATCCATGGGAAAGTCTGTTAAGTCACATAAAATGAACTGCACAATACTGGAAAACATTACAGCACAGAATACAAGAGTAAGAGTGGAAAATATGCATGTCCACCTAGAGAACTTCACAGTGATGCAACAAAAATCTGTAGGCTGCAGTTAAACATGAGATAAAATTTCTCAAGCATTTTCAGAAGGCATTTCGTATTTTCTCATTTGGCTTCTCTGGTGTACTGTTCCCAAAACTTTAAAAGTGCCATAGTCTTAAGAAAGGATAAATAACTCAAAGACATGAAGTTGTATACGTGAAATTCAAAACCTAACTCAGCGATAGAGAATATATTAAAAAAAAAAGTTATTTTGTTATTTGCTGTTCTTACCACTACTGTACATTCTTCTCTGAAATGCAATTTCAACATCAGTGAATTCAATCAGAAACAGGATTTTTTTTGTTGTTAAATCTATTCTATCGTGCACCCACTGTACTAATTCTTCACAAGTTAGTTATGCAGGAGGAAAAGTAAAAAAAAAAAAAAAAATCCAATAAAATTATATAATGCAACAGCTTCAGGTTCTGTGACACCTTTCAAGGACCAAACACATGGCAAATCTTGGGTTGCATTACTCTGAGTACAAATATCTCCAAGTGTATGAGATATGAAACATGAACCTAATTATTTCCACAATTAGAATAAACAATGAGAAAATAGAAAATAAAATGTTCCTGTAATAAAATATAAATGTTAATCATCAGCAGCAGCAGAAGATAATGCTATTTTGTAGCTGTACCCTGTTCATAGTTGATTTGCCCGCCTCCTGATGATAATCTTCAAAACCAGGAAGCCATACAAAACTTAACAGAAATCTCTCATCCTTTATTTAGTTTTTCTGTGGGATGGTCTTTCTCTCTACTAGCTTAAAGAAACAGATGTTGACAGTATGGACAGACCACGGCTGTAGAAATAGACAATCATTTTCCTACATTGTAGTCCCTGAAAAATTCCGAAACTCAGTTTGTTCCATTTGACTCCTAAGCACTGAGTCAGAGCCTCAAAAGTCTACTAAAAGCCCAGAAGCTCATTCAAATCTGAGCTTATTGTATACATGTAATAGTAGGATTTTTCTTCTCCCCACTATTTGTTGCTTCATATTCGTCTATCTTTGATTTTATCTGCTATTTTAACACTTTAGTGACACACTGCAGGAAAAACAGGTTAGCAAAGTAATGTCTGACCACACGTGTTAGTAACACTAGTATTGAGTTAAAGACCAACACATTCTCAGCTAACTCCACTAACATATCTGTCAAATGGCTCTCACAAGACAGATCCAACCATCAAGCATTTTTTAATGCAAAGTAGGATTTTATCTTAAGCGGGGTAATTATAAGATCATTATGAATTTAATCTTGCTTCCCTTGATCACTCATAAGTTAAGAAACTCTTTATTCTAGCTGAATATTTGAAGCTTTTCTTCCTTTTCTACTCCCTTATGCTTAAACTTCAAAAATGAATTTAAAAAAGTAATGCTTTCTTATCATCTATGTTTTCTTGCTACTGAGGAAAAATTGAGGTAGCATAGCTCAATAAGAGGTTTGATCTGATTTTCGTGAAGGTAGAAATAATTACTTCAAAGTAGGAAGATATTTCCAAGTAAACATGGCACACAAAAGCATCTCCGCCCTCTCAGCATGTGATATAATCATTTGTTTCTCCCTTCTGATGAAAAATGTTTTAAATCCTGTGAGACTAGGATTTGTTCTGGTTGAAATAAATTAGTTTTTTGCAATAATAATTAATTTTTAATTATAACGTATGAATGAAAGATTGAAGTGTGAGATGGAAGTGCTGAAGACGTGAGAAGAATGGAAATTCCTTTTCCTTTCCAGCTTTGGAGAGCTAAAGAAAGACAATCCTTCAAATATTTCACAGACAATTCATTTCTGAAACACTCAATACTATAAATCATATATAATCTATGCTTCTTGGTTGGTTGTTTTTTTTTCCACCTTAAATTATGTGTATGACTTACATTATGCACCTCTGTATGCCGCTACTGCTACTAGTTAAACTGCCTAAATACGCATAAGATACATTACAGAATTGATTAAGTTATGATCACACAAAGCGCTATTCCTTATGTACCATGGGATTACCAGCAGGCATGTAAGAACTGGAAAGGCTGAAATCAGACTTTGGATATTTACTCTTCTGCAACAAAACATTTTCATTTCTGCTGTCAAGGTCATTTATTTTAAGCGATGTGAGCCTTTAGTCTTAATGCTATGGTACTCGCCTTTTAGGATAGCTAAAAATCTACCACCTGAAAGGCAGATAAAACAATTTAGAATATTTAGGAAGACTAGAGAATTTATCTTAGAATATTTTCAGTAGTTTCATTTTCAGAAGCTGGAAGTTCTTTAGAGTGGCCCAAATATTTCAGAGAAAGGGATTCAATTCATTATGGGCAAATTTTACAGACACATATATGTACACATACATGTATGTTTTTAAACTATGAACAGAAATTAGCAACATAAAAGCTCCAAAATCATTAAGCATGACAGAAACCTCTCTTTTCTTAGGCTGGTTTCTATTCACTCAAATAGCCTGACAGAAGATAGAAAGCCATCTAGCAACTTTATAATAATTAGTCAAGCAGTTTTGAAGGAATACAAACACAGTAATTTTGTTCTCCCTTCCCCTACACTCCAAACACCCTCATTCCAGCATTCCTTGAGTACAGCCACTCACACTCACCTCTCTGCTCTGCTCTATTTCACATACACATTCTCCACATCAAATCACCAGCATGCTCCACTATAGTCACCAGAGCAAGGTGAGCACTGCAACAGAATCACACAGGCAGAAGCTCCGCAGTGTGGCATGAAGAAAAGCAATCTGTAAATCCCCAAGATAATTCCTATTAATGAGTGAGTTGTTTGATCCTGACTGGGAAGTAACAAACTACCCACAGAACCAGTTATTTAAGAGCAAATATCCAGAAGGTACAACAGATTGATTCAATTTCTAAGTAAAGATATCTCTGCAAATAACTCACGGCAATAAGTGCATCTCAGGGAAAAAAATAAAAAAATAAAATAAAATAATAATAATAATAATAAAGAAAGAAAGAAAAAAAAAAGAATAATACATTTAAAATGTTAGGGCCTGTTATGATTTACCTGGAGAAACGGTGGCAGCTTTCTAGATATGCTACAAATATTGTTACCTGTCACTAGGAAACAGAGGTCACTTTTTCTCCTCAGCCTCTTAACAAAGAGGCACTTAATGTTCTCAGCGCTGGAAAACATGAAGCTGAGTGATGTTCCTTTTCCTTTTCAATATTATGAAATCTTTTTTTCTGCTTCAGAGATGCAGGATAGTACTTGATGCATTTGCAGTATATTATCAAACAATCCCACAGCTTGCCTGTATAAATAAATATTCTCTTCTAATCGGATCACATGAATTAGAGTCATAGAAATATTCAGGCTGGAAATTATCTCTAAGATATCAAGTGCAATTATTAGGGTTGGCAGTGCTAGGCTACCACTAAACCATGTCCCTAGGCACACAAAAGTTTTAAAACATCTCCAGGAATAACGACCCAACTATTTCACTTGGCAGCCTGTTCCAATGCTTCAGAACTGTTACAAGGAAGAAATTTCAGTGAAGAAATTGGTCAAGAAAACATGTTCATTATCTCCTAGAGGAATCTAATCTCACACAAATCTCATAGCCTTTGTTTCACTCCATCCATCTCAAAGATTAAGAAAATCTCTGTATTACACTTTTCAATGATACACATGTAGACATTTACTATAAGTGACAGAACAATATATAATTGTAGTGGAAACATGGATGGTGTTTACCTGAATACCTGAAGATCAGCTAGTAACAAAATTACTTAAGTGATTCCATAAAAAGCAAAGGTGTGATCTGTTTCTTAAGCATCTTGGCTCGACTTACACTAGTAAATATCAGTCAGCATCTAATCACGTGAAAACATCACTGGTTCTTGAAATCTTACTGTCATGATGTTGTATTCATTCATCTTAAGGAGTTTTTACCTTCCCCCCTGCCCGCCCGCCCCATCCTCTGCTAATCCTCACTCCAGCCTTTTCAATAACTTTGACCAAAAAAAAAAATAGCAAAGTACTGGTAAATGCGAGGAAGCTTTTATGCTGCCATCGCTCAGTGAACCATCTTAAGCAATCTTGAACCCTATATAGTGGTAAAGACTCAGATATTTATACCATTTAACCTAAAGGCTCTATTTGCAAATACTACTTCTACTGAACCTGACTAGGATGGCAGGTTTTGACATACTGTTTTACTAGTGATATCACCTTCTTCTCTGCTTCATCCCTAAGTAATTATGTAGGGTGAAGAATCCTATTACAGGGTGGTCTTGCTGAATTACCCCCTTCCTGCTGCAATAAAATGGCAAAAATATTTGAAGTTGTTACAGTTTCATAGACTTCTTCTGAAATCCAGGGTTCCAAAGCTACTTATTGTCTTGTTTCTTCCATATCAGTTCCTTACCACTCTTTCATGGTCACTGCATCCAAGGCTGCCCCCAACTTTCCCAACCAGACCTTCCTTGAATGTAGTAATATTTGTCTATTTCTTATACGCAACTTCAGCTGTCACTCAGCATTATGAAGATGTATTCTGCATTTCACACCTGCGCCAATAGTTGATTAACTCTAAAAACCTTTTGCATAATCACTTGAAACTGCAACTTTGCTAGTACTATTCTGTCTACAACAAGTGCTCAAGTCCCATGCTATCATTCACTCCAACCATCAGCCGTTCAGACCAAGCCCCGGCTTAGAAGAACTTGCACAAAAAGGTGAGCAGTATTCAACAAATCACCTAATTACACTCCACACAGGGAGCAATGGAAACATAGAGTCAGCACATGATAACTGAATACCTTAGCAGTGAACCAAAGAATAACTTAAAAATTAAATGCAGTTTCCTTAAGTTTAGTAGGGATGTGAGTTGATTTGCCTTAGTGTTAGTTAGTTCTTGTCATTAATCATTAATGCAACACGTACAGGAAATGCCATTGACTTTAATTGACAAATAAGCTCAGGAAAGAAATATGAAACACTGCATAGTCTGTGAGGCTGCTGACCAACAAAGCAAAAATTGCCAGACTACACTGGATCTTCATCCAGCAGTGCATGTCCACCCTAAAAAGACCCATAATGTATGCTGGAGTAAGAAATAACTGTTTTGCAAAACTTATTAATTATACAAATGCACAAAACATTAACCTTTTCAAGGTTCTTTCTAGCTACCGAATAACAACTTCTTAATTAACCCTGTTATTTTGTTGCTACTTAGAGAAGTCACACATAAATAATATGACACATTAAAAGTTCAAAATTATTTATTTGCAAACTGAATGACAATGGATCCAAACAAGCTGCTACAGTCAACTATGCCAGTTTTTTCCTAGGTGACAAAGCAGATTAGTTTGTCGGTTCTCTGAAGTTTTAAAGCATTAATAGCACAAATGAACAGGACTTAGAAGTCACGTTCAATTTCAGAAATTCAGGGAAATTCAAGAACAAAAGTGCGAAGTTCTGGATTCCCAGCTGAGTAGACTGTTGTGTTACTCTAGATTCAGTTCTCCTGTATGCCAGTTCACCATCTACATAAGCACGTATTTTTCTGAGGAGCTAACATAATACATGTGCTATCAGTTACAAGTGGACAAGTTCAAAGCAACGTCACAGCAAAATTCATTCTTACCTATCATGCTTTCTGTTCCTTCTAAATATTTGTTGAAGTCATTACAAGTGTACCTTATAAATTGCTTCATTAACGTTAAACTTGAAGCCAACTACTGCAAATGACTAAGATACACAACTTAAAGGTACATAAGCTCCAGGATAGAGCTTAATTTAGGCATATCTCTTTTGTGTCCAGTTGCAAATGAATTGCTTGTAATGCCCCTAATTTAAGTCTACACTAGTGTCCTTTTTAATCTTTTTATGACAAAATATGGATGTCATTTTAAAACAGCATGATGCTGAGGGCATCCCTGAAGGTGCATACTACACGAAATTAAAAGGTTGAGACCACGTAAACCTAATTCTCCAGGTCTGTTATTCTTCAATATCTGCTTCAATTTGAACCAAGAGAATACACAACGTTACAATAGCCATCAGTGAGTCACGAATCCTCACTTGGTCGTGGACCACGTACTCTTTGCAAAACTATAACTAATGAAGCAGTTACAGAGTGATCAAAATATTTTGTTTCCATCAATGTCTGATTCAACTGTTGAGCCTTGGAAAGCAATAGCTGACCACCTTTATGACGGTGATATATTGCTTGGACTTGCACACACCTTTGAAACCCTGCAGAATAGAAGGCTGCTAATGCAGAGGATCAAAGGCTGCTTCCATATTGAGAAAGAAAACACAGACTAATTTTACTGGCTGTCATTTCTGTTAGATTACCTTACACATTGCCTAAAGCCCCGTATTAGTTTGCTTTGAGTGACCCAGCCTTTAGTGATGGGATAGTAAATTTATTGCTTGAGACAGATTAACAACAGAAAATCACAGGCTACAGAGCTCCTAATCCCAATAACTTCTGGTACGCTCTGCTGACTGTGAGGATCTCTGAAGTAAAGCACTGCATTTAAATGTTTGCACTTTGTACACTTATATAGAATTCACTGGAGGAACAGAAAAGAAATTATCATAAGAAACCCTAGCCATTGCTCAAAACATTACTGCTTTACTCCTGATGAGGCAACATATTTTGCTGTTTCTCAGTGTATTCACTTTTTCACTCTCCTTCCCACTTCTGATCCCCACTCTTTAAAAAACAAATACATTGTCCTATGTGTAGTCTAGGAAACAGTGAAGAGCAAATATCTGATTCAATGTTGATGTCTTGACTGAATATGAATTTTGATGTCTTCAAGCAAAATAAGAGCATAGTAGAAAACTACCATAGCATACAAAACACCTTGTTACAGTGGGTTTAAAATACTAAGACACTCTAGATATAATTTAGCTGATTTATTATGCACTGAAGCTAGTCATTGAAGACATTCATGTAAACGGGATTATTTTATGTCAAAATATTGAACTGAGTGCTTTTGTTCACATTTTCATAACCCGTGGCTTAAGGATGCCATGAGAAGATCTGATGACCCTAGGATCTGACCATCTTCAGATAGGTAATGAATGTCCTTCACTAACCTCCATTTGTTAAGACCCAGAGTCCTTTCTTCAGTTTTCATTGGCAAATAAGCCCATAGGTCTGTCATAATTTCTTCCAAATCTCAACCCACCATATTTTTTATTTTTTAACTTAATTGTTTTTGATTGTAGACTGAAATGCAAGCAGCTATACAAAGTTAGTGTTTATTAAGGTCAGATGGAAAAGTATCATTTTCTCAATTATGTATTTTTAAAAGTTAACTATGAAATTAACTGATTGAATTTCTAGACATCCCTTGACAGACATAATTGCAATGCATAAATTATATTGCTGAAATAGAGAAAATCACGATGAATCTTCTCACATGTCTCCCTCTTGTTTATCCAAGGCGACTGCCACATTTCCCTCTGTTCTGCATCAGTAATTTGGTTAGCAAAAGAGTCCTGATGTGGAGGGACAGTAAAATACAATCTCAAGAAGTTTCCATTTTATGATTACTTCATTTTCATTCAGGATTCGGTTTCCTAACATCCAATTTCATGAAGTCATTCTCCATTGAACAGCCGTTTCCTACTCAACACTTTTCTTACTTTGAAAACATTCATAAATCTGGAATGGATGCCACCTTTTAGTCTTCCCTGGTAGTCAACTAATCAAGTCAGCCTCTTTGTCTCTGTCTACAAACAATAATCTCCAATTGAAGAGTTTGGGGTTCATCTTTTTCACCATCATAAGACATTCTTTGAAATACACAGGTACTTGCACTTTACATAGAATTTCAGTATCACTGTTACCCTTGGCTAAGAGAGATTAATGTATATAGTAAACAGCCAAGGACTCACTTAAGCCTCTTGCCAGAGCTTCGTCTTGAAACTTCTTTTTGTTTATCTACCCTAACATCTAAGGTTGCTATAACATCTTCACTTCTCAGAGAAAGTGGAGAAAATCTTATGGAGTCCATTTTCAACATCCACATCTAACAAAAATTATTCAATCATTTATCCAACCAGGGATGCAATAATCCAATGTAGTTTAGAGAATTATTGATCTAAAGAAGTTGAGAGCACTTAATATCTTCCAATAACTCCTCTTCTGAACCCTAAAATACTCTTGGCAGCTATGTCTTCTAGAAGTCAACATATAATAAGACAGTAAAGGAGGAAAGGAAGAAGAGAGCAATAGACCTCTGCTTAGGCCTTTTCTCTCTCTCTTTTTTTTTTTTTTCCTATTATACCTTTTCTGCCCAAAACAGAATTGAGTGGATTTCTACAAAGAACAGAGGACAGGTTGCATTTAACAAGAACACTTCTCAGAGACAGTTGATTTAACTAAGAGACAAGACCAGCAGCTCTCAGTTCAATATAGTCTCTTGTAATCATCCATAAAATGATTCTATAAGAGACGGAGAAACAAATTCACTTGTTCCTCTTGTTCTGTATTCTTTTTACAAAATAAGAATACAAATGAAGTTTTGATAGTCCTCCATCTGCTTCTAAAAGGTTACTGTGATCCCCCCAAATCCACCACCTCTCTCTTAGTGTCTTCTAAATATAGGAACATAATTTAGCACAATTTCATAACCTATTACATGTCAAAGTTGCAAAAGTGTAAGCCTTAATTTGAGCTCAGGTAAAACCATTTAATGTCTAAGAGGACCTCAGCAGTTAACAGGTAGGAGGTAGGAAGGAAATAAACTTTATGCACAGTGCTGCTGAGTAACAATATGAACAACCTGAGAAAGTCTTTTCTTTATTCTGTTTTTCTAAGAATATTTATTCTAGTAACAACTCTTTCTGGAACTTTTTAACCAGCCACCGTTATTCTACTGCTCTAGTTAATTGCCCAGACACATCACTCGTCCAATTGTTTCTCAATAATGAGGACAGCCTGTGCCATACGTGTTAAGCGCATAGGTCATTTCCACATCATATTACCAGGTGTTCTGCAATCAGGAGATTTTGTAGCATTTTTTAATAAAAAGGAACATAGATTCTGTAGAGAAGTTCTATGATTGAGCTTCTAACTAAATAAACTGCCACATTTAAATCTATAAGTATTTTAGCCACTCTAAGTTCTTTAGATGATTGACTATGCAATAGAGACCAGAATGGCCTCGGTCTTTGACATTTAACAGGCTACATGGTCTCAGTAGAACCAATGAAACTGATACTAATGTTCATCTTACATATAACGCAGGCATGAAGAAACATAACAGCTCTTTTATTATCAAGACAAAAAGAAAGCAAGTCCAAAAGGAAGATGAAACCACTTCATATATCAAAGATTTAATTAATTAACTTTTTTTTTTTTGCCATTTACTGATACATTTACATGAAGAAAAAACTCTAACAACAGTGGCTAGTAGAAATTAGCATTTATCCTACATTTAGGATCAGAGGAAGGGAACTTACTAGCCTATAAAGACTCATAATAGCCTAAAACAAACTTCTGAGCCTGAAGAGGAAGAAGGAAAACCTAAATAATAACTCATCTCGAAAAACTACTGAGATGAAGGATAAAACAGATTATCGCCAAACCAGTTTGCCTGTATTTGTACCATACAGTGAGTTTACAAGCCGTCAAGAATTATAGAAGCTGTCATTATAGGTAGTATTGAGCATCGAAAATGAAAATTTCATTACATTCCTGGCAAATGACTGACATGATTTTTTCCTTGTTCCTTGTTTGTTTTCATGTCTATTTCTTGCTTCTCTCTTTCCCACTCTGACTGCCACATAATATCCATCATGAGGATAATCACACAAAATAGGAAAAAAATCATGCTTCTATTCTGTAAGAGTTGAAACAGTTCTATATAATAACCTGATAGCGATACTAGATTCAGCACAGGAAGAGTGCTACATCACCCCTATCTCTTTATATACAGTTGCAGTTCACATGCTAGCAAGTAGATGATGGACATCTAAGAAAAACTTGTTTCATTCAGAGAATGACAGACCACCAGAACAGGTCACCAAACTGAGTAACAACTAGCTTCTCAAGTTTTTCAAGACAGCCAAAGACATGACCTAGCTACATCTACTGTTGGCAAAAGTCCATTTTTGAGCCTAAACGGTTCAGGTAAGTGATCATTAGAGATCTCTCCCTGCCCAGATCTATGTGACCCCACATAGCTGTTGCCAACCACAAGTCACTTCTCTATACTTAATACATACTTAATACTTCTTCACTTCTCTATACTTAATAAAATCAGTTTGCTAATTTACAGGCAGGCAACGTGAAGAAGACCCAACCTGCTCAGGATTGCTCAAAACAAGAGACCAAATATACCCACGAGCTCTGAAGAAACATAAGCAGAGCAGCTTCTACGCTAGAAGCCTGACTGAAGGGGAGTTAAAATAAATCAAGCACAATCCACCAAGGAGGATGTCTGATAATTGCAAAGGCAGCATTGGACAAATAACACCACCGTGACAAAAATGTACAGTCTGAGACATTTTCACACCATATCTAGCCAACTGGACTTATCAGAGAAGATGAGGTTTGCAGCAAGCACAAGACTGCTGCAGTGCTAGTCTTCACTAGTAAAGTATGTTTGGGCAAACTACTGTATTCTTCACCTACCGCCACTACGGTTTGCACCAAGTAATTCTAGCATCATTGCAGTAATACACTGTAAGCTTGTTTGGGCAGGGAACATGTGTTTATGTACGTGTTGACAAAGACACCCTGAATGACCTCCCCTCAGCAGCAAGGCTAATGTTTTTATAAAACTAAGAACAAAATAATTTGTATGCATCCAGATGGCAGTCATGTAAGCAATTCTCCAGAGCAGAGATTAAACTCCACAGGGTACAAGATACACAGCTGTGCATTACGAGAGTGCTGATGTTATTCTATGCTATGTTAGGAAAAAAACCGTCTAGAGGATTCACAAATCCTTTGAGCAACATAGGTTCGGAGGCAGATCTTGAGAGACATCCTGTTTCTGGGCAGCACCTCTGCAGTTAGATTATTTCTTACTGGTCTTAAGAGAAATCAAGTTCTGATGTATCAGTATCATCTTCCAGTTGCTGAAGCAATCTCCCATGATTATTCACAGGTGTTACAGAAATACCTGTGCTAAAAATCATATATATTTTTGATAAGATGGAATATCTGCCCCAAAACTGCTAGTCTCTCATAGGTGAAGAGTAAATGTCTTTTTTTTACAAAGTAAAAAACCTGGGCAGTAACTGATAGGTCAACAGAAGTTTTCTGAATGCAATTCCAAGACCCTTGCTACAAATGGTCAGTATCACTCCAGCTTACCACGCTACATTTTAAATCTATCATGCCCAATCAACCACCATTATCATCCTCTTTGCCACCTTCACTTGTTATTATTTTTCCATGCAAATAAGTTGAGCAAAACTGAACACAAAATTTGCAATGAGTTCTTGTTTCAGTTTACTGGGCATGGGGATATAGCTGACATTTGCAGAAAAAAAAAGAAAAAAAAAGAATGTTAAAAATAATGAGTAAGACATCAAAGTACATGCACAGGAATAACTCAGACACATCTACGATGTATTTTGTCACGGGCACAGTTCACTCCTGAGACAATGTGATCTACATAAAAAAAAAATGGAGGTTACCCCTGGATGGAAATGCTGAACGCAGGCATATTTAACTGCATTGTGGAGCCTACTTGCAAACAGTTACGCACATAAATGAGGATGTAGGAAGGATGTCATTATCCACCTGCTAAGAATACTAACATTTCAGTTGTAAGCCATCTACTTTCTTTAAGGTAGAATGCCCCCTACAAGTTACACTGACGAATTGTTCGCAGAGCTAATAATCTTAGTCATCATGTGCCCTCGACCCTGCTCTTTTCAAGTAAAAAGAAAAAAAAATACACAAAACTCAAATACCTTACACTTCTTTACAAACAGTGAAAGCTAATTCAGACAGTAGACATTCAAGAATGAGTCAGGAACAGTTAGCTCTTTTAAACTCAGACTCTGCTGTGACAAATCAATATAAGAAGAAGATTAGAGCCTTGTTATGTTCAGGTTTCCATCAAAGACATCTAACATCTCTTGGATGTGAACCAGCAGGGGTGATACGTGAGCATTCAAGCACTGGAAACCATTTTGATATATATGAGGAAATGAAAAGCATTAGCCAGAGTAACCATGATAGTCCTTATCAAAAAAGTACTGCATTCGTTAATACTTCTGCAAAGCGTCACTGAAAGCTTATATAATTGGTTGCCATGGAGGCAACTACTTACAAGGATGAGGCAAACATTCATAAAGACAATGCAGTTCCCACTGTAGGACCTCTCATACGTTTGGAGCACAGGATAAGTTTAAGGACTTCAGCCTTCCATAAGTTTTTGCTGTGCAGTTATGCACTCCATCTCAATGCATACAGCTGCTTTCAAGTAAGGAAAGAATAAGAGTAGTTATTAGAAACATAGAGCTCCTACAAATGGATTTCACACAATAACAGAACAGTTTTTATTTCTGCAGCAGAAAGCAGAGTACTTCTGGAATGATCAACATAAGAAACCTCACTCTTGCACTTTGTCGACTCTTAGAGTGGTACAGGAATACCCTGCCATGACTTGCACTTTGAGACTCACGCAGAACGCATCACCGTGATATTAAATTAATTTAATTATTAAAAAAGAAACGCGCAGGAGGGGTAACGCGGCGAGGAAGCGGCCGTGCGAAAATGACAAGCTCAAGAGTGCCACCTGCTGAGCCCGAGTTCAATGCTCTTGTACCTCCCCGACCAGCGGCTCGCACCCGTTTTACACCGCCGGCTCTGCTCACGACCGAATCTTTTCCCAGTCCCGCTGTGCGGAACACACGCACGGCCAAGTTCTCTTCCCCGGCGCTGTTTCATCCTCCTCTAGAGGAAGACAAACACGTGCCAGAATGGCATCTGTCTGGCAGTTGTCCAGAAATCAGTGTCAGCTGAGGTGCAAGATGAGCTATGAGTTTACAGGGTGGCAGTTCATCAGGCTCTCCCTCATATTATAATGGCAGTTTTGAGGAATCTATCTTCAAATGATTGTTTATTTATTCTTAATATGACATCATTTATCTGCTTAATCAGGCTTCTATCGCCCTGTATTAGCAGATGTTGGCTTCTCATGTAATACTCTCTTTTTCTTTGTTAACAGCTCTCAGAGCCAAGTTATTGCAGAGAAAGGTGCAAGCACAGCGAGGACAGAGGTAAAGAGAGGAAGGGAGGCAGACACAAAGCACAGTTTACACCGTCAAGCTCATAAAACTAAAGAGACCGCAGTGCAGACTGAACCAAAGACCTCTTTCTGAGCGTTTCCGTTTTGACATCAGAAGATCTCAGGCTTTAAAACTCAGCTCAGCTTCTACATCAGTCGACACAGCTTTCCTGTTAAGCCTCAAAACACAACTCTTATAGTCAAGGTTGTGCACCGGCAAAGGGCAAATGCAGAGCTAAAGACCTAAATCCTGTTTCAGGATGAACTTATTTCCTCATGGCACCATGCTCGCTCAGAACCAGGGAAAGATGTTTTCAAGTACCTGAAAGGAATCCAAACATCAGAAATCCTGCCTATTTCCAGCAGACATGGACTGCTGGTTGTAGAAGGTAGGCAGGAACTCCATACGGATATCTGTAGCATTACTCCTGACATATAGAGCACAGTCTTGCTTTTTTTCTCTGCATTATATTTTTCCCGTGAATACTTGTGTTCCACATGCATGGATGATGCATATGAGGGCACACTAGGTTTGTCTGTCCATTCATTCATAACAATTATCTAGAAAGAAAAAAAAATACAGAGCATATTCCTAAGATGAAAAATAAATTACACTCTGAATAGCACATCACAACAATGCATTAAACAGATCAAGTTATAGACAGACTGTCATTGAGCTTCACAGCATTATCACAGCCTCCCTCCCAACTTTGTTTTCTTTGTGTGACCCTGACACAAACATTTAGAGGTACGCACAGGAATGCACTGTGTTTGAAAGCTTTCAAATGTGACGTGCAGAACTGTTTTCATAAACACACTGCATTTCATTTTTTCCAGCATGCCACATAAAGCATCTTTTGCTTAAAGTAATTTATTCCAAAGGAGAAAAAAGTTCTTTTTTGTCCCCCATGCTACTCCTGACTTCTTTTATCACACACATACAAATAGAATGCCATTTTGGAGAAAGATGAATCTATTTGTCAGACACATGCACGTAATTTTTCCAGACATATTTCAGTCTGTACTAATTCTGTCTTGATGAGTATTCTGTCAAAATATAATTTCCACTTCAATTTCATATGATGAGGAAATTTTGTTATAATTATCAACAGGATGATGCTGTCAACTGACTTCAAGTTTGCAACTGTGAATGTATAAGTGAATATCAAATGCATGCATTGAAGTGACCAGTGAGGCACAAAAGCACTTTTTGTGGATTGATTTCTATGATATGGTACCTTACATAGTGAACTAAAGTGCCCGTTTAGTTTCACAGTAGGGGCAGCCAGAGCAAAGTAGTGAAATCCATATCCTATAGATCACGCAAAGAATTAAAGGTAGGACATTCCTCTGATATTAATATAAATGAGATGGTTTGTACTGAAGTCCTATTTTAAAACCAAAAAATAATTAACTCATTAAGTTTCAAAACAGTGTTTGTTTTCTTCAAGTTACTGAGGGACCTTCTGTAAGTCAACTGATGACAACTGCCATCTCACTAGTTTACAAGAACTCAGATTTTTTGCACTTTCTCCATAAAGCTGCATAGTCCTTTTAAGCTAGAAATTGAGAACAGAAAAAAGGAATTCTAAGAATTTCAAATGAAAATGACAATGGTAGACAGAATCATTTCAAAACCATAGTCATAGAAACTGTTTTCTGTCAGCTCTTTTATTCAGTACTTTGTTTTTTCTTATACTTCCATAGAGAACGCTACAAACTCATTTTGAGTTCAGCTTCCTTTAAACTTAATGCCTCATTAATTGGCAAAGTAGTGGCAGAATGCATCTTTTCAGCCTTTACTTTCTGCACTTTTTTCTTCTGATAGAAACTTGCGTGAAATCTTGCAAAGAAATAACGCATTCATTTTTCAGGATAACTCTTTTGCCTCTGTATGATGCTGGGAGAAAGAAGAAAAGCCGTCTCTCTGCTCAATTTTCTATATCTGTGTTAGTGGGGTATGAGAAAAAGCCAATGAACAGAGCCACAGAAGCGTCTGCTCTTACAAAAACCTTCCACTAAGTTTTCCAAGAGGAAACAAACAAAAAAGCATACACCAAATGCCATGAAATACAGACATATGTTGTAATACAGCCTAAGTGCTGACGGAACAGAACACCAGAAGGACCTTGCCTTGCCCTAAGTGGGCATCCAGAGAGGCTGTTGGTATCAGCAGCTACCTGCCCAGGTACTAACAGCTACCTGTTAGCATACAGAACCAAGCCATATAACCTGAGTGAGCTGGCAGAGGAATCAAACCTTACGTCATCATTCAAGTGGAGGCTAATTCAATTATACTCCAGTCAGATTATATCACCTAGAATCAGTTGGATACGGGCAAAGATGGACTTTCTGGGAAAATTCTGCACTAACTTCTTTCAGAAAACCTCCATACCACCTACCAGGGCTTGGCTAATCCCCGCTTTGTGTTCTTGGCACAATGCAATTATGAAATTAAGTACTCACAAAAGGTTATTTTGGACTGCAGACCTTCATTATTATCCCAGATGAAATCAAGATACAAATCGTGGTTTCAAGGCTTAATCCAGTTTCAAATAGAACCTTTTTTAATATTCACCTGTAAAACTTTGGTCTGATCTGTTTCTGATCAGAGAGTAATTTCAGGAATGACATGTCTGAACAATGAAAGCTGAAGGGACCCAAACTATCCAAGTCTATGAAAAATAACAGCTAGTCAAGCCTGTTCTGGCATACGTGTAAATACACGTATTCTTTGAAAAAATAACCCAGGTCCAACACAAAGCTTTTCAGAAAAGTCATGGAAGTTCCATTTCTCCAGGCTGAAAAACACATATGGACTAAATTGTCTCTGATCAGCAAAATCACCCTGTGCAAAGATGAGTGAGCAGCCCTTTAAAGATCACTAAAGAAAATTAATGTTCTTGTTGTAAGAGTTCTTCTAATATGAGGTTTCACTGTAGAAAATAATACAGAACAGGATTTTAACTGTTATTTGACCTGTCCTCACAATTTTAATTGAAACATAAAATTCTACATGATTTTAAAATGTCCTAATAAATTTTATCTTAAGCTACAAATATATTGGCCTTACTTCAGTCTTTGGGAGTTTGCAATTGGCTTCAGCAAGACTCGATTTAATTTTATCAATAATTTTACAGCCAAAACCAAAGAAAGCCAAGAACAACAGATTTCTGTCACAATGAAAGCTGCCAGACTCCCTCATATTCAAATGTGTTGAACAATATTAGACTACAATATAGATCTTAAAACCTTGCTGAGTAAGTGAAATGAATACTTGATGGGAAGTAGCCAAAACTCATAAAGGACGTGTCTCCTTCTGTGCCAAGGAACACATACATAAAATAGCAAAGAAGAATAGCACTGGCTGTAGGAATTGAATGAGCAGCACGATCTGTAGTTGTGAAGGGCTACTGTTTTTCTTTACTGTCTCTTGCTAAAGGAACACAAGAGCAACAAGCAATTTTCTACTTAAGGTCCTCTAGATCACTGTCTTCTGAGGAACATGATCAGGCTTGTTCACCAATTAGGAATTTCACATACATTTAACATATAACGTGCTCCCTCCTCCCTGCCCCATTCAACACTTCTGTTGTAGTATGCTTATGAGTCAGCAGCAGTTCCACAATTTTCACAGACATAAAATCTATTATTTTGACAGACTTGTGATCTACACAAAAGCACCAACAGGTGTGCTCAGCACCTTCCAAGTACAACTACTTTGGCACTGCATAGAAGAGGCCTTCACTTCACAATTGTTATCGTGCTATGCTACACCAACCCAAAAAAACACAGTGCTCCTGCAAATACTAGAAAGAAACTAGAAACTGAAATTACAACTACAAGCAGCAATGCAAAGATGAACATTTCACAGTACATTATCTCTCATGTAACATTATGCAAGAAAAACTTGGAATATCTCAGGGATGTGCAGTCCAGGATTTCACTCTGCAACTATCACCGACTCTGCATCCTGTGGGATTTTTTTTGCCTACTTTCGAATTCTCCATTCTTGATCTCATGACAGACTTCTCTCCATTTCCCAGACTTCTGGTCTGAAGTTTTTTCTTCCCTAATATGAAGTCAAAGTAATGAAGGGATTTTCTGTTTATTTTTGAGTCTTGTTGAACTGCTAAAAGCAAAACAAAACACAAAACCAGCACCACTATTCACAATGATTCTTCTGTGTGCCCGCAAGTTGTCCACTGAAGTACAACAGCAATTATCTGAAATGCACAGAATTTTTCCTGGCTTGCTTTCAATTCTGTTGACCTCAATTTTTCTGGATGCCCACAGAAATTCTTGATGGCAATAGCAGTAAGAGATTGCCAGAATTCTCTATAGAAGGGCTCAAGTCATCATGAAATCAGACACATAGGACTTCCAAAGAACTGATGAAGTGACTTGACCTTAACTATGGGGATCAGAACTAGACGAAATGGAGTAAAAACACTTGGATTACTCTGGTACTTGTTCCAGCAAAACCAGCATGAAGCTCTTTCACTATGTGGGGACTGTGCACTGCAGTGTGAACTTCATAATTATGCATTCCAAGCAAATGGGTTTGCCCATACCCTACACATGCAGTACACCCAATTCAAATATCAACAGATACATGGACATGTTTTAATCTACAGCTATCATTCTCAATAATGACTTATTTGGCTCATAATAAATTAACACTTAAAAAAAAAGCTATGAAAAAATCTGAAGTTAGGCTATTCTAAGTATGAAAATCTTATCTTTACATTAACAATGAAACTGTTGTACATGTTACTTCCTGTCTGTTTTCACCATTAACACCATTCTCCAGGTTCAGCGTTGTCCCCTACATGATTTATGGAAAAAGAGTTTCACAGTAAAGCTTAAATAACATGCTTTCCTCCTACAGAAGGATAGAATTCAGACTGAGAACAGTTATTTCCTCTCATCTCCAACACACACACCACAACAGATTATATACACTTATACACATGTAGTGCAAGTATGCAACACTATAAATTTAGAAAGCAGAAAGTGAGGGTGGTAGCAGAAAAATCCTGGCGTTCTATCAAATCATTGGGAATTACAAAGGTTTTTGATTTAGCTAACAACTAATAATCTTAACGTGGTCCATGCTAATCATAATGCTATACCTTTAAAACCACTATTTGAGATTAGAAACGATTCAAAACTTCAGCAAGAGGAATGATAGTTTGTACTCACAGAAAGTTTGTGTACACTTGGCTAGAGAATGGGAAGTTGGATATAACTTTTTTTTTGGAATCTCTCGTTTTTACTTCCTCTCCATCCCACTTTTGAAAAGTCAATAACATTTTTACTGTTAATATTATTATTTGAATCAAAAGCTTCTGGAAGCACCACATAGCCATAAGACGACATAGAAGTTACATCCACTAAAGGACTGATAAATAACCGCTACCAAATACCAAGTAAGAAAAAAAAAAAAGTAACAGCAAATACAACTATATTGATCTACCACCAATATTTACATTTTGACCTAACGTAAAAATTGAACATATATGCTTTCTAATTTTCCATATGTTCTAAAAAAAAAACAAACCACTCATTTTGTCTTCATTATAACTATGTTCTTGCATCTATCCAGGCAAACCTTAACAGCAGCATATTCAGTTTTACAAGAAAATTTAATTTCAAGGCCTAACGAACATGATGAATAATAAAACGTACCACAGCTTGAACGTCATCCTTCTCTTTCAACTTACAGAAACATTCCTCAGTTATCAGAAACATGTTTGTTCCTCAGTTATCAGAAGCAAGAATCCCCCTGAGCTAGGTGAGACATTTACTGTAACCAGAGCTGTTTATACTATTAGAGAATTTCTGAAATGTTGGAAAGAATTTTTTCAAAGTTGAGAGTGTGATGAAAGACCACATATTGGGAGAACAGAATCAATTTGGGGATTCTGGAGTTGAAAAGCTTAGCTAGAAAAAAAGCCTTCAATGTAAAAATCACTATGTACCACTAAAGTAGAAGGCTGTTATTTTCTTACTTTTCTTTTTTATTTAGTCTATTTGACTGAGTATAGTGGGGAAAAAAAATAAACAAATAAAAAAAATAAACCTTATATCTGAACACCAGTGTGAGGTAAGAACACCTACTTTTAAGTTTAACTAGCATTTAATTTTCACTCATTATTTTCATATTTAAAACATTTTTCCATATGAAATGGTAAAGCTTGATTCCAAGGTAAACTGTAGCTCCTAAAAAGGAAACCCAGCAAACCAGTTTTCCTTTCTTACTCTCTGTGCCACTTGTAATGCTACAGTGTGATGGAAACTACAGTAATAATAGCAAGGTGGCAAAATCTTTGGCTACAGCAAATGAGGACAAGCCCAAGTGTAGCAGCCGTGGACGCAGAAATGAAAGATGAGGGAAGAAAAAGGGAAGAAAAAAAAAAAAAAAGGCTACTCACTGTCAGAAGGCAGGCAGGGATCTCCAACTAAAGATTCTCTCACCTCCACTGCCAGCCCTTAAATGAGGTCTGTAAAGGGTGAATCCTGGCTCCAGCCTTCCTGCCACTCAGCTGCACTGCGTGCACTTGAGCTCTCCTGGGTTGGCCCTGCCTTCCCACCAGGTGTTCAATCACTGCTTCAGGCCCGACTTAGCATTTCCACTAGGCTATGGTAGAAATCTGCTTGTGTACACTGATAACAATTCAGCTTATTCTAGAGGAGTCAGGCAACTTGCACTGATGGTCTGACTTCCCATTCTGAGAATCTGCAAAACTTTCTCTTGCAAGATTCCAGCCGAATTCTTGATGCGGAAGACAGTATTGGCTACTTCTAGATATCTTGGTCCAAGCTGTGTATTGATTACCTAAAAAGTCATTTGGATTACTTATTTCAGAATCAATCCTGACTTGAGAATCTTCTGTCTAGCCTTGTAACAGCCTCAGCCTGTCTTAAGGATTCTCACTAGAAGTAAGGCAGTGCTCAGAATCATCTTTGGGCAGGCAGGAGTGGGGGCAGGGTGGGTGAAAGACCTTTGAGAAAGGTCTGCTCCATTTGTTAGCAGCTGAATTACTTCACCTGCAATAATCAAGCCACACAGCTCTTACCACAGCTTATTAAGTGCATACTTTCCCACTTTTATAATGTAAAAATATGACCTGGCATTACTCATAATTTTTGCATGCGTAAGATATTTCCTGCTTTCATTCGACTTTTGGTTGACCTGAGCATTTTCTTCTATGATTCTGCCTTTGCCGTCACTTTATGTGCTTGCACAGATTCAGTGAAAATGACCAAATTAGATCATTCAGGCCACTGCTGTGGCTTTCATGCAGTCCAGGCTTCCAAAATCTACTGCACACTCTCATCTTGGAAAGGATCACTTGGAATCTGGTAATCACAGCTCATGTGTTTTTGTTGTTTGTTTGTTTTTTTTTGAGAAAGCTTCTGTTCATTTCCAGAGTAATGCTGGGGTGCAGAAGGTAAGAAAATAATTATCCTGCATTCCATACCTTTGCATATTCACTTACATCTGTGTATAGAAACCTTATGTTTGGAACCTTAGGAAGTAAACCACCCATTTGACAGAGTATAACAGAATTTCCATCTTCAGTAACAGTTCTTCAAATAATGATATCATGGCAGATTTTTTGAAAATTTTATATCACTCTTTGGACTCTCCTGATTTTTCTTAAGTCAGTTCTTCCATACAAAGGCTTCTACAAGAGGCTGAATGCATGCGTATCTTACTAGCCACAGCTAGATGAGAAATTCAGTCAGCCTGCGTGGTGAATAAAACTACAGCTGGAAGGAACTCCCCCAGAAACACAGGTGTATATGCTTGTAGCTCAAGCCAAAACTGATCCTACTTTTTAGAGAACACTTTCACATGGTTTGCAAATGAAGGAGAAAACAGTACTAATTTTTAAGAGGTTCAAGGAATATCTGAGAATCACAGACCACTCAGTCTTATTCAAAACCTGATGAGTTGCTAAGTCTTCTGAAAATAAGAACCTTTAAAACCATCCCCTTCATAATGCCCTGTTTTATCAAAAATACCTGACGACAGCAACCTTTCTGGCTGACTTAACAACTAGTAGCCTAATCAGCATAACCTGCTTGCCTACAAGATACCCCCTGAACGGTATGATGACAAACTTTGGCCTTAGTGAGGCATTTGGGACTGTAGAAGTGCAATAAACTGAAAGCACTTGCAGAATTGCAATCAAAATTTCTAAAATTAACTACTTATTTCTTGTTATCAGACTAAGAGACTTTAAGTGATGTCTTCCAGAGATCTGGAATTGTTCTTTATTTCCTTTTTTTTTTTTTTTTTAACTGTTTTAACCATTTTAATCGTAATCTCTGTAAATGATCTGACTAACGAAATAAATAATGCAATCAAAGCATCATACTGAGAGATTTGTTATGTATTTTGGATGAGAGGAACTACTTTGAAGATCCAATCATTTAAGACCAGAGCATAAGAAGGAGAAAAGTCCCAAAGACATTCACATCTTATAAATGTGTCCATAAGGAGGAGAAACAAAGAGCATAATTCAGTGGGAAACAAACAATCGGTATATGTCAGAAAAGAATCTGGCTGTCAAGATTAAACCTAAGTGAGGGTCAACAATACAGGAAAATTATTAAGAACTGTACTAGCAGGAATACTGTAAATCTGAAATGGAGCAAATTGGTTTGCTTTGTGTGTTCCTGGTGAGAGCTCAGCCAGAACACTGACCGCAGCTTGGCCAGTCTGCTTAAAGCAGACAAAAGTGAATTACGGAGTCCTAAAGAGAACATAAAAAAAGAAAATCTGTAATAATAGGTTTTAAAAATATGACTTAAAAGGAAAAGCTTCAGGAATTCATTAGGGTTAGTTTAGAACAGATAAATCCTACAGGTAACAATGACAACAGCTCTCTAACATCAAGGTTGGTAAAAATACTCTGGTGATAAATAATAAACAAATATCTAATTCAGAAGCATCCTGTGTTCATCATCAGAACAGAAGGGAAGTTGTTAGAAAATCGTAAAATGGCCTGGGTTGAAAAGGACCACAATGATCATCAGTTTGAACCCCCTGCTATGTGCAGAGTTGCCAACCAGCAGACCAGGCTGCCCAGAAAATGTTTAGAAAATGAAGGATGAACTCCTGCTATTAAGCCTATCTCATTGAAAGGATATGAGCTACATAAAGAGGTTTCTCTAATGTTACATTTCTATTACTTACATGCATAGTTTTGTCTTTTATGAAAAAAAGGTACTGAAAAACATTGGTATTTGCAGTTTTGCAGTCAATAAAAAGCCCAGAATGTCCCTGAAGTTCTTCAATTGTATTCATCACCTCCTTTGTGCATCAAGTCTACATTTTCTTGTACCTTTAAACTGTGAAGATTGCAGCCATTGATACAGTTTTACAGGGAGAACGATAGGTATCAGTAATCTTTGATTAATAGGTAAGTCACTACTGAATAAAAATTCTGCCCAGTAGAAGCTAATTGACTTCCTTTTTTAAAAAAAAAAAAAAAAAGCTTTTTTTCTTAGCCATTTAAAGCGTTTGAATAACAACTCAACCATTTTCTGCTAGTCAAAATGAATAGCTTAAATCTGTGCGGTGCTTTGTAGGTGAATGTAGTAAACAAACCAACCAACCACAGAACTATTCACTAGGCGACTTTTTCAAAGTGCTGATTCACAGTGTACATTCATATCATACTTCTGAGAGCCATGAAATCAAGTGCTGCTGAGCGTTTGTCCATCTTTAATCACTTACCAACGGAAAAACAAATCACTTTTTAATGTCGATTTTGTATGGAAATGTCAATACTGTCAATAATTTGTCTCCAATATTTTCTCTCTAATAATTTGGGGAACCACAGTGCCATCTTATCATTTGGTGAATGTGACTAATAAGACTATACTATTTAAGCCATTAGGCTTGTAATTTAGCCTTGGCAGTGCTGTGCTGTATCACAAGAATGCATTCCCCAAATTTAAGACTGCTTTGTGTTTTTCCTATCCCTGCAGTTACTCACTTGAGACATGTAAACAATCATACAAGCATATACAACTGCCTTCTGATCACATGATAAATCTTTATAATGCAAGATAGATGCACTTTCTTCTCCCTCTGTTGCCAACCATCCTCCAGTTTGCTCCTTAATTAAGTTAATGAACCCAGTCTTTCTCAGTTAGGAATCTCTTCCTCAAAGTTGTGGAAGAAAAGGTCAAAATACATCAAGGAAAAAAAAAAACAACACAGAAACACAAACAACAAATCTATTTGTTTTCTTCATCTACTGTTAGTATCTTAGCCAGAAAGCTGTAAGTTACATTACATATATTCAGCTTGTCTGAATACAGAAGTAAAGAAATGAAAAAGAGGGAAGGAAGAAAAGCTTTTATCACAAATACTCAAAAGCCTGCTAATTGTTAAAGGAGCAACTTGACAACAGAGATTGAAATTCAAGTATTAAGGCAGCTCTCACAGAATCATAGAGCCATAGAATGGCTTAGGTTGGAAGGGACCTTAAAACTCATCTAGTTCCAGCCCCCTGCTGTGAGCAGGATTGCCACCCACCAGATCGGACGCCCAGGACCCCATCCTCTAACATTTCCAGAGATGGGACACCCACAAAATCTGTGGGCAGCCTACACCAGTGCCTCACCACCCTCTAGGTAAAAATTTCTTCCTTACATCTAATCTCAATCTCCCCTCTTTTAGTTTAAAGCCATCACGCCTCATCCTATCACTATCAGACCACGTAAAAAGTCAGTCCCTCTCCAGTTTGTAAGCTCCCTTCAAGTAGTGAAAGGCCACAATGGAGTCTCTTCTCCAAGCTAAACAATCCCAGCTCCTGTAATCTTTCTTTGTACAAGAGGCACTCCAGCCCATTGACCGTCCTGGTAGCTCTCCTCAGAACCCAGCCCAACAGCTCCACCACCTTTTTGTGCTGACCGTCCCAGGCCTGGATGCAATACTCCAGATGGGGACTCATAAGTGCAGAGTAAAACGGGGACAATCACCTCCCTTGCCTTGCTGGTAATTCATCTCAGTGGTATTCACAATTATTTTCAATAGTCAGAATTGTGAAACTCTTTCTCTTCCAAATTTTTAGTGAAATATTCAAAGGGTGACATGAATCTGCAACATCAAAATAAATAACGTGGTCTGTCCCTCTTGGACTTCACAAAAAAAAAAGGTTTTCCTAATAAAACTTCCCTGGAGACCTTGAAAGCTTGCATAGTTGAAAGGAGACCTCTTTGCAGTGATAATGTAGGAGAGGAGAAGCAGAAGCAGCAAATCATGAAGAGCAGACAGGAACTTCAGCCTGACTCCTGGATGAATTTCTGCCTAGTGATTTTCTAGCAGGGATTGATTTTCTTTCCACTTCATCTCAGTTTGCAAATCTCTGTACACTGCACCAGTGATTCCTATGGAATTCCCAGACTAAAGGGAGTAGATACTGTCAATAGGTATACTAATAAAGTGGTGGCTCAAAACAGTGCTCATCCTGCAGACCAACTCCCTAAGCAGCGTTATTCTCCAGCTGTTCCACAACCAGTTGAGGGCAAGTCAGCAAAAAGGGCTGATATATTTCTTAGCATTTATTTATTTTGTGGGCAAATGCATCTCTGATCCCGCATAAACAGCCTCTTCTATATGCATCATTGGACCTGGAGCAGAATTTACTACTCTGGCAGCACATCCCTATATCTTTTCAAAAAGATGGTGGTGAGCCAGACGGGAGCCAGGCTCTCTCAAAAATCATCTATTTGATTAAGCTGGCCAATGTATTTTCATTTGTGTGCCATATTTACATAAAAATTATTAATCAAAATTGAGACCGTCAGCTGAGCATTCTTGTTGATATCCATATTCTGGATCTTAATTTCCCATAGAAGCTCTAATCAGAAATTGCGGAGAAGCATTTGATCAAATAACAAAGAAAAAAAGATTGTTCAAAAGCAACTGATGATTTTAGATACCTCAATTTTTCACCTGAGTTCCTTTGAAAGAATCTGTTCTACAAAACAGTAGCAAATATAAAACCTTACAAAACGCCTCCAACTAACAAAATGAGGCAATGCAAAACAACTCATCACATTTGAAAAGTTGGGCTGAGGTACGCTCCCGATGAAAGGCTGTGTTTGAAATAGGCACTGAGATACAAATCATACGAACTGCAGAACGCTGTCTGCCAAGATCAGCCCTCTCTGTTCTTACACTTCTTGGAAGGGAATGTAATCATTCCAGCTCATAAAAGGATGCTGCATCTACAAAACAAGTCAATTTTTCTATTATTCTCTGGCTTTAATTTCAAACACAGAGCACCGCACGCACAACAAAGTACAAAATACTATTAAAATATTTATTTTGAAATAATGTGCTAGCTACTTGTCTCTCATGGCAGAAAAGCAAAAAGAAAAATGAATTCATTGACATTTCAGTACTTAGACCTTTCTCGGTGACACACCAGCTGACGGGGACTTTCTGTGCCTGGCTCCAGCGTCAGCACCATCTGAAGCATTTTCAGTCATTTGTCAGCCAAACTCTGACAGGGGTTTAATTGCAAAAGTCCACACAACAACAGAATGCAACCTACCTGATTATGTTTGTCAAAACTACTTTAATTACATATTGACTTATGCACACAACACATTTTGACAGCATATGGCAGCAGGGGATCTAAGATCACCAAAAAAAGCCAGTTGCAAGGGGTCTTGGACGCTATAGTTGCTGGAAAAACTATTTATACCATGAACAAGTGGGAAAAAGTTCACACATCAGCCTGGTTCAATCAAATACAAATTTAGAAGCATCATCTTACCAAAGCACTGGGACTGTATGAGCAGGACAATCCCAACTCAAGAACCTTGTCCTGGTGAGTAAAACTTGAATTCGAGTTGAAATTTGAATGAATAAATATTGACACACAAACATTTTTCAGAAGAAGGCTAAAGCTTACGAGAAATCTGGTGACAGAGTTTTGAGAATAAGTATCATTGCTGAATTCTGTGAGTTGAGCAAAACCAAGTAGCATATTAACGCACATTAAAAGAGAACGTGATAATAGTAAAATCAAAGTACTCTGGCGAGATCTCTTTCCTCTTTCTTCCTTCACAGACATTTGGCCCATCAGGAGTTTTCTGGTTCTAGAATTATTAGTAAGCATCCAAAATAATGAGCTTTTCTTAATGATTCTTACAGGGTCAGATCTGAGTTAACATATACTCACTTGTTTCAGGATTTGTGTGTCTGACTCAGCATTTTCTTTGCTCTCTTCAGGTCTCTGAGTACAGGACAAACCTGCTTGCTGCATGAATACTCAGAGCACAAGAAGTCATTCACATCTGTATAAATGAAACTGTTCAGACTACAGTCCTCTTTTCAGAATGCGTATACCAGGTTCCAAAGGAAGTTAAGTGAGCTGAACTTCTGATGGAGCCAATTTTTTAAAGCCCTTCTTCTTACATCTGTTCTCATGAGGTTTTCTCTTCCTTGGGCAGCATGTACATGATCACAAACATGCTGTGCTATCTGTGTAATGTGACAGTATGACAAACTATTGTCAACTAACAGCTTGCATTACATTATTTACTGTTTGGCTTGAAGTTATTCCATGATTAACTTATGGCTGCGGTGGACCTTCACTGGAATGCAGTCCATCATGAAGCAAACTTTTTATTGTTTTAATTTTTATTGTCAGAGCACATGCAGATGTATTCTTCTATAGGTTGTGGAAACAGTTTCCACAGCATATTAAGCCCTCTTCTGCAGCACTCAGGAGTTTTGAAACTGTACTGTTTCAAAACTGCGCTAACTGCATCCTGGTCCTCTGAATAGGACTGAACATTTCTTTGGCGGAACAAGAGGGATAGAGAATGTCAAAGGACAAAAAAAAAGTTGTTTAAATTCCTCCATTGTGGATGAATTGAAGCTAAGGATCACATTCTTCAGAATCATAATAGGCAAGGCATAGGATATGAAAGGGTTTGATGTACTTTAATTGGTTTTTACTTCACCGAGGCTGTTGTGACCATCTAACCTTACAACCCCATTATTATTTTTTTTTTTATATCAACATCCTGCTTTCTGCAGTTTGAAGTTTGTCTAGACTATTCTCTGGAGCTCGCATTCTCTGTCTCCCTTTTGGATGGAGCTGTTCAAGAAAATGCAACTCCAGCTGCTTCCAGTTCTTCTCAGGTGTTAAATGAGGCATACCACTGCACTATGTATGATTACAATCTGTACTCCTGCTAAGAAGTGCTTCAAGATTTGACTGTGCTGTGCACACAACTCCTGCTGCAGTGACAGCTGCCCAGTCACAGTCCCCTAGCTGTCAACATCCCAATAACTCAATAATTGCCCATGACGAGCAGTGTAGAAGGAGAAAGAAGATGAAGGAAGGACCATAAAATACATTGGAGAACCAAAAGTATGACGAAGAAAATCTGTGCAGGCATTCCAGGCTCTAGTGAAGTTAAGTAGGGGTCACAAGCATATGAGTAATAACACTGTAAAAAAGAATGTGTTTGAAGCTTAGCTACTACTATTCATCAATCTGGTTTTAAAATAGCTTGGTATTTGACAATGACTTTGACATATATTTGTGACAGTATGTTTTACTGAATCATTTCTGGAAATCAACGCTAGCCAAGTTTGATTTAAAAAAAATAGAGAGCTTTTTTCTTTCAAAAATATCGTTATTTGAAGGTCTAGAACCACATGCTACTGAAAGAATGCCTGTGATACCTAACGTGAAACAGATGCTTTTCCAAGATAATTTTCACTGTTGTTCTTTTAGAAAGAAATGTACAGATCCACTTTTCTCTCAATGAGATTAATTTTCTGTGAGCTATATTTTACAAGCTTTCCTAATGTTTCATGTATGATTGACTGGCCAGCAGCTGGCAATCAGATATCTAGACCAGCCCTTGTGAGTCACTTGTTCAAGGACAGCTCAGTTCAGGCTAATAGCTTACAGAAGTTAATATAAGATGAACTGTTTTATATTAACAGGGTTTCCAGTACACAGCTACCTAATCCTGTCAGTCTGCAGGTAAGTCAAAAACAGAGTCAAATTCATCCTGTGAGCCTTAAAAACTTCATAAACAAGATGAAATGTACAGTAACATGGTGCTGGAAACCCAGCAACGCAGAAAATTTTCTTTAATCTTCAACCCAATACCAATGCTTATCATCATGTTCGTTGTCTTGAACATCATCACATTTTTCCCGAAGGTATAAGATTTCATTGTATTTTTTTCACTAACCTTTTTTCACTGCTCTTCATATAGACCCAACTCTCCACCAATGCAATCAGTGAGAATTTTGAAGTTGATACGCATGGAGAAAATAATAGCTTTACACCTATTGCATTGCAGTTTCAAATAACATTACAACAAGTAACATTAGAATGCTGACTCTTACTTCATACAAGAAAGCAAGCTGTTAAGAAAGGTGTATAATAAGGAAACTAAACACAAGTCAGAGACTCACAACACTCCCAACAAGATTAATTTAGTGGCATTCAAGTCAGTATTCAGTGCACAAATAAAATTTTGTAAACAGTAATGTACTTTTACTTTAAAAAAAAAAAAAGGTTTCTAAGCAGATAATGATTCTTTTATTATTATTTCTTAAAAAGACTATAGATGAGGAATTAAAAACATCTCTAAATGGTTTCATTTAAAACAGTATTAAAATGCAAGTCCCTCATCCAACAGGAATTTATAAAACCTTCACTTGAGATCTTTAGGGAAAAATACAACAGATCTCTCTCGCATTAAACCTGCACGATGCTGGGGGGATTGCTACTAGCTGAAAGGTTTGTTAGGATACGGACTGGAAAGCATTACAAATGGCTTTTTACTGAATATCAATGCTGTATTATTGATAATGAGGGATTTGCTGACTGTTTACCGCTGACATTTTGAGAAGTTGCTCTGTAATCCAAAATGATCTCCTATGATACAGCGTTCATTTTTAAGCGAGGATCTAGAGGGAAAAGAGCAGGCACTCTGCACAAAATGACATTTTGATGTACTCCGAAGAGGTATTAGAGGACTTATCATCCAAAGTAGCTGGACAGATTAGAAAATACGTAAGGACAATATCATTACAGATTGGCTGTTCTCAGAATGTTCCTAAGATTTTACAGAAAGCACAAGTGTTCAGAAACTCCTCTGAAATTTTTTCAAGGAATTCAAGTCTGGGGTTCATCAGATTTATTCACAGAAAGATCTTGTTTCTCATCTTTTATGTATCTCCTTCTATCAGACATTAATACGTTGGAAAATTAAGATTAAAAGCAGACATGCAGAGATTTCCAGGAGTTTTGGGTCAGGTGGGCAATGGAAGAGCATTATTATAGCACTCAGTTCAAAACTAGTAAGAACCAAGAGCTTATGAGAACCTCGGAGGACAGAAGAAGAGGAAACAGAGAGGTACTCCTAAATTTCAAGAGTTCAGTACTTTTCAGGACAAAAACGAAGAATTCAGCTTGCCTAAAATTGCTTTCCTTTGCTTAATCAAATGGTTTGCTGAGTGTTTTTCTTCTCTACTTTTTCTACAATAAAGTGTTTTGAACAATTCTGGCATGGTTGTCAGAGGCGAGGCTTCATGCACACGTTAATGGTACACTCAAGTGACTACAACTTACTGGAAAACAATTCTGCTTTCTAAGCAGTGGGGGAAAAGAAAAGAGATAGAAAAAAGAAGAAAAAAAAAAAAGCAGGAGAATCAAGAAAGGGATAATATAGTTCTTTGAAGAGAAACAGAGGACCCTGCTGTCAAGAAACTGAAGAATTGAGCAAGGACCCTGAAGCGGTTCATAGGCTGTTTTGCTACAATTAGCTGTTAAATTCTTGCAGAAAATACGATCCACTTGCCCCTTTTATAGCCATACAATTCCTACTGATGAGGGACTCTCATGATGTGTGTAGAAATAAATTAGCAAGAAATGCCAAAGCTTTATGTGACTCAACATATGCTTCACATTTTCCAAGTCTTTGCAACTACATTGTATCTTAACTTTTCCAAAATGACAGATATCTACTGTATGCATTAAGTCACATAGAATATTGAAGACTTCTCAGCTTAGCCACTTTTACTTTGGTGCCAAAAAGTGAATTCAGAAGCCCAGCTCAGAACAAGCAAATATGAAAATTACAACCATTTACTATTTTACAACACAATATAATGCAATAATTTGCACACTTCTCTAGAAAGTAGAAGACTACAAGCAAAACTACAAAAAAGATAGCGATGTCACACCACAAATTCACAGCCTAAAATGAAAGATCTCCATCAAGGAAGTTAATAACATCAGTCTACAAGCCTTCCTGAGACAGGACGTCTCTCTGATACTAATATAAATTTATTGAGTAGATATACATCTATTGCAATATTTATTCATTTTCCTGTTGTCAACAATGAGAAATTGTTTCTTTACCTCCTTTGGTTTGAAATTGACTTTTTTTTTCTTTTTTTTAAGTATCTCTTCTAACACTTTCTCAGTTGTACCTGCAACTGTTACAGAAATCATAGCAACTGTTGTTTTATCAGACATGCAACAACAGTCACTACAAAACACTACGCTTAAAGAAGACAAAATTCTTCAGGATTTTCACCAAAAACTGGGCAAACTGACTTTTGAAGGGGCTTCCACGACTCTCCAGAAGCATCTTGTGGGGCAGCTTGCAATCAGTGTTGAAATTGAGAAATCCCACAGATGCCACAGGTGTGGCATATAAGGACATGGTTTAGTTGGCATGGTAGTGATGGGTGAACAGCTGAATCTGATGATCTTAAAGGTCTTTTCCAACCTCCCATGATTCTACAAATAAGCTCAAGTTCAGTCTTCAACAAATCCTCACCAAGCAGTTAAAATCAACAAACACGCGGGTATTCGTGTTTCAAACAACATGCAACAGATTTCCTAAACACCAGCACAGTTACCTTGGCAATGGGGGGAAGCTAAGTCAAGAATAAAAACAAAAAACAAACCTCACCTAACAGTCTGAACATTGCTGGAGATTGGGCTCCTTCCTTCAGCTTGAGGCAGCATGGCAGTGTGCTTCCTTACTGTCCTCCCCATTTCAACAGTCCAAACTGGGCAAGTCCTCTTCAGAGGATGGAGACCCACAAACCAAGATAATTCAGTGTGCTCTTGTGCATTTCCTACTTTTATTTCACCAGCTTTATTCTGTCAGTCTGCAGTTGTCAGAGAAAGAGTTATGCTTCCAGACTTTGAGAACTTCACTTGATAATGAAATAGGTAAAGCAGTGTTAATTCAGCCTCAAGTAGGAGCTCTGTTCCATTAAAATTTCATTGATTTACTGCTGATATAAAACGAACCGCCAAAGACATTGATAAAAAAGCTTTGTAAGGGGATACGGCAAGTGATCATCAATTACTAAAGTGTAACTTGAAATGAATTTTAGCACCGTGGGGAGATGCAGACACCACCTCACAAACAGAGCGTTAGCCAGCAAGCAGGCTTCTCCTTCACTGTTGTGAATTTAGTTCATTATTAATAGGGCTGGAGGAGAAGAAGACAGAGATTTAAATTAAAAAAACGTCCCGACGCCTCTTAATTTATCTGCAGCCTGTGGCCCAAAGTGAAAAGCATCCAAGCCTTTTCAAATCACCCTGAGTGCTTGGCAGACGGAATATTTTTAGCCCATTGGATTTTGAACAACTTCTAAGAACAGCTAGGTTAGCACTTCACGACTCCGTGCGCGGTGCTGTAGAACAGAATAAATAAAAAATGACCTGGCTGTGAAATCCTTATTACCCATTTGTTTCTCACAGACTTCAACAAATTGTTCAAATCTCTGCTCACCAATAGGAAAAAGATGGCTGCAGCAGTTTCGTAAAGCCTCCTTTTAGTCCTTTGCAAACTGGCTGTTTTATAAAGCAGGAAGGGGAAAATATTTTTTTTTCCTATCAGGAAAAAATTTCAAGATTTCAAACATATTTTTGTTCTCTGATAACCCCACATATTCTCAAGTAACCAATGATCTTTCATGGAGAATCTGATGCCAGCCTGATCTGGAACTCCGAAATCGAAGTTTCTAGCTTGACTGAAGGTCAAGCTATCCATTTTTCCCGTATAATGACAGTTATTCTGCAGGATGCACATCTACACGTAGCATGTCTACATATAAAAATTACACGCAAAATCTCAGTCAAGATATGTACCCTGTATGTAAAAAAAAATCTCATGTAGGTGTATTTTGTTTTTTTTTGTTTGTTTGTTTTTAAATATTATTTGCATGTAACAGGTTCATTCAAAATATTTCATTGAACATTTGGCTGTGTAGTCAGAACTTTATATCTCTTAATCAGAACCCATCATCCACAAGGAGAGTGCTGTTGTGATTAGTCACAATGACAACTTAGAAAATTAGATCTTTTTTCCAGCAGAAAGTTAATTAATAGGGCTTAGCCTTTTACATAAATACAGCATAGAAAGTGTTGTCCACTTTTTAAGAAATTGGAATAGTGTTTTTAATTTCCAGTGTATTACTTATCATTTGTCTTACTGATATTTCAGCACTCAAAACTAAGAGCATAAATTGAAGTCATACCAAAAAGATCCAAGTATTTAATACAAAATATTCAAAATTCTGATGGATATTGTTGTTTTTTTCTCAATCATCTAACTTGCTAGCTTGATTTTTCCTGAAGAAAACACTTCTTGGGGTCTTATTTAAGCCTTTAGATATACACTTGAGTTGTCAACTCAGAATATTTAATAGGCTTGAAGTGGTGCCTAATGGAACACATTTTTGAGAACTTATTAAAGCACAGAAATAGTTTGAGATAAACTTTTGCATACTTCTCCTATTTTCCCCAGTAAGAAATGCCTGTAGATACTTCGAAGCTATTTAATTATAAAACATGGCTACATTTAGAAAGCCTTTGAATATTTCGAAAATAGGACAGTTTTACTTTTGAAAATGTCAGTGCAAGGTTTTAAAACTCCATTTCTTTCTGGGAAAAACAAAGGGTGATTCTAAGACTTGCCACACAAATTCCAGTGGATGCTGCGGCTGCTCAGCATTGGAACTGGGTGAAGATTTTTGACGACACAACAGTTTACTCACAGGCACAGCACTTAATGGCTTGCTGTCTTGTTGGGTTTTTTAAGTGTAAATAGGTTGCCACGCAGCACTTAGCACACCAAAACTCAAAACAGATCAACCAGCATGCTGCGAATGCAGCACTGAAGGGGTAACAAAACACTGTTTAACAGTCAGACCAGAACTGTGTGCATTTCGTCATTGCTCTCTGATTTTTTTTCTCAGATACTCTGAAACAAAAAGTTAATGGTAAAAATGATAATGTCTTACATACTGTATTACATCCTCCATGAAGCTGGATTGCTATCACAAACGAAGGGTTTGAGAACTAAGAAGAAAGCACAATAGGTTATCTTACTAAGAGCGGTGCAATGTTTAGGGTAGGCCTCTGAAATGATTTCCTGTAGTATTTAAGTCCATTATTAAGTTTAATCTCCTGGATGAGTTTCTGTTTTTTTATGACACGGACAGCATTTCCTACAAGAAAGGAGTATAACCTGGGACAGCTTTATTCCTTGTTGAATTTCAAGTGCTATAAAAATGACAAAATTTCATTATGGTTTATGTGGTGAGCAGTGTTTATCTCCTACATTCTCATACCCCAGCAGTTACGTACAATAAATCTAAAAATTCTCTGCCCCAAATACCACATAGTAATGCATAATAATTTGTCTGCAAGAACTATTTCTGATTTCCCTTTCAGGCAATCTACATCCCAGGAATGTTTGGAATAATAGAGATAGCATTAATAATGCTCATGTCTTCACATGGATTGAGCATTAATGACAAGAAAAGGAACTATTACCAAACGAGGATATGCAAACACTCCTAGCTCTACATAGCTATATACAAATTGTCTTTACTGTATTCTTGATCTAGATTTTCACTTACTCTATACTTCTATACACTACTTTGTACCACTCTTGGAGTACCTAATGTTACACATTCAACTCCATTTGGGAGTTACATGCTGTATGAGTATTTTCCTGTTGCTGTTGTATAAAAGTAATGTCAGTAAGCCTCACCCTAGATCCTCTGAATGCTAAGCAGGTAAAACACTATGTCTTATGAAATTTTAAATGCAAGACTTGGCCAACTGTTATACATAAAACTCTGTGAAATAAAGACAATCTGAGCTCCTTTTCTTTCCTATTCTCTCGATTGTTCATGATTGCATGACCTTCTTCCCCACAGAATTCTCATTAAAACTGAGAACAGAGCAGAAATGGCAGCAGAACTTTAAAAGAGATGTTAACATGCTAAGTGTTTCCTTTGCACACACATCAAAAGGACACAATTAAAACCAAACTAAACGTCCGACCTCTTTTAAACTGATTTATTCTCCGTAAGAGAAATCAAATATCAACGTTTAATAAAGATTCTATAAATTGTTACCTTAATTTAAAACTACTGGAAGAAATTCCAAGAGAATAGAAACAAAATTCACTGAAGGCTCCAGCCTAGTAGAAAATTTGCATTAGCTACGGATCATAATGTAAGTGTACAAGCTACAGGACTAATTGCTAGCAGTAAACAAATATTTGAAGAGGTTTCATGCAGCACTTGCATGGCAAGAAACTAGCTATAAAAATCAATTAAGTATCATTATCATCAGACACTATGTCAAAAGATTCATCTCAGGAAACACAAATCAAACATCTGGTCAAGTGCAAACACATCATTCTGTAACTGATAGCGCAGCAAGAGACACATTATTACTTCACAGAGGTCACTAACCCCATTCTCTCAAGAATAGAAAAAGAAATCCTAAAGCAAAGGCAGAATAAGACAGAAAAGAAAGTCAGTCCTTGAAAATCATTGAAAAACAGATTAAAACTAGTAAATGATGCAAATAAATTCAGTAACAGAAAAGAAGAAAAAAATTATCACATTGTAAACAGCCCTTTTTCACTTGAGATCACGTTTGTTTAGTTGCATTAAGTAAAGAGAAGAATTCAGGCTGCAGTGAAACGTGGTGCAACTCCATTAATGCTCTGCAGCCAGGCTTGTGGGGACTTAGGAGAATGAACAGAAGCAGATCTCCAGTTCAGAAAACTGAATTGTTTTACTGTCGTCAGTGTGTTAACCCTGGTTCACTTCAGCAGAAAAATGTGTTATACGGATTTGATTCAAAGCCATTGAAATCTAGTGGAAATTCTCTCTCTGAATTTGTGGTGTTTATGAACAGTTTCTACTCAGTCTGAAACTAATCTCCTTTTCAGCTAACATTTTTACATAGATATCTGTTCAGGCAGGAGCTACCTTTTGTTCAACACTTAATCAGCACAAAAAGGATTCAGAACTTTTAATAGCTAGTTTGGATTATGCTTATATGCAAGTAGTAATACATAAATATACTCATTCCAGACAGTTATTTCATTACAGTAATTATAGGAGATAATAGACTGCCACGTATATTCTTTGAGGAGCCTTGAAAATCTCATCCATGACTACTGTCAATTCCTTTGCTTGATTTTTGCTCTTCCTTAGAGGAGACATCAATAGCAAATAGGAAATATCTATGTATGCACATATAACAGATTAAAACAAAACTATAAAGGACAAATGCAAGAAAAAGTAAGAATAAATCCTCAGGAGCTGCTTTTTCAAAGATATGTGCAAGTAAGCATGGGAACTTGCATGCCATTTTTTTTATTGCCATGAAATAGACATAAAGTGTTTAAAAGTTTTCCTTACTGCTCAAACATCTTTCGCTGTGAAACAGAATTACTGTAGTAGGTCTCTCATCATATTCCCAGTGGTCTCACTGACAAAAAAAAATGCCTGGAAATTTTATAATGAAAATCCATAACACCTACCTCTTATGACCCAATAATAGTTACTGATAGAAAAACAGATCAGAAAGCGAGCCTTAAAGGTCACTGCAAAAAAGAATAAAACTGCCCATTCTAGACAATGAAACTGCAGCAGTGGAAAAATTTTGTACAAGGAGATGTTTGCTTCAGAAAACAGCAAATGCAGAGGTAGACGGGATAGAGCAGATACAGTGTTCAAGGCTTTAAAATGGACCAGGCCAACTCTTGTGAAAGGTACACTGAGCTCAAACTCACCTTACTGCTGAAAGCTCTGAGTCCTGCAGAGAAAAAGGGCAACCTTTTAAGCAGAGGCAGCAGCGCCTGCTCTTCCTCCAAGAGCAACGAAATGCCAAAATGCTTCCAAAACAATGGGATAAGCACATTTTTCCCTATTATTTATCAATGTATTCCTCCCCCCCCCCCCCCCCCATTTTTTTTTTTAAGTGCAGACAGCAACCACACATCTCTACCAAGGAAAGTTTCTGTTCTTAATTTCTCCTTGCTATGATCTCCCTTTGTTTCTTTCCAAATTTATCTTCAGCCAAGCTGCACTCCATTTCACTGCTGCTGCTGCTTATGGTTATATATTGTTGAGTTTTTCTTTGCTGATACTCTATGAATTGGCTGGTTGTTTTTCATTGTTTCTGCGAAGCTATGGAAAAAAAGCAATTCCTTTATTTGAGAATTCTGACATTTATTAGCATAATAAACTTCTCAGATGAAATTGCAGTTTTCCAGGCAGCCATTTCATTTGCAGAGGAACTTATAAGAAATTTATTTTAAAGCCAGGTAAAACCTAGAAGGAGAAGTGGATGGAATCGGCAGAAAAATTAACAACACGAAGGAAACTTAGGAAATGTAGTCCAAAGAGAAAACAATGATGCTGTTATGATGTTGACTACATCAGAACAGGACACATAGGACAGAAAGCTATATGCCCAAGCCTTCTTAGCCCTAAAATAAATAAATAAATAAAGGGAACATGCTGAGAACTGTTTAATTAGAAATAAATTGAACTATTCTCAACAGTCGCTGAGGATGTGAATTCCTTTCTTCAACATTCCAGCCTCAGAGGTGTGTATGGGTCCTTACAAGCATGGATACTTACCTCTGAAAGGTAAGAAAGCAGCTAGTAGATGTGGGAGCTCTTTGGAGGGCTTAGATGGCTCTTGCTGAACATTCTATTGAGGGCAGAGGGGAAGGCAGCTTCCTTACAGCTTTTATAGTGTCCATATTTGAAATGCACAGTGAATCACCACTGTGCTGAGCTCCATGTTCTGGAGCACTGTGATCCCAGATCAGACATACCGTACCAGGCTTCTCCTTTAACAGAGATCATAGATTTCACTAGAGGAGCTAATTAAGTCTACATTCTGAATTGCAGAGCTATATTCCATTTTTGAGGGTCCAGACCGTGATGATCTGTAGAGGTGCACACTTCTAAAAAAAATCCAAGACATCTTCAGTATCTTGTCTCTTTATCTAGCTTCCAAGTCACTAGGTATCTCAAGATATCAGCTGCAGCTAAATAATGTCCTATCTCTGAAAACTCAGTTGCTGTGAAAAGCCCAGATGTCTTATCTGCAAACTGTACACTAAGAGCAACTCCAGCTAAAAAGCATTGCTTATTTACTGCATTTCCTGAATTGATTTGTTACATTTGTTACAGTAACCACTTACAGCTCAGCCAAGGAAGATATCTAGTACTACCAAGGAAGATAACTAGTACTATAGCAAAGTAAAAATAGGAATCTCAAGCATGTATCTTGTACATCAGAAAAAAACCTAAACATGACAAGGTCAGTATGAGTTGTGATTGCTGCTACAAATCAGTGATTACTAGAATAACAAGTTTATTTTAAACTGACCATTTTTTTGTACAGGAGAATTCCTTCCAAGGCAGCTCAACTGCGTGCAATTGTAAACACAATGAGAATAACTATTCCGACTGTCTCTGCTGCAGTGAACTCTGTCAGTCAGTATTGAAAAGCAGGATAGAAAGACCCCAGCTGTATGTAATCATTTGAGCAATCACAAAGTGGAAAAGGGCATTTTAAGACTGCACCGCTTGCTTACGAAAGTGCACAACTGAGTGAAGAGATCACCAACAGAAACTGACAAATTTTGCTTTGGAAAAAAGAGCTTGTTCAACAATATTGGTACATTACGCAAGGCTCAACGAATAGTTCCCAGCCATGCTACAGTCTGATAAAAACATACGATTTTGCATTTTCAATCTTAAGCGTCAGGAAAATTAGGACAGCTACTTCGCTTTCACTACAATTGGCCACAAACCTTTTAAAAATTTCTGGAAATAGTCCTCATCTGTAACCTGTCAGTAGTTTTTCATCTTTAAAATGCTTGCAATATGAATAATCTTGATAAATCACACATTAAGCAGAAACATTTGGGGTCTTCTAATGAGGACACTCTTTGGCCAAAAGACCAGTGGCTTAGAAAGTCTGTTAATTACTTTTCAGTGTTTACTTCTGTGGCTATCTATTATTACTGCAGCTACCCAGAACACATTCCAATGAGTCCCGATTACTCAAATAAAGGGCTGTAGTCTGGTGGATTCTTCTGCTGTCCACACGGCTCCAGTAGCAGCTCCCCACCTGAGGATGTGATGATTTCTTCCTAGAAAGGTAAAACAAATTAGAGTATCATTCATAGACATCTAAGTCTTTCCCTGAATTCTAAGAAGCTGACAGTGTTTAAAAAACAACAACACTTGATTGGTAATCAGCTACAAAGCATACTTGATAAAAATAAGTAAAGATCAGCTAGGAAACCCCATCAACTGTGTATTTTCTTCTTGCTTTGTTTTGTATTTATGTCAGTGGTAAATTGTGCCAGTATCAAATAGTGCTATCAAATAGCTGATGTACAAAAAATGCTGTGATTTGACTCACCTCTAAGTTGCTATGCTAAGACAAACAGCTGTAGATGCCTGTAAAAAGTGTTCTCAATGATTAATTTAACAGACATAGCAGTCCTACTGTGCTACTCCCACAGCCTTTGCAATGCTGGAAACTTTCCCACGACGACTGAGCAAGAGCTCAATGCTGAGTGCTCACACACAACAGTGTAACAGCTTTCTGGCTGAGAAGCAAAAGCTAGTAATCTTGCTAAGGCAAAAATAGCCTTTAAAAATAACACCTCTTTTCATCAATTAGATACCCACATGACAAACCTGTAATTCTAGTAACTGATCACTAAGATTAATAATAATAATAACAAAGAACTTACTAAAAAAGTAGAGAACACGGTCTTTGCATTACTTCTAGAGTAACGATAATTCATTTTTGTTATTGCATAATTCGGAGATTTACACATTCACTGGTACTGACTGCAATGGCATAAAATTTGATCCAAGTTTTAGGCCTAAATTTTTCAAAAGGCATCCAGTTGCCATTAAAATGCAGTGGAAATTTGGTGCCTGGTTTCCTCAGAACGCATGCAGAGTCCAAGATGGGTTCCATTCCAATCACTCATCAGACTAAGTTCAGAAAATTTATTACTCAAATTAAATACTTTTGAGAAAGTTATGAGAAAGCAAATAGAAGTATCTAGCAATTAAGCTGGATATATCACTGCTGCTTGCTGCACAGTACACAGGTACAAATAACGGAAAAGAAAAAATTACATTCTTTCTGCACGATACTTGTTCTTCCCATTAACAACCAGTGGAGTGATTTCTTCATATTACCTTTTTTAATTGAAATGAAGCAGCTGTAAATGAATAAGCACTAATAACTGAAGGACTAGTTATGCCAACCTTGCTCATTTTGATTGGAAGTGAAAAGGAACCTTCAAGGAGTTTTGGAATCTTTTGGGTTAGGAAGCTCTACTCTTGGCAAAAGCAGTAATGAGGAAGCAGCAATTCCTCCAAATAATATAGCAATAGCTACAAGGGAAAGGTTTTTGATTTGGAGAACTCAAAATTGCATAGCCAGTTACCAAAAGGCTGTAGGGCACTTGACAATGTACATTACCAGGATGGGCAGGCAGAGAAGCTTCTGAGAAAACCATATGAGAGAGAGGATAAGAAGCCTACAGAATTGGTTGTTAAAGGGAGCAGTTTTAATGTACCCGTTAAGCTAGACACTCAAAAGAGAACTGCGTGGTGACATTAAAGGAAAGGTGAAAGAGTTACTCTGATAGGCTTAATACAGGAGAACTAATACCTATTATCAAGGGATATCTAAAAAAACCTTTGAACATCGGGAACTAAAAGCTATTCAGCCTCTGAAAAGTACTCTACTGCTGTCTGTAAATAGATAGGTTTCTAGTACAGTGATTGCCTAGGATGAGAAAAGTCGTAAAAAAAACAGAACAAATAAATCATTTTCAGCCAAACTGAATGAGTTTGGGATTTTCTGCTCCTGATGACCATCTATGTTTCTATGAAGCATATCACGCTATAATTCCCCTTCCGTCATAAAATGCAAATTCTGAGAAACTCAGCTTCATTTTGTTAAACCAATAACATCCAAAAGAACTGACTTACAGTATGCTGTACTGCTTATAATAGTTGTAATTTAAGGATTACAGCTGCAGGTTTGACTGAAGAGAAGTTGCAAACTAAGTGAAATACCGAAGATTCAGAAGGGAAGGGAGATTAGAAGAAAATTAATCTCTGCTTAGTGTCTGTGAGACCGAATATTGGAAAAATTAAATGCTGTGAATGAAAGAACAAAAAAAAATAATAGAATTAGTTTGAAGTATTAGTGAAAAAATGATAAGGGGTAAAAAGATGAAAAAAGAAAAGGGACAGAAAAAGAGAACAGAGGTTGAAGAGAAACTGAAAGCGTTGGTAAGGGAGGAAAGAAGAATTAAAACTGATGAAGAGGATGGAGAAAGAGATGAGGTGATGAAAATAGCCTATGCTACCAGAAATAGCGCTTCTATTTCATCGCCTTTTGCTAAACAGGAAACATGAGTTAGAGACAAAGTAATTCAAACCCATCTAAATGCAGCAGAGATCTCAATGAAGTTACTCTCATGAAGTTGTTTTGGATGATGAGGAACAACTCTTAACACCTCCCTACAACCGAAAACCTCCACATTCCTTTCTTTCCTGCAGTGCTCCACTACTCTGCTTTTGCACATTACAGCCTTCACATCAAAGGCTAAAAATGCTGAAACTTCATTAAAAGCCCTTTTCTGTGATATTTCCCATGCAATTCTATAAAGCAAGGAGACTCAAAACGTGTTAGTTCTCTCAACCCTTATTAGTCTGTTTTTAGCCTATGAAAGTACACATTGCATACGACTCCTCTTAGAAGGAAACACAAACATGAGATGCCTATAGAGAAAGAAGGAGAACAGCTTTCTGATTCACTCCAACAAAAGATACAAACTATAAATGTTAAAGCAAGGCTTTCTCTAGAATACACACACACATATATTCCTTTCCTTGCTATCCTTATTTCTCTCTAGTGTGGTTTCAAATTACATGGCTACTCTTTAAATTATTAATCACCTCCACTCAACTATTGATCTCTACCTAGCGAGTCTTACCTTGTGAAAATCAATAAGGTCTGTCAATGTTGCGTGTCGGTTTGGATCTACCCCCAAGAAGCTATAGAAATCCCCCGAAGCATCAACCAAGAAGTGTTTGAACCCACTTTGTTGGCGATAAGACAATGCGTAGCCCCAGATTTTCTCACTGACTCGCACCAGGAATGTTCCTTCAGATTTATTCATCAGCAGCTCTTCTGCCTCCTGGCGGCTAATAATACCTGGCAAAGAAAAAAGCTGCAGTTAAGATAGGTAGAACTTAGCAGAACCAATGAAACAATTGCAGAGTATAAGTAAAACTAAAATTGCTAATCTTCTTAATATTCAAATGATTGTAATAGGAGTTACAGTTATGGAGACTACATAACTGCTATCTGCTTTTGAGAGTTAGCTATAGAAGATGTGATAGTGTTGCATTAAGTATGTCTTTAAACTATCTGGTTAAGAATCACTTCTTCCCACCTAATCACACTTTCAGAGGAAGTGCATAAACACAGCCAGTACATCAGACACACGGTTTGTGAACAAGAGATCATTTATTACAACCAGCACAATTTGGCGCTGCAATTTGAACCTGAACTATCTCACTGATATTTGTGATTGTACTGCTATCCTTCTGACTTTCAAGTGTTTTAACAGATCCTAAGCAATGTAAACTATGCCAGTGCCTGAAGTGCCTGAAGAAAAAGCATTTTGATGGGGTTTTATTGATGCAACAACTTCTTTCAGATGTGTCCAGATAAACCGGAGCAAAAACAAACTGGCTCTGGGCAGCCTGGTCTAGTGGCTGGCAACCCTGCCCACAGCAGGGGGATTGAAACTAGATAAACTCTGAGGTCCTTTTTCAACCCAGGCCATTCTATGATTCTATGAAACCAAATCCTGCAGCTATCAGAACTATTAACAGATGAATATATTAGGTTATCTGGTCACAGGCTTGCTTTTCTAGGAAATGCTGTTACAGAGAACAAGAAAAAAAGATTGCAATCCTCTTCTTTTAGGCATAAGTTCAGAGTAATAACCTCCTTTAATTAATATATCTGTAGCCATGAACTAGAGTACAAACACAAATAAGTGGATATTGAATACGTTAATCATAATTGAGCTAGTGTTTATGACTCATATTGAGCAATGAGTTATGCACCTTGCTCTAGAACAAGAGAAGACAAAATTTTGTGAGGCTTCTTGCAGTCCATAGCTGTCATCCTGTGGTTTTATGCTGTTTTTCCTCCTGAGCCAAACTAACTTTTTAGAAGATGTGTCAGGGAAAAAACTCTCAATATCCTGGTCACTAACTACTTGTTTTTTTACATTCCCCCTCCCTGAGTCATTCCTTTGCTGTATGACAACAACCATATTCCTCAGGAAATAAGAAGCATTGCAAATTCAGATTAGTAAGCAAAGGAGAAAATTTAACAACAGCAGAGCTTTCAACTTTCCCATTTTATTCTTCTGTGCTGGGCACATTCTCGTCACTTCTTTCCTTTGTGGTCCTAGGATATAGCACTGATGTTGCTGGTACTTTTGCTGGCAAACAAGGTTCAACAGATAAACCCTGAAGTACAGCACAAAAGGTGTGATCAGAAACATGTCTCACTGTCCACATGGAGAGCTTGGTTCCAATTTGTCTGATAGGCCTAGAGGACAATAAGCTCATGTCTCATAATTATCTGTAAAATACCAGATGTTCACTTTAATCAAGAACAGATATTGAGTTAGGCCATCCTGGATGCGAGCAGGGCATAAATGTCAATAAATAATAAATATACACGTTCCAAAGTTACTCTCTGTGAAGCTAAATACATAAATATTACAATACATATTATATTTAAGGGAACTGGTTGTCATATAACCATGCACACATCCCAGTGAACATTCCATAGAGTTCAAGTGCTGAAAACCACACTGTTTTTTAGTGTATTAATAAGCATATCCCAGGAACTGACAGTTAGTACAAAGCAGTGCCTACCTCAAAGACCAAACTGTGGGATGCCCTAATTAAGCCTATGCAGAAAACGATCACTCTGAGAGGTGTGGGAAGGGACTGACAAGATTTGGATCCTAATAACAAGCAATGTGTGCACCGTTAAGAAAGATAGAAAAGTTCTTCCTCATTCCATTTTTGTCTACCTTGAGGCAATGAGTTTCTTTTACAATTTTACTTGGTGCAATGCTGACAATAATGACAAAGGCTCAGACCCAGAGGGACTCAGAGGTCCCTAATGAAATATCGTCAGAACTGAGAAGAAACATACACGTACACACTCTGCTGAATAAGGTACAAATCTTTTTTTGGAGGATATTACATCATCCTTACACCTGCCACGCAAAATAAGCAGTAAACATGCAAACATATGCACTTGTTTAGAAACAGCATGAAACTGCTCCGTTATCAGTGTCAATTGCTACACTTTGTGATACTAAAAATGGAGTTACTGGGAGAATTCCAAGATGAATCGTTAAAAGTAACTCTCAAACTCTGCTCAAATGAAAAGAGAGTAAGAAGTATGAATCCATACGATACAGCATATTATGCAGAGCCATACAACACGTGACACACACCAAGAAATCCAACTCTTTGTTAAAGCAAACATCGAGTCTTTAAACTGACTGAATTTGAATACAGTAAGATTTTTATCATTATTACAATGCCTACTTCCATGAAAAATCTTTCTTAGAAACAAATTTGGATGAGACAGACACATACCATAACGAGTTCACAGCCCTCAGTGGTGCAGGAAAGAACAAACAGTTCCATCAGCAACAAATAGCATATTAGCTCCAATAACCAATGCTTATACAGTAATTCTAGGTTAAAAACACACTGCTAACTTTGGGGATAGGAACTGGGTGATGTTACAATTGCCCCTATCTAAGCCCAACCAGGGTCTGAGTGGTTACACAGCTGTGATGAGGAATGAGTTGGCCTAGGCAATTCGGCAGCTACAAAATAATTGTTTACAAAATCAAAACAAAAAATGGCTTGCATTATATGGTGAACAGTAGCCTCAGGATACTATCAGGTATACAATATCAAATTCTTTTAGCATCAATTAGTTTAATACTAAAGAATCTGTTCACCTGCTGTCAGATCCCACCAGTAGAGCTAAAACATTGCAGGCTTCCACATGATGTTATCTTCCTTGCCAGAGTGTATTTTTCGTCTGGGCACATTTTGTCACTGAGTAGGTGAGAAAAGCTACATGGCTCACAGCCAATTTCTTTTTTTTATTTCTTTTTTTTTTTTTTTCCTCCTCTTTTCTACTATATAAATAATGGTCAGCCAAAGACTTTCCTCTCTTTTTCTCTCCTGCCTTTCAAATGGTACAGTTTCTTCCCCCCACCCTTCTCTATCTTCCAATTATTTTATTGTTCTATGGTTCAGTTCTACTTTGGCTGGTGATTGCAGCACTGAAAGTCTTCCTTTACCCCTTCAATAATATTATACTGTCCCCAGGACAAGTAGGAAAAGAGTGGCTCTGCACACTCCTGGAGTGGCTTAGATAAATTAACAACATCTGTGAAACCCTTATGAACATTTACCATAGCTTGAACTGAAGTCAAGAAACTTTGGTTTCCCAAGGCTCTGGTAAGAGGTTTAAATCACCAATGCTCTTCTTTGTGCTAGTTAGGATATTAAATGGTCTCTGGAAATCACTGGTGACTTGAAAAGGATTTTTTTTCTTTCTAATCCTTGCCTGAATCTTAAAAGCAACAATAAAAAAAAAGGTAATACGGACTGTTGGTATACAGCAATGCTGTACATCATCAGTACTGCAGCATACACTTTAAACTTTTGTAAATTACACCGAGTTACATTTATGTATGCCAGCTTTTGGCCCAGAGTAGCAAACTCAGTGCTCTATGCACAACTTTCTAAAATAGACAGTAAAAAAAATTACTCATCAATCATCAGTATCAGCATTTTAACTCTGAGTGCCCCAACACATACCAGTGTATATGAACAGAAGTTAGCTACCCCACTGACACTCAGTTCAATGCTACCTTACATGTTCTACCTGTCACTTCAAATAACATATCTCAGAGAATACATACTACCTATTGTCTACAGCAAGCTGCAGAAGAGTAATAGTTTTGACAGGGAGAGGATCAAAGGTGTAACTCCTCTTGAAAACAGAAATCCTAGCAGCTGGCTTGATTTTAGTCTCGTTTACATACAATGCATGCACCCATTGCATCATACAAATCTACATGCCCACTTCAAACACTCTAGTGGTGCAATGCTTAAAAACAAGCATTCTAAGTTTTCAAGGAAAGAATAACATTTTGAAGGATAGATTTCTCAAATCACAGAACAGGAACTTATTAATCATAAACTAATTGTTCCCAATTACCAGCCTTCTTTTTATATACAGATCATATCACGACAATTTGTAGATGGTAGGCAAGTCATAATGATTCTGTTGTAATCATGACTTTTTTTTTTTAACTGCCACTAATCCTCCAGAAAAGGAAAAAGAACATCATGTTATTTAGAGCATAATAAGATCACACAACAACTGCAGATTCCATTATGAGTTTAGCGGGCGCAGCCGAGAAATTCTGGTGCTGCCTTCAGGTTTGCAGTACACTCATTAGCAAAAAAAAATACTATTCTGAAATATTATGCAATGATACTTCAGCTTCCTACTCTTCTCTCAGCAATGTCCTACACACATTCTTGATTGAAACTCAGGAGAAGAAATACATAAATATTTGTTAAGATAAGGCCATAACAAGAATGAATCCAAACTAAAAAAGCTGATAAAATTTGCCAAAAAGGCAAGACAATGTGCTAGTGTAAAATTTGTTTTTGGATGATACAGTTAAAGTCATGTCCCTTGACTGTGAACTAGCGGTGTCCATGTGATCTAGCAGTGACCTAACGCATAGGTAACTCCAAAATTAATGTCTCTTCTTTATTTCTATGGAAACTAGAGCAGATACAAAGAGCGCAACAACACTATTTGAGAGCAAATTCAGAGCTACAAAACAGAATTTTCAAGATAGTCCATTAGCTGTGTGTTTTCAGAAGCGATGTGCAAAAGCCCACATGCCAGTCATAAGAATATGTACTGCCATCTGTAATGTGGGTTCTCTCACACATCACTATTTGCACTGCTGAAACACCTCACTGTGCTCACACCTGTTGTTTGGTCTCAATAAATTTTCAGCAAGAACTGACGAATGTCAGTGGGTGCCATTGTTTCTGTATGGAGGAATTTCATTTGTTTCATACAGACTTCCACATGTTGGCACTGTGGGCCAACATAATAGGAGACACTACTTTTGAGATTGCCCTGCTACCATGCATAATATGAGTGTCAGTACAGAAACATAATTCGCCCTTAATGATCAAGACATCTTTAACACACTCATATGCATTGATTTAAATCAGAGGTTGACTGAGATTAGAGGGACAATAGGTACAAACACAGCCCAGAAATGCTCATCTCCTCCCTTGCAGGAGAAACTATGCATTTATCTGATGCATTCTCGCTTTTCATCTACTTTTTTCTCAGTTTGAATTCACTTCAGTGCAAGAGGTTTTATACCCAGATCAAAAGCAACACAAATGCAGGCTTGAATAAATAAGTATGAGAGCATTCATGCCAAAAGCGCTTTCATTACCATTATGAAAAGCATGCTATTTCATGAAAAAATTGATTTGTTGAACAATCGTGAGTATTAGCAGGTAATCGATGGTTAGGAAAGTGACTTATCCTGTTTATGCAACTTAAGACATATAACTTGGAAGTGTGTGGTCTATTTCTACAGTCTAAATTAGGAAGGAAGATCCAAAACACAGACAAACCAATACTATTATTTCCTTTGTCTTCAGCAGAAATAGATCAAAACTCACACAAACTTAAATATTACTTGGCTATCATCATATGAATAATTCACATGCTAAAGTTCATATGGACACAACACTTTGAGAAAGTATATATGACAAATGAGCAAACAAGGAAATATAAGAAATTAGCGGAATAATATAAAGGACTGTCGTTGTTCAATTACACGGGTAGGTAGGTCTAAACTGTACTTGAGAAAGAACAATTGAATTACAAAAGAATTTGCTAAGCTAATCTTTTCCAGAGCTGAATAAGCGAGCTGGACAGACATAGCATTTGGATTAAAATAGTTTTTAATTGAAAAAGAAAAGTTGTGATGTGAGGAAATTTCTATAGCTTTTTCTGCCTACATGATCCCAAAGATAAAAACATGTAGTTGGATGTAAATAACCAACCTACTCAGAACTTTATGACTAAAGGCAATTAGTTTTGAATAAAATCATGAGAAAAGTAAGCTAAACTTTCAAATCCTACTGGATCCTCCTGCATCCAGGATGGTTTTAGATGATCCTACATGGGTTTGTTTGTTCCTAATGTTTACTAAAATTACAGCAGGGTAGACAAAAGTCAAAATACAAGTTTGAAAGGGACTTCTATAAAAAACAGAATTCTCAACTCTTATACTTCTTGTAAATATATCTCTTTATCGGCAGTATTTTGGTTTTCTATTAGCCCCACATGGTTTAATGTGCTTCCTACGTGGTCTTGTCTTGTAAATACCCGGCAAATCCATCATAAAATGCTGTTTTCAAATATAGACTCATTCAAATTTTGAATACAAGAAAAAGAAACTTTGTCACAAATGCTTACAGACCGTAAGTGTGGAGAAAATACAGAGGGAAAAAAAAAAAAGGAAGATCAATATTGACAAATATCTAGTAGGGGTGAATTTCTATTTCTTCATTTGAAATGACTACATAGAGAGCTCACCTAAATAATTTCAATAGATAACTTCCACATTAATTTGAGAGTCCCAGATTATTTTAGAAAGCGTATGTGACAGGTAATTGCTATGATCCATGAAGAGCAAGCAAGCTCTAGCAAGCAAGGTACTACAAAAGCTAAAAAAGAAATGTGAAATCTGATTATTGTGAATATTCAAAGGAAATATATATATACCCATTTATTTCATAAAACTAAAAATTATAAAGCAAATAACTGTTTAAAAATGCATTATTTAACATGGAGAATAACATAAAAAAAAATCACTAGTGTTTTAAAATGCAACAGTAAAATGCAACAATATCCGAGCCAAGAGTATGTATTAAAAAGTAGTACAAAATCATAAAGTAAACTGTAATTGTGCCAGTGTAAAAGCACTTAAATCTGTTCCTGCAGTAACGACACCAGAAAAAATAGGGATTTAAAAAGGGATTTTAAAAAGTAGGGATTTTAAAAGGACATAAAGGCTGTAGCAACGCCACCTCCTTCCTGATAGAGATAGGATAAGTTGTATTGTGTACTCTGTATGTACACAGAGCAAAAAAAGAATCTACAACTGAAAACATTACAAACCTCACTTTTTTTTTTCTAAAAAAAAAAAAAAAAGAACCCATGCTAAACCAGTACTACAAGTTGTTCAAAAAAAAAAATCTCTTGCTCCTTCTGCATAAGAGGAAGGTCATGGATTCTGGAGACAATAACAAATGAAGATATATACAAGTAACAAACACTAGCTAAGAAGAAAACTGAAGCTGGGGAAACTAAGGACTAGAATATAGCTTTCTTTCTTTCTTTCTTTCTTTCTTTCTTTTTTTTGCTTAATATATATATATATATTTTATATATAGCTTTCTTTCTTTCTTTCTTTTTTCTTTCTTTTTTCTTTTTTTTTTTTTTTTTTGTATGCTTAATAAATATTCCCTAATAAGGTGGCACAGAAAAGGCTCAAAATAAATGTTCATATGTGTGACAGTAGCTACTAGCTCCGGCCTAGGAAAAAGTCAAGCATACAATTCCTTCAGTCACTCAGAAATACAAAAAGAATAAAAGCAGGGAAGGTGAAGTGATTGCTTCCCTCAGTGCAAGAACTGAAGCTATAGTTCATGCTCTCAAGAAAAGCAGCCTCTATATCACTCAAAGCAAGTTTCCTCAGGTAGCCGTTTTCAATTCTCTCCCACGGGTGCAATTCTCTATGTGAACTCTGAAGTTAACTGAACACATTACTGGTGTTCGTTGGGAAGGGCACAACTCATCAAAAAAAAAAACAAAAAAAAAATACTATGAAGTCTAGAATGATTTCTTTATGTTATCCTTGAGACTACCAATGTCATGTACAGTTTAAAGAAGTTTGGTACCAGTTATAGAGGCTTGTGGACTGTAGCTGAAATAGAACAGAATGCGTGTACGTCACTCGAAAAGTAATACCTTCTGTTTATTTCCATAAAAACTACAGAAGCTAAAAAGAGCGTAGTAACACTATTTGATAAATCATTGCTTGAAAAACACTGGTTTTCAACACAGTCACCACCATTATCTATGTATTTTCAGCAGCAATGAACAACAGCCTTCATGCCATGCTCTTAAAAATCTGTGCCAGTAGAAGTGACCCACTGTTGTCACCACTTCTGAAACACACCACTCACTGCCTCACTGCTCTCACATCCACAGTTTGGTCCACATAAATGTGAGCAAGCATCAATGAATGTCAGCAGGGGATATTTTTTCTACAATGAAGAATTCAGTGTCATACCTTTGCTTCAGATACACTTCCATGTCAGACACCATTTTGACAGAATGCCACTTTGCTGCCATCTGTCACCTGGCAACCAACCTCAACACTGGCGAGAATGTTCAACCCCTATTACCATGCCACCAACATCCATCTCTGATGTTGTGGACCAACGTAACAAAACAGGAAGGATTATTTTCAGAGTAGACTTTGTATGTACCTATGTCAAATCTCTGGTATTTACAGCAGAATTAGCTTGCACAATTTAGTATATGCACAAGTATTTTCAGCACTGGGATCTTGCTGTGTACCAACGTACTAAAAGCTTTAATTTTTTCTCTTTCCTTTTAAAGTAAATTTGTTTTTTAAATATGTTACAAAAAACAAATAGTGAAAGAAGAAATCAATAGTATTGTGTGAGAAAAGCTATGGCTGAGACATAACAATAGCTCTATCTCCGCTGTTTCAGAATAGAAGCAATAAAGACTAAAAAGCAAAGCAAGGGAGTAAATCAAAGACTGCTGGTAATAGAAACAAAGCTGCTGAAACCATTCACCATCTGCTGTTAGCGCAGAATAAACTCACATGGGACTAGACCTTCAAAAGAGTTCTACACCCATTTAGGCATCAAAATAAATGCCCAGGTTTTAAAATAATAACAGATAAAATAAAATGCCACACACCAACAGTGGGGGTGTTATTTTGTTTTATTGTTTTTTTCCTTTCAAAAATCTGACCACAAGTGTTACAAGAGCCCAAAAAGTCCAAGATTGCAGTGTTCCTATGAAATGGTTTTCCTACTTACAGGTGGTGATAATACAGATATTTATTGTTGTTCTTCATGTTGGTAACCTGATTTAAGTCCCAGTAAGTTGTACAATGCCCACAACCGCTACCAAACAAGGGTCTATAGGCCTTTGTGCTGATAAGAAAGACTGACAATAGGTCACACAAAGCAAGACCCAAAATGTAGGTTGAACAAAATGAAATGAAATATAGGTTGAATGAAATAAAAACCTTCCTGTATGTTAAGAAGAACAATGGGAAGGAAAACCGGGATGTACACAGAAGTAACTAGTAGAATGTAAATTTGAAGTACACTGGGCATTTCACAGACAGGTTTCTGGTACTCAGCGGTCAGGAAAGAGCCAGACTTCCCTGAGTTACAGAGGCAAAGTGAACAGATGTTGGTTAGGAAGCCTCTGCAGACACCTTTCTTTATTCCAGATTCACAACCTTTTCTACTGTGCAAGCTCAGCAGCAATGTATCAAGTAGCATGCCTGAAATAGAGATTAATCTGCACTATGGAAAAGTAAGTGGGAGCTCACTACCCATTCTTCTTCATTGTTCTTCTTTTTAACCATCCTGGTAGATAGAAGATACACACAGCATTGGGAAACAACACTTCAGTGAATTTCAGCTACCTTCCCTGTAAGCCTTGCTCAGCATGGGCAGCGTGTTCTGGGCTACAAACAGATATGTATAGAAAATGAAGGCTCAAAGGAATAATGTGCTTCTGATGGCATGAGATCCCTTCAGGCAAGGATGAGGAATATTAATAACACACTATGCTTTTGAACAAGCTCCCCTTCAAGACGTAAGGTGAATAGAACTAGTTTGCCTCTACTTACAGGAGAAATTCACCAAGAGAAAGTGTCATAGGAATGAATACACGGTACTGATGTTTTGTTTTATTATACAGGTTCATCTCTCTGTTCTGTCAGGATCAGCCCATAAAATAAGGAAAGCTAAGATCTCAGTAGCTTCCTTAATTCCTTGAAGCAAAGATTCCTTATAGCAATTAAAAAGCTTCTGAAATTCAGAAGGAAATGAGCGCCTTCCACTCCCAGGGATCTCTGAAAATCCTATCTAAATGAGTAATACAGTTATAATGGGTATTTTCCTTCAGATCTACAGAAAATCAGATGTGCTACATTCATTGTTGCCAGTGTGGCTCAGAGTTAATTCCCTATGCACTTTGCTGAAAACATATCCATTAATTGTCTCCTTTAAAGTTCATTCTACATCCAGACTATCAAATACTGTAAAAGCCTTTTATACTCACTGTCAAAATATTTACACCGCATTCACTAACAAGCAGTGCAGCACATAAAAGATAGGCGTTTGCATTACTTGCCTGAATACACCACTCTTATAATAGAGCTATAAATTTGTCTGTTAATGTCTCCTCAAAGCAGAGTGCTGGTTTCTTTCTTTCCTTACTTTCAGATCAGCATATAGCATGCATTAGCCAGAAGGAAAACAGATTTCAAACTCTTCTCTTTGTACATTATTGTTGCCTATCAGAAAAGAGAAGATACTACAACAGAGGCATTTAATCTTTTATGTTTCTAATTTTACCTCAGATGTTTCTAATTTTACCTCATATATATGTATATATTTGAAATTTTCTTTAGAGATGGGCTGTCCTGCATTAAATTTCTGCTATTATCCCTTAGTTTTTCCTCATCTATACTGTTTCTGAAAAGTAGGTCATTTAAAAAATGGAACAGCTAACCATTCTATTCTCAATGTCTTCTTCAACCATATTCAGTGTAATTTACCTACTTATCATTAACTTAATAGAAATTTAGAGGCAAGAATATTTTGTTATATTGCACTGACCTAAGTTGGAAGCCTCTACGTTCTGGTAAAGTCAAGGTAAGACTGATAGCAGGGTATGCCCTTCATAAACAATGCAAATATTCTTCATAAGTGTGCTTTTCTCTTTTCTGTTGGGATGTCAGGAAAATAGAAAACGGAAGTTTTAAAACTGTTTTTTGAATATTTTTTTTTAAAGCATACAAAAGGAAAAAAACACACCCAGGCCTGTACAAGCAACCTAGACACCGTTGTAGTTAGTTGACATCTTTTAAAAATATGCAGGTCACTCTGAAAGTAACTTTTTACATGATTAGATATCACAGAATCACCAAGGTTGGTAAAGACCTTCAAGATCATCCAGTCCAACCATTTACCTATCACCAGTAGTACTCACTAAACCATGTCCCTCAACACAAAATCCAACTGTTCCTTGAACACCTCCAGAGTGACAGGACAGGGCAAATCGTGGATGGGAGATTTAGAACACATTCCAGAGTGAAATTTTTCACAGGAGGTGATATGCTCAGTCTGCTCAGCAAGGCTGTAGATGCCTCATCCCATTGAGGTTTTCAAGACCAGGTTGGATGGTGCCTAGGGGATGCTGACCTAGTAGGTGGCAACCCTGCCCATTGCACGGGCCTTTTAACTAGAGGATCTTTGAAGTCCCTTCTAACCCAAACCACTCCATGATTCTAGGATTCTATAATTCAAGGACTGTCAGACAAGCCTTTATAGCATAGAAATAAGCATATTCATGGAGAAGTCTGAAGATAAGAAACAAGCAGTATTTGAAAGAATATCAATATGCTAATCTAAATAGGGGACTTTATTACAAATATTACTCCTGTAGGGTACATTCACGTCTTTATCATAAAAAGGGAAGTGTATTTTTATTCTTGTTCAGTATGAAAAAGACAACTATACAAACTATCAATAAACTTTTGTGATCGATGTATGATGTGACTACTGCAAAGCAGAAGTTAAAACCTTACTGTGCCTCTTGAAGTACTAAACTTTGTAAAAACAGTAAAGTACACAGAGGAATAGCTCATTTGAGCAGCCTGACTAGACTAGAAACTGTAGGATGGTGTAACACACAAAAAAAATAGCTAAAGAAAAGAAGCTGATTTAAGCTTTGATCCTGGCCGAGTAAGAGAAACAGCTCTGCTCTAGTACAACAGTCACTGATAAAGCATCAGGTGAAAACTGAAACTCTTGGCAGTTTCTTAGAAAGATGAACAATACTCACCATACTTTCTCCAGGCAGGCAAAATAGTTGCATTCATTTGGTCCTGATCATGCAAGCAACAGAGGAAAAAGAGAAATAAATTCTAGCTTGTGGGCATCATTTGCAAGCAATTCTTCTTACCCATATCAGTTACTCAACTTGTAACCTCCAATTTAAATCCTCATACTTTGATTTAATGAATTTTAATTTCTGAATTCCGAAAGGTTAGAGAAAATATTCCAACATGCAAATGAAATCTATATCAAGGGAAAAGATAAGAAACCTGGTCTGCGAAAGGATAGGATAAGAGATCAAAAAGCCCTCCCAGGATCTGCTTATGTTCTCATAACTCCAGCCATCATAAATCCTTGCTCCTCCTGACTACTTCTGAGGGCAGCACAGACACAAGAAAATATAGAAGATCAAGCTTTTATCAAGCCAATTACACAAATGAACTTCTTGGTAAGACTCTTTTGCTTGAGTTTTCTGTAAAAAGACAAAGTTGAAGAGTTAATTTTAAAAGTAGCCCCTTTTTACATAGCGCCTTCCTGGCTTTGTACAACCAATTGTGAAACAGCATTGTCAGATTATACTCCAGAGGTAGAAAATAAACAAGAGCGGTGTATAGAATAGCACTACTATTAAATAGCCTTGGCCAGGATGACATCCACACAGAGATCTTTACAATAAGATAATGAAGCTGGGAGGTACAATTCTGAGCACGTATAATATTTAGAGAAGTATGTGAGGCTGGGGGAAATTGTTCTTTGGATAAAAAGTTCATTTTAAAAACAACTTAAAGAAAAAGAAATACAAAAGCGGAAACCATTTGCAAGTCAAAATTATCCATCACTGGAAATTTTGAAAGTTGACAGCACTGGAATCAGAATTTTGTGCAAGTTTCCTAGTGTGGCATTAAGCTGCATCAGGAACCTAGAACTCAAGACATCTGCTCTCTTCGTATGTGTATATTACTACTTTCTGTAAGTGGAAGACAGCAAGTCTCAACAATTGCAAACGAAAGGTTTGTAAATGAGAACAGACTTTACTAGAGAAACCACATTTTAGCTTAAGATCTTTGTTCAGAACAAGACTTCAAAAATTAACAGTAGACAAAAATGAATGGGCATCTCATCACGTGACAGATGGGGAAATTCATTGGTTTTACCCCAGCAAAATTTGAAGTAAATCATTCATGTCAGGAAAAAAAATAGTCAAATTGATGATCCATATATATACATATATATATATATATATATTTATATATTTGAGGAAGTTAATATGAATATTCCAGTTTTATAATATTTTTAAATACTACTCCATTTTGTTTTCAACTTTTAAAACCATAAATTAATTGAAATTTCGAAGCGAAGATTTTCTGTTCAGAAGGAATGGCTTTTTTAAAAAAACTGACAACATTCTATCTAATATTTTCATGGTATTTCCAAGTCAAAAAATTCACCACAAAATAAAAGTCACTAACAACTTCTAATTAACAGTTCTAATTTCAACGAACATTTCCAAATTTCAAGTGTTCTACAAGAAAACTTGCAAAGTCTAACCTGGAAAAGAGACTTGATTGATTTTGACATAAATAAGTTTTAATCATTTAAATATGCAGACAGATTGACAATAGTTCTTACTGTGGAAATAAGTAGGTAGATGAAAGAGCAAGATAAAAGCAGGAGGGGGCATAGGATTTATAAGTTGTTCATGACAAGTACTAAAGTTCCTAACTAACTTGAGTGAACAATACCCCTGCAGAAAGTTGTTTTAGAATTTATATCCTAATAAGCCATAGCGAGAGATTCTCAAATGGGTAAATTGCCTCTGAGAATGATTCTCTTTTACATCCTGAAGCTTCGTATTCCCAAGAACCAACACTGCTACTGTTGTGCTCAAAGCCACAATAATTGTAATGTTTACAACATTTCTAATATGTCATATCCACAGGCAAGAAAACACTACACCAGAAGTTGTCCAAGTGCATTTGGTAACTCCACCATACATTTTTTGCTTTTGCTGACATACGCATGCAGTGTCACTTCAAAAAGTGCCTTGCAGTTTGGTTCAATCACTTGTTAAAGATGCACAAACTGAACTAAACCCTGTCCTCTTTCTGAAGCACAAGAAGAATCAGGATTCAGATGCAATACTAATATTATTGGATGACCACATCATGTAAATGACATTTCTGTACAACATCGTACATAGAAGAAACAAATTAAACAAATAATATCAATTAAATTTCAATTGTTATGTTTTGAAATATACCTATTATATAATATAATTTTGTGGTATATAATATAGCACAAAATTACTTACAGCTGGTTAAAAATATTTTATACACTAACACAGACATGCAGATGCATTGTGCTTTTCTGGATAACACTCCATCTGAATATTTAGGCTTTTAAATTTTGGTTAAACGGAGCTTCTGCTCTTTTGTTGGGTGACATATGTACCTAACCAATAATAAGAATGCTTGTTTATGTCAATGTTTAACATCGTATTTTATGCTCTTTGAAAGGAAAAAATCTCTAACATTTCCACCATCATAAATAGGATCAGGTGCTCGAGAATCTGAAGAAATGAATTTAAGTCTCTGAAAGGTTTTTTGTGTACTTAAAACAGATGATATTGCATCTTGACTAATGTTAGAAAAACAGATGTTTAAAATGGAAGTGAGGTTGCTCATACAAATATAAATCTGAAACGCATTATGAAAGAAAGAGAGTAGAAAAATATGGAAAGGAGCAGGGTATCCTCCTGAGCACATTCTACTGGGACAGAAATGGTGCTTGTGGTGCTTCCACACAAGCTGCTGCTCAGAAGTTCTTACTAAGAAGAAATAGATGTTGAGTCTCAATGTGGCAATAGAGAAGAAAAAAAGTGTTTAAGAGAAATAGTAATATAAACCAAGTCTTCCCTGCACTGAGCATAAATCCAGTACATCCTAATCCCCTAAATTAGCTTGATTTAAGCGCTCTACAAAAGAGCAATATTTCTTGATATGTTCAGAACAATACATAAGGTAAACCACCAAAGATGGGCTTCATTTCATTGCTCCTTTTCAGATGTGAAGACAACTGTTAACCTGAAACATCTGGATCCCTTTGTTAACAGTGTTTTATCATCTCAGTAAAGGTAACATCTTGTCCTCGTTATGCTTTGCATGAAGCTGTCAGAAAATATCTGGAGAGTAATTAAGCTGCACAGTACAATCTCTGTCATTTAATTTTACTGCTTTAGCTTTCTTCAGATGAGTTCTCTCAATTTTGGCATGAATTGGATTTTATCAGCTTGCCTATTCTCCCCTCACTCAACCAGAAATGTACATTTAACCACAAGTTCTTCTTTGAAAAACAGCATCAGAAGAAATACTTGTACTTGCAAATCAACAAGTGTTTAATCTGAACAAGAAACAGAAGTCAAGGACAGAACATCTATCTAGAAGGAAAAACTGTGCAATCTTTTAAAACAGCACACATTTTCCAAACTAAGCATTACTAACTGTATTCTGGAATGCTTTACACAGCATATCATTTTATAATCATTACTTAAAAGATTAAGAAATATGTACAGTGTATAAAAGGAAGAAGTCTGGATGAGCTTTAGATTAGGAAATACGATTGATACTTCTATGGGCCCAAGTAATTTGTTTCTATTTTATTTTTCTATCTGTAGCGGAAATAATATTTACAAATACTTCACTAAAGTGCTTTCCAGAATGGCAATTAATTTGTAGTTCTACCTAAAGCAAACATGAACCTTCACAGTCACTACTATGAAACGGAATAGTAAGATTTCAGCATAAGTAAGGACAACCAGATACACAAAATGCGCTCATGTGTAAAATGAAAAGCAAATCTATCCGTAAATAGGCAAGCTTCAACATTTTCTGTAAACAAGCATCCTGAATGGTGTAATATCAAATGTACTGCTGTATGGAAGGTTTTTTTTTATTTTATTTTTACCAGTTAACCAGGGAGAGGTGACATCCAGGTCGATCGTGTTCAGAGCCTCCTTACAGAGTCTTCCTGGTATACTGCTACATTAACTGGCTTTATTTTATGCAGGTATTGATCTGTCATTCAGCACACTGAGAATGCATTATGAATACGATTTCATTAATTTAACAGTCTCACTGTAAGAGCATTGCCCAATGAATAGACACTGAAATGTCTAGAAGTTAATTGAGTAACATGGTAGTAAACAAAATATCACATTACAGCCTTGAACAAGCTGCTAATTTACTAGAGCTGCTAATATTTTCCACTGGCCTTTTATACTGATACCAATTTGTATTGATATACCTATGTCATTTTAATTTTAATTTGCTTTTTATCCGACTCTATGAATGTTCAGATTCTTCACTGCATCCAACAAGAGTCATTAAAGTTCCAGTTTGACCTATAAACAAGAGCTGACTTTTTCATTTTGAGTCTGTCCTATAGCAGCCCTGAGAAGGCAGCCAGGGCTCCTCAGGTAGGGTCCAGAAAGTCACTGTCAACAAGGTGCAGAAAGATCCAGCTTCTCCCTTCCCATAGTAAGTTCCCTTGCACCTTAAAACATAGGTGACAGTTGCTGTATGATCCTAATATGAAACAACAAACTTCAGAAAGAACCTAGAGTATTGCTACAAATTTGGCCCACAGTTTGTACCCAGACACACTAACATAAACACACTGAAGATGGTATCAGTTGTAATGACAATTATACAGTTCGATTCTCTCTGCTATCACCAAAACTACCTTACAATGTAAGGTAAATAAAAACTTCCCAGGGCCTCTAATGATAACGTTCTTCATTGTGCATTAGACACAGAAGAAAGGCAATTGAACACACAAAGACATTTGGTTGTTGACAAAAATACATCCACCACTAAAAAATAATCAATCGAGCTATCTCCTTTCTATAATGAAATGAACAGATCCAAAAAATAGGAAAATTTAAGGAACTTTTTTTATATGTTCCTATCATAATGTTTACTACCAAACAAATATGTCCATGATGGTCTTCAAAAACACATTTCACAATGCACACAGAACATCTCATAGATGTTGAAGAAGCTGTCAAGACTTTTTTTGGAAATCTCAATGACAACTGTAACAGCAAACCACAATAACAGAAGAGCTCACTCAATATAAGGAGAAATACCAAAGTAACAGATAACGTGCAGTCCTTCAAATGAAATTTTACAATCTATCTTATAACAGGAAACCAAGCAGAAAATATACTGAGTTCTTCAGTTTCAAAGCTTTTTCACTGGTGAAGGAAAATGTTTTTGCCTGAGACTATCTTCAATATATGCAAGGTTTAAGAATGTGTATTTTTTTTTTAGTAGTAGTCAACTCTGAAGTCTATTTACATTTGTGACAGTTCTCCTGATCGCATTACTAGACTTAGAAGGGATCTTTCTACATGTTTTTTTATTTTTTATTTTTTTTTAATTAAGCAGTCATTAAAGATTTTATTCCTAAATCAATACCAATTTAAATCATGCTACATTTAGAACATTTTCCATATTCATACTACAATAACTGTTCCAGATAGATTTCTATGAAGCAGTTTGATCGTGGTATTTTCTGTAAGTAGATAAGAAACCGTACATCTTTTTTTAACTCAAAGAAAAATAAGTCAGGGAAAATAATAAGTTACTTTTCTTGTCACACAATTGACTAGATTTCTGAACTTTAAGCTAACTTGTTAATTACAGTCTTTTCTAGCTGCAAGCAACATTCTTGTGTTTTGATTTAGTCAGTCAAACACTGAAATACTGCTGGAAGTCAAACGAGAATAATATTTGGATAGTAAAAACTTCATGCCCAAAGAATGGCATGAAAATAACCATATGCAGCTCTCGCAGTGATTCAGATCTGGACATCCTCTGGAGTCCACCCTACTTCTCTGTTAAGCCACTAAAAATGATCACCATTCCCTACAACTAGAATTAAGGTAAATGAGTTAGCAGCTAGACTCACACTTACCACAAGATGAAAACAGAAATGTTTTCTAGATTTCTAATCTCAAGTCTGAACTTGAACCTTCTGTTTTATCTAATTTTCATCAATCAAATAATTTTACTTTACATCATAAAAGGATCTGGACACAGGATGAGAGTAAGCAGAATCCCTTACTGTAACTGGCATCCTATGATCTCAGAGCTTACATGCTTTTACACTCTGAAAACAACAGCATGGTTAAGAGTGAAAACAGAAGCAAGTTGTGTCCCGTGGTTAATTAACTATCTGGTACCTTGCACTGCAATGTCTATAAATGTTTGCATCTCACTACAAATCCAAAAGGAACGGATTACAAAAGCCACACACACTCCAGAAAGACAAGGTGTCAGAATTAACAGCAATGGCAGAATGTTCTCTGGAATTGTATATAATTTAAACTTCCATATCATGGATTAAGGTCTATTGTGTGTTATGCTACAGGTACTAATCCTGGATGCAGAAGTAAGGTATGATAGAGAGACAACATGCTAATCACCGTGTTATCCTGTCGAGCTCTTTTGGAGCTTTAGCTCATGAAGTTTCACAAGATGGTGATGTGACAGTCCCATTCACTGAGAGACAAGAAAGTGGAAGGAAGAACCGACTTTTCTGAAATTGAAGAGGGAAGAAAGGAGTTGTCATTCCCTTGCAAGAAAAGAGTGAATTTGCGTTTCCCGCTCTGCACCTCATTCTGCCTTCATGCCAGAATCGTACTGAGAAGCTGCTTATAAATGTTTAGCTGCCAACAGACTCACAGAAATCTCTTTGCTTTGTTTCGTATCATCTCATACTGTTTATCACCCGTGGTGAGAGCACCTTAAGTGTCACAATCTGCTTCTAACTGGTTGATCTATACTTAAGACTAACCAGCAACATAATTTTGTGCAGGTGCATGCTTTCCCCCCTGCATGACTACACAACATACCTGCTGATACTCTGTTTGAGAGAGGTAGGTTTGCTTAGCAGGAAAATAGCATGGTTTCAAAAGAGCTCTTCAACTGATAGCTTATCCTTTGCCTACAGGTTGGATCAATAGCACTATGGTTTCAGTACTTTGCGTAGTAAGACAGAAGGACCAGTAAGAAAGCCAGCTGAGCAAGCGGGAAAATTTTCTGACCTTGAGTCTAAAGATATTTGCCATATTTCAAAGAGAAAATACTGCAGGTAAAATAATAAATGTGACTTACTCTAGCGTAAGCTGAAGAAGGCTAAGTGGATGCCTGTGAAGTAGAATGTATGTTAGTGTAATCCTGCAGGCAAAGAAACAAGGGCTGCAGGCACACATGACAATCAGCTATGGATTACTAATTGGTAGGATATCAGTAATTTGTCCAACACTAACAAGGTTCTACCCATAACACACGTGCTATGCTAGAAAAGGAGAAATATCCAGAAAAAGAGAAATATCCTGATCTAGTATTTAAAGATACGTAGTATGAGCTGAACACCTTATGCTGGCAACGGCTGACATCTAAGTGCACTTTATGTGTGGATGAGTTAACTAATGAAAACACACATGGCTGACACTGAAAGGAGAAAACATGATCCATTGTCTAGGGAACAGACTACAGTATATGTAAAAGGGAAACACAGCTCAGATTCAGGGAGTTGGTCAGACAAACAAGGCCTTCTGCATTCACTTGTATCATAATATGTGATGAACATAATTTCCTCCAGTCACAGAATACACAACCTTTGTAGGTAGAAGGGCATTGTACTTGAACATATTCGTCCTTATTTTCTTTAAAATGCATAAGCTTTAGGTCCTTATATATGTTTTTTTTTGTTTGTTTGTTTTTTTCTCTAAATAATCTATGCTCTCACTTGCTTGTTTTTTGTTTTTGTTTTTATATAAATATTTCTTTCATTTCCATAGAAGAACAGAAGAGCTCTCAGCTCAGGAACATCCTGCATTAACGGACATGGGAAGAGCGACTGATATCATCTATCTAGACTTCAGCAAGGCCTTTGACACAGTAGCCCACAGCATCCTCCCCTCCAAACTGGAAAGGTACGGATTTGATGGGTGGAATGTTCAATGGACAAAGAACTGGCTGCAGGATCAAGTCCAGAGGGTGGTGGCCAATGGATCAATGTCCGTGTGGTGATCAGTGGTGAGATCAAGGGTCAGTGCTGGGACCGATACTCTTCAATATCTTCTTCATCAGTATAACACTGACAGCAGGATTGAGTGCACCCTGCGCAAGTTTGCTGATAACACCAAACTGTGGGGTGCAGTAGACATAGCAGAGGGACATGGACAGGCTTGAACAGTGAGCCCATGATGTTCAACAAATCCAAATGCAAGATACGACACATGGGTTGAGGCAACCCTCATTACCAATACAAGCTGAGGGATGGAAGGATTGAGTACAGCCCAGTCAAAAAAGACCTGGGGATACTGGTGGATGGGTTGCTGAACATGAGATGAATGTCACCTTGCAGCCCAGAAAGCCAAACATATACTGGGGTGCATCAAAAGATGCGTGACCAGCAGGTCGAGGGAGGCAATCCTGCTCCTCTATTCTGTGCAGGTGAGGGCTTACCTGGAGTATTGCACCTGAATGTGGAGTCCTCAGTACAAAAGAGACTTGGACCTGATGGAGTGAGTCTGGAGGAGGGCCACAAAAATGATGGAACACCTCTCCTATGAGGAGGACAGGCTGACAGAGCTGGGGCTGTTCAGTCTGGCGAAGAGAAGGCTGCAAGGTGACCTGACAGTGGCCTTTCAATATCTAAAAGGGAGCTACAGGAAAGAAGCAGACAGACTCTTTAGCAGGGTCTGTTGTGACAGAACAAGGGGAAATGGATACAAGCTCCAAGAAGGTAGATTTAGGTTGGATACAAGGAAAAAGTCTTTAACAGAGAGGGTGGGGAGGCACAAGAACAGACTGCCCAGAGATGTGGTTGATGTCCCATCCCTGATGACTTTCAAGGCAAGTCTGGATCAAGCTCTGGACAACCTGATCTAGCTGTGCATGTTCCTGTTCGTTGCAGGGGAGTTGGACTAGGTGACCTTTAAAGGTCTCTTCTAACTCTACGGATTGTATGATTATACAATCTCTCCTTTTTACTTTATGTAATGGGATGCTATGTACGGTCTGAATGAAATAGCTATAGTAATAGAGAAAAACTAACCAACTACAGTCCACTTCAATAAGGCGATACAACACAGAGCACTAATGTAAAATCACAGGCAAATACACTAAGCCATCACTATGGCCTACTAAATGAAATCATAAATGCTCATGTTCTAATAGAAGCACACAGAGAAGAAAATCTTTAAAAGTGTTCTAAATTGAGGGGGCAGCAAGTCTCCAGGAATGTAAATCAATTTGATTTTTAATAGCAAAGTATTTTTCCATTAAGCGATTAATAAGCTCACCCAGGAGTAAGCTCTATGAAAACGATTCAAAGAACTTTCTGGCACAAGCTTAAACTTGAAAGGACATACTTCGGGGGAAAAAAGAAAAAAACATCATATTTTTTTAATCTTTGATCAGGCATGGCACCTGATCAGTTTGTGTTAATGAAACTGTTAACAGTAAACTTGTTTCCACTCCTGTGGTCACCTGTGATTTATAGTCTCACATTTTTGGCGTCTACAGTATCTCCTTAGTGAAATTGCCTTTCTCTACCCCTCTCTATCTCATCTACATCTTTAGAACATAGCTTCCAGTTAACAAGCAGTCAAGAAGGACAATGTATTGTAAAAGAATAAGAAAACTAATTTCACATTAGCAATTAGCCTATTCGCATTAATTATTCATTTACCTCATTCTACAATTTCCCTGCTGCTCTTTTGAGCTTCCTTTCTCCTTGCCACACGCTGCAGCTCACATTACCTCACTTTGATACTTTGCTCCCTTCCAAGTGGAGCCATGAGCCTAAAACATTTATTTTGTTTGCTAATAACCTGCCTGTGTAGACACTTTGGAACTGTAATGGCACTAGAAATACAATTCCAAACCTCCAAAAGAATCAACACACTAAAACAATCATTATGAGCTAAGTAGAGTGACTTGATATATAAAGGATCCTCTTAGTTCTCAGAAAACAGCACATCTATTATTTCTGACAACTGAATTAGAGCTGATGAAGGATTTGGATTTTTGTCACAATTTGTGTATCTGACTTGACTCGTAACATCCATAATCAAATGCAGGAACCTACTGCAGGATCTAAACCCAACTCCAAATACTGTTTTGCCTCAGAAGAACACTATCAGAAGTGCAGTAAATGTTTGATAGTGAACCATTCTGGGAATAAGAAATTCCATCTCCCAAATTCCATCTCCCAAAAAGTGAATAGGTGATCATGATTCTAATAGCTATGTTTAAATCCACCCATATAGAGAATATGTAGAGCCCTGCAAGGACAAACTTCTTCTTGCATAGCGTTCCAAAACATAAAACCTATACATGCAGGTTATAAACAGTACTACTTAATAATTACTTAAAATAAATTAAAACTAGAGTATGGCTATTATCTACAGGCTATGGTGCAAAACCAGAGTGATCCTGTCATCAGTCCTTCAAATGCTAAACATTTTCCAGCCTGCCTTGCCTCATTCAGCGTGTAGCGAACTCCTTATTATCCAACAGAGGGCTCTTTTTCATCCTGCATAACAGCTGGCATATGAACATCATTCATCTCAGTGTCTGAATTAAGCAGTGATGAAAAGCATGAGACTAACAGCCTTGGAGACTAATGTGCTCCATGTAAGCACAGAACAGGGATCCTATCACTGGTCAACAGAGAGAAGAAGAGATCAGCACCTCATCGTATTAATATAAACCAAGATAAAGGTATAACAGCAAAGACATTTTCTTTTATTATGTGTCTTTTTTAAATTTAGCCTAACAAAAACAACCCAAAGCCTTCATCTCTACATGAGTAGAAAATATCAGACGTTTACAGTACAATTTCAAGACAGCAAATAGGCTAGTGCTTAATCTTGAATAAAAAGCCAAAGGACTTGCTTATCAGTCAAAGCTGATAAGCAAGGGCCTACTGACCTCAGCAAAACCATGTAATTGTGTACCTAACTAATGCACTTCTTCAATAATGCTGTAATAGATATCTTAATGCGCTGCATTCGAAAAGATCTTAGTGTGAGCAGAACAGTATCCTCCCATTTTATGGTCCAAAACTGGGATAGAAGAAAATACAGAAGTTCCTCAATGATGCTTTTAGAGACTCGAGGTTTTGAAAACCCATTAACAATATTAAATACTAGCAGTGGTCCTTTCCATATAAACACCCACCTATCCAAATGATTATTACATTATTGCTTATTTGACTCAAGTAGTTAGCCCTAATACTGGCTTCGCAGAATGGCTTTCATTTGTATTGTCAATTCCTTATGCAAGACAGATACATTCTCCTGTATTCTCCAGGACATTCAGAAAAAAATTAAGACATCTCTATATTGCTTGTTTGCAAAACAAAGAGACAAAAAAAAAAAAAGAAAGATACCATGGTATGCAAAATGCAACACGTGTTAGACACATATGAGTTCAAATCTTGCTAACAAATCAGGTAAAGACTTAATGTGAGACATTCATGTAACATACCACTACAGTATTTGCCACTTCATTTTAGAGTCCCCCTTGCCCCATCTTGGTCTGTTTTTCCTGCTTGGCTTGTCATATTACAGAAAGCATTATTTTTATCAAAACCTGCAATTTGAGTCATAAATCTACTTAATCAGAAAAAGAAAATAGGAAAATCACATGCTAAGAAAAAGGAATGATGCAAAAAATGCTGAACATCCACCAGGTTTCACACTGTCAGTAGACATTCCCTTCTGAAAGGAAAGGTCGGTAAGATTTACTTCCTGAAGGTACACTTACAGCTCTATTAGAAGCGAAAGTCAAGATCAGGGTATTACCATGAAACCACTGAGCAATCCTGTTGGTGTTCCTCTCAAACCCAGCACGCCGAGGGACCTGCTCTTCTTTGAACCAGCGAATGATGACTTCTCTTGAAAAGGGTCTAGAAGGACGTTCCCAGATTTTACTACATTAAAAGGCAAGAAAGCAGTCATATAGGGAATCGGCAGTGTAAGAAAGCAAGGGTCAGTATAATTCAAAATCTCCTTTGTATGTATTTTACAACAGACATCTAAAAATACAGCATGTTCAGTGTAATTGCTGTTCAGCATAGATCACTGAGCAATTTTAATGCTTTTTTTTTTACTTGTTCAAATTCTTTTGAGAACCAATTTTTTTTCAACCAAAACATTTTCAGAATGTAGCAGAATTCTAAGTAATTTCTTAAGCAAAGAACAACAACTGAAAAAAAACTGAAAAAAAGTTATCACGAAAGATGCAAGGGTCATTTCAGGCAGCCTTTGTATTCTACCTAACTTTTACAAGTAGTTTTTTTTTTCTGCTTAGAATATATCCCTTTGTGCTGGCAAGAAATTCTAAACTGGAATCACCTATAATAGTTCGTTTACCTAAACCACTGAGCATGAGAGTGGAAATGTTTGGTTTAAGCCCTTATGTTGCCTTGGTACTCTCAATTTGCCAGCTTCCCTTACAACTTTATAAGTATTTTAGATTATATTAACAAGTAAAAGGCAAATCAGGTAAAATATATGGTAAACACATCCAGCAATCCTAAGGAAAGGACTGAGGGTAGCTCTATAGTATCAAAATGAATCGTGATTGCGTTCCAGTCAAGCACACAGTCTCATTTACCCTGGTAACATAAATAGAAAGGAGGTTTTACTACGGATTTCTGTTTGAAATCCCACGGAATTCTGTGTGCTCTGATTGTTAATGAAATTTATCAAATCTTCAAGCTGGTGCAGGTACGTCTACTTGTAGTATAATATCACTTTCATTTGGCAAGACAGATGTACTTTTCATAGCAACCAGTACGGTAGCCAGCTACGTATTTCTTGCTTTCTTAACCCACCTGCCACGAAGCTGCTATTTAACTTTGGGTATTTCCAGACAATGTAATGGAAGAACTAGTAATAAAACGTCAACTCAGAAGGCACCAAACATTAAACTGACATGAGATAATCAAAAACCCTCAAAAAAAAAAAACAACACAACCCGAAACATTAAGGTTCAGTAATTCATGTCAGTAAACTTATCTGTAGAAATGAATAAGAGAAAAAAAGATAGATGATGTCTGCTTGATGATATGAAAGTTAATAAAAACAGTGATCCAGTTTGTTAACATCAAGTGATGAAGCCCAAATAGTAACTGCTAAATTACATCAACACATGGGTAGACCTGACCAACATTCATATTCAATTTGAATATGTAAACATACGAGTGAATGGAGAAAGTGAAGATTCAGGCATGGTTATGCACTTACTGAAATAAACAAAAATCCTGTGTATGTTTCTTATTTCTGTTTTTTAATATCTTTTTTCAATAAAGAAACAAGAAACCATTTGAGTTCCAAAGCCCTTCACTTCAATCTCCATTCCCATTTCTCAATTCATTTTGCTCTACTTCTATTTAATTGTGAAAGGCTTGTGAAATTTATTTTTACCCAGAGACAAATCTTCAAATTACTATCTGTCATTTTCTATAGTGCTAGTGTTGTCAAACACTGTCATACGTGACAGAAGAGAAAAATACAGCCGCAAAAGTATAAGTAAAATCTAAGCACAGTATGCAAAAGGAAAAAACTGAATAAGCAGACAGGAGAAGGTAAAACTACAGGGGTTGTACTTCACATTGAAAAACTATATGACACTAAACCTGCACTCCTTAGAGACTGAAGGTCTGCCTCAGACCACCTGTAAATAACCATGTACTGTATATCTCCCCTTGAACTCCCACCTCACAAGAGAAGGAAAATTCTAGATACCCAGATTCTTTCTTTACTATACTTGTATTAAGTGTAGGAAGTTGATCTATATACATTTACTTATATGCTGCGTCACAGTACATGTTTAAAGCATAGCTTACAACAGATAAGCAGTATTGAACATGAACTGTATAACCATCAGAACATACGTATTTTTTTCAATCCCTTTTTCTTAACATTCATGTCTGACAGTACCAAATTCACAGAATGTCCTGGGTTGAAGAGGACCACAATGACCATCTGGTTTCAACCCCCCTGCTATGTGCAGGGTTGCCAACCACTAGACCAGGCTGCCCAGAGCCACATCCAGCCTGGTATTGAATGCACCAAGGACAGAGCGTCCACAAATTCCTTGGGCAAACTCTACTGAAAGTATCCTCCCTTCAGAAGCTCAGAACTTCTTGTTACAAATTACAGATCATCTATTTCAGAATACATCATTTTCAGTAGTGTTTATAGTACTTCATTTCAAAGACGACTTTTATTTAAGTAGCTCAGAAAAATAATAACAGCTCTGACAAGTTGATTTGATGGTAATTTTGAATATTCTGCCATCTCTCAGTCAGCGATATTTTGATTCTTTCTCAAACTGCTTTTGATGCTGAATCAGAGGTTTTCTGATTCAACACAACACAGAAAAGAACTTATTTGTCAAAGCAGAACAGATTTCCACACAAGAGGAGACTCCTCACTGGTGCAAAACAAATTGGTAAAGCAAAGTTTGATCAAATGTCTCTTGTAACATTTAATGCTACCATTCTGACAGAATTCACATTGTCATTATCATCACAGGAAGCCAAATTAATGACAGAAGATGTATTCAAGAAAACAGTGACTAATCAATATTCTAGCACTTATATGCTGAATTCTTTACACAACACTCCCTGAATGGTTGGATGAAAGATTAATAAACAGAAAACACCAAAAACATTTGATTTTGCCAAGAGAAAACTCTCTGAAGTTTAGAAGTATGACAACTGTCCATAACGTGTTTTCAGAGGTCATGTGGCTCTGGACAGTCTGGTCTAGTGTTTAGCAACACTGCTCATAGCAAGGGGATTGAAACTAGATTATCATTATTTCAACCCAGGCCATTCTACGATTCTATGATCCATAGAAGTAGTTAGTTTCAGGCTTGAGGTTTAAGACTTGCCTAAGAATTTGTCCATTTGACTTTCTCCATATCAGAGCCTTGCATACTAATCTATTCATGATTTCTGATGGGCCCATCTCTTAGTATGGGCTCTCGCAAATCTGCCTGAAAAATAATTTAGTTGGCATTAAGTATTCAATTGTTTCCACCTTAAAAAACACTCATGCTCTGGTTGTAATGAAAGAACAATACAACGAGAACAAAAAACTGAGCTTGTTGATGCAGGTAAGCATTGGAAAGGGAACAGTTGAAGACAACATGCATTTTCAAGTTACTCTTGTACAAACTAACCTGGATGTCACAGCGTGAGACAGCAAAGGACTCGAGCTGTTGCAGTTCAGTTTTGCCTCCTGATTGTTATTCAGGCTGGTTCCCTGGAACAAATTACTCAGATCAGCCACTCTGCCCTTCTGGATGGCCCGCAAGGATTGCCGCCGGTACTCGTCCCGCGCTCTGCGTGCTTTGTGGCTCCTTTCCTCATCTGCAGCTTTGGAGCGGCGCACTGAGTCAACAAAGAAGAGGAGTCAGGAGGAGAAGCTTTTGAAATACATACTGACATTTGCCCTTATTTATGTCATTAATACTCATATCACCTGATTTTAAGAACACACAAATTAGAATGCGCTATCAGTGGGAAAACTAAGCAGATAACCTCCCTGATGCTTCAAATACAGGCCCAACAGCAGAGGAAGCATGCCAAATTTGTGCTATCAATGGCTTGATCGCTACAGGCAAAAACTGAGCCTCCACAGGCTGAGATTACATCTGATGCTTGCACTGGATGTAATAAGAGAAATTCTGCTGCAGGACATCTTTTCCACTAGTGGTTGATCAAGTTATACATTTCAAGAGAGAATATTAATTATTGCTTGAGCAGCTACGCGAATAACTAGAACTGCAGGAGGCTTTCCCAAAATGTGCAATTGCGAACATTGGTATTTAGATTGCTCTATTTGTTAACATTGCTTTCTTTCTGAAAGTGGATGCTATCATCATTACAATTTTAAAATCATAAACATCTCCATCTTTAAAACACCAGTCTAAAAATTGTTTCAGGAACAGCAGAGAAAATGAATAGCCAGTGTAAAGGGTATTCTGATGCTACAGATGCTATTATCTCCTATTTCAGTCTCTGAAACTGTATATAAAGACCCAGAGTTTGGTCTGGCACATTCGATTGACACGATGATCCTTATGGGAATATCCCATCTCTGGATATCCTATCATTCTAATACAAACGTTATCAGTGGCAGTGACCAGGAATACATAAGTAAAGCAAACTAATTTCCATAGCCTGAAATGATGGAACTGCAGCTCTGGCCACTGCAGATCACACATCTTTCACTAAAGCTTCTTTATCTGAAAAACAGTGTACTAACAATCCCCTTGTCAAACTGGCGTGACTTAAATGCACTAAGAATATGCAAATATTTGTCATCTATCTGCTCTTTCTTGGTGCCTCAAGCCCCATTTTGATGATTTTTTCAGACATAAATAACTTCAGGCAGGAAAATTATTCCAGTGCAAAACAAACCTTTAACATTCAGTGAAGCAAATATTAAAGCAGCACGCTATTGCCTCCAGTAGCAATTATCAATCCTGCCATGACTATCCTGGCTCAGATCATACCCAATTCATAAAGTGCACATGCTATTTCCTCTCTGCTGTGGTTGTACCTGTGACTTGGGATGCAAGATATAATACCAGACAGCTGCATTTCATTAGGCTGCATGCCTCTGGTTTACGCTCCTGATTTATGGCAAGCACAGGTTTTAATAGATTTGTCTGAATTATGAAAAGGTTTAATCAAAAAAAAAAAAATAAAAGTGCTTAACAGAAAAGGAAACAAAACACTCTAGGCAAATGAAGGAATGAGAGAAGACCTCTAAGTTTAGTTAGAAAATATTATTATAGGTACAAAGATATATAGGTCTAAAAACTAATCAAGACAGAATAATAAACATCATAACTTCCTATGCACACAACTTCAGTGTATTTTCACTTAAATACACACACTGTCATTTTAGCTAAATGCAGTAACAGACATACAGCACACAAAAAAAAACCTGAGTACTGTGTTCTACTATTTATCTTACAGGTCATTCTTTTTAAGGGTACATAATCATATCTAAATACGCTACTTCAGTATGTCAAGTGTACTAGATACAAAATTTCTATGATTTATCCTTTGTAAAGCCAGTGAGCAACGATTATTTTGGATATGGACTTTGTGTTTGCAGCAGCAGAGAGAGAGTAAGGAAGATGAGTACAACACAGCTGGATAGGACATTTAGAAACCAATCATTGTTCATTACAAACAGATTGAGGGCAGACCGTGTGGAACTTTTCAAAATTCCTTTGTACTTTCTACAGTTCCTGCCAGACTGACTGGCAAGGAAAAATACAAGGTGCATTCATGCTCAGATTTCCTCAGCAATAGATTTTTCAACAGACATTCCTACTGTCTTTTTTGCTAGCTAATAAATCTATATCATCAGATACCTGAGACCTGAACTATGTTTTCCCAAGCAGTATCAAATATAAATGTTTCTTATGTCAAAATAATGGGAAGAAAGGACATATTTTTCAACTGCCAATCATTAACATCCCAAAAAATCTTTGAATGGATATCTGATGTGCAGCCTTGCCCGTCCCTATACATATAGATATATATGCCTGTGTTCATATATATAAATGCATATGTATATGTATGCATACACATCTATACATGTGTAGGAATAGATAAGACTGTAGTCAGATATCTACACATAAAGGTATTCATATGCATGTGTGTATATATATACACACATATACACAAACCCACACATACATATAGACATCTCTTTCCCATGATGAACAATTTTCATTAAAATTCTCCAGCTGAAGTGTCTGAAGAACTGCATCTCTGAATATGGGGGCGTACAAGGTCCCTTAATCAATTATTTAAATTATTGACTTGCTAACAGAAGACACTTTTATGGTAAATGTACATTTGACGTGACCCCTATGCAAAGCACAACATTCAATAATCAGTATTTTCTGTAAGAAGACAAGATATTAAAATATCTTTTGTCCTCAAAAATCACCGTACTTATCTATCTAGCATCAAGAATTACTACAAATTTACATCACAGAATAACTTCAGAATAATTTCAATATTGGGAAAGGAGGATTTTGATCAATTTTTCAAGTTTACACACAAAATTTACCATTCAGCCAAGTCCCAAGCGTCCACCTCCACCATCAGGTCTCTCTTCAGATATTGGTCAAGAACAAAGAACAAGAAGAGGTACATCCTCCTCCAGCTCTGGTGAAATTCAGCATACTTTTATTATTAATCATACTTTTACCCTGATGTACCTTGTGCCCTACACTGTACCTTGTGAAGAAATGCAGACCTGTTTCTGTGTGGTCTTAACTTGAGTTTGCTCCATCTTGGAGACTTTTTAAGAATCTGTAATTTCTCTCTACCAGTCTAAATAATCTTATGAATCAAAACGCAACACCATCTTTCATATTTTCAGTTCAGGCTGGGAAATCCTTATTTATATTATATCAGCTTATCTAGCCCTGGAAAAGTTGTATTAACAAATCTTTTAACTAAGATGAGGATTAATTTGTGCTGTGCTCAGTCAGTGAAGCACATCAATGGTGAGATCAGGAACTCTCCATTTTCTATAATACATGTTACGATTTAGAAGAGCTGTGAATTATAGATGGAGATACGCAAAAGTAAAAAAAAAAAAAGCTACAAATGTGGGGTTTTTGTTTGTTTGTTTTAGATTTTGCTTAAGTTACACCCTTGTTAATTATTCTTGAAAGCTTTTTTATGAGTAATTCAAAATGAGTGCTTGATAAATAAAATTCGACCTGCAGATTTTCTGAGTGCAGACCCAAAATCACATGGTATTTTCTGTTTCATAATTGAGAAATAACTTTCCACAAATATTCTGTAACAAGGCTTGACTTCAGCAATCTTTTTATCTGGAAGTATGTGAATAATTCCATCCCTATTCAGCAATGTGCTCTGAGATCTACTGAATTTCTATGAGCACATACTTAAGGTTGAAATAAGCATTTGCTTATTTAATGCATAGCTGAACTGGGAGCTTTTTTGCTTTAAAAAAAAAAAAAAATCAGCATTTTATCAAATGTTCCTGCCAGTAAATTCCTTCACTTGAATTTCTGTGGAAGGTAAGCACCAAAAGAACATAAAACCCTTTGAAACTCAACAGGTTCATTGGTGTACCTTGTTGTAGAACATAAAAATATAGAAGAGGTTCTACCAGATCAGCCTGGTATCCCATTTCCAACAGAGACCAAACGTGAGTGCTTCAGAAAAGATGTAAGTCACTCAAATCTGTTTGCATCTTTTCAGGCTTATTAACTGTCTGGAGAGGGGTACAGCTGGTCAGACAGTAACCAGGCATTTCTTTCCTTGGTGCAGTTTGCAGGAAGTTGGCAATGTACTGACAGAATGCTTTTACACTATTCAAGCAGAGGAATCTTTATGCTACAAGTTTTCATATTATGCACTGTAAAAGCCTCCTTTCTGGTCTCACACAACACAGTCAAACTCAGAGAGCGTGGCAGAGTATTGTTTCTTGAATACTCTAGAAACATACAAAACAGACCAGCCTGTAAAACATTCAAAACCAATCAGAATACATACTCTTCTATCCAAGCTTAGCCTCAGTTCTCACTTCTCAGAATAAGAGCTTGGGAAAGTAGACAGAATCATTCCTTTCTACTATTCATCTTCTCATTTGCCAACCTATATACTCCACATATTAACTTGCAACTGCCCTCTGTAGTACCCCAACATATTTTATGTGTACAATTGCTACTAAATCATTTTTTCCTTAAAGTGGTGCTTTTTCAGGTTTTTCCACATTTGCCATTTATTATATTAAAAAGCACTGAAATTATCTATTTCAATTAACAAAGCAGTTCCATGGGATTTTATTGTTATTTGGCACAATCAAGCAAACCACAGAAGCAAACTGAACAGAACAATAGAAACTAATATTAGCAGCACTTTGCTTATCGCGTTGGCAGTAAACTGAGGGGATAATGCGACGAGGAGAGATGAATCCTCATCACATTCTAAATTTCATCTACTAAATAAATTACTACTGTCATCAATATCATTGCTACATTTGCTCTCCACAATAGTTGCACTAGCACTGCTGTTCCTCTTCGGTACTGACCCCAGCACTGTTGAATATGAAGGGCTGACTACAAGGACACAAGACACAAAGGAGCTTGGCCTTGCTCCTACCAGGCAATATGGTCTCCATTGCAGATGGGCAGGAGACAAAACATGTCAATATTATGTCTGCTTAGACCTTTCTCACACGTTCATGCATTTATTTCTTGCTCAGGAAAGATGACAAATGGATAGCTTTGCCCATCTTGACTACATTTCCTCTCAGTGTGTTGAAGAAACATACGAAGACGCAATGAAAGGATTGCCATGAAAAGGGGGGAAAAAGATGCCATTCAAGCTGAACTTAAAGCTGAGAAGTCTGGTGAACCTGAGCACTAGCTCATTCCCTTGCAGTTAAACACGTTTCCTCTTCCAAATATTTGTTGCTGTCTGTTTGCTGAAAGTTCTGATGTTTTGGCAAAGTTAAGGAACATAAGATATGAACGTTCCTCAGGAAACTCACCGCAGTCTGATGGCAGAGTTTAAATCAGCCCAGGAACTGGTTTCAACCGAGGCACTAAACACTACATCTTCATATCTTAAACCGTCACAGCTATTTGCTAATGGAACACAGTTCTAAGCCCTCAAATCAACTGGGATAAATTGAGACAATGAGATAAGCATAAGAGGATAAACAAAGATATGATACACTCCAGTCATTACCCTGCAGTTAGTTTAATGCTAAATCAATTCCTGATAACAGCATAAACTCTGAGAGCACAGAATTTATAGCAGGCTGCAAACCTTAGCCATGGTGCAGCCAACCAGACCGTGCTGACCTTTTGTTTTGCCACAGTGGCGCTGCTACTGGTGATAACACTTGATATCTCAAAATTATCTGAGCTGCAGTCAGTCACTCTTCCAGGCACAAAAATACATCCATACAGGTAGCAAAGTATATAGAGTAAGGGTGAGAAAGGATGGACCGGTAATTTAGAGTTCCTTCAAAACACATAGAACACTCCAACCAAAGGTTACATAAGAAAAAATAACTGTTATGTCAGTCAACATATGATGCAGTTGAAATCTTTTTTGGACTGACACCAAATGCCATTAAAGAAATGGTCCAAGTCTTTCATAGCTTATTTCTTTTCCCTCTGCCTCTTCTCATAACTCCTTTGTTGCATTTCTAATATCTGTCCCTGTACAATCAGGATTCCTTGAGAAAACTGAAACGATTTCAAAAACTTCACTTCTCTCTTCAAGGCATCAAAGTAAATAATTGCAGTAATAAAAAATTTATAACTTTTATTAGTAATGTTTAGAGTATTTTTTGTTGCCACTCTCAGTATAAAAATAGGCTGTACTTTTCTTTGTAACGTGGTTGCAGGTGTATTTTCTTTCCTTATCTACCACTGAAGTACATAATGCCATCCTCAATGCTATGGTGCTGGCTGATGCTAATTGGCAACATCTAATTTTCGACAAAAGATTATTTCTGATCTAATTTAGTACAAACATAGAAAGCTAGAGTTTTCCTTTCAGAATAAATACATACACCCAGATTTAGATGATTTAGGAATCATTACCTTTTCTTTATTGACAGTGTAATATGCAGAGGTTTTATCGATCAAAAATAAGCCTAGCCTGCTACCACCTTGGAAAACAGCACTGGTGTATCTTATATAATCTTAATTCATTTTGTTAGAAAGATTCACTGTCACATCAATCTCAGGTAATAGGACTTCAGTAACTAGTCTTCAGGAACTGCTGAAGTGATTACCAACACTATAAAATAAACTCATAGCGTATTCTGAAACAGTACACCAATATTTTCTCCTACTTCACGAGGTATTTCACACATCACATGCTATTTGACAGTTCCATAAAGCTCTATTTGCAGTATTAGCTGATTAAACTTTGCACTGTATATAATTAATAGAATACACCCATGTGAGCTATAACATTACAAACATCATATTTTCTGAAAAGTAATCAAACAAGTATTACTGTAGGAAATAATAATATTCTTCCTCCAAGAAAAATGCAAATTTCCTAATTCTACAGTTAGTTTTACAGCAGACTCCAGATCAAGTCGACCTACATTTTGTTCACAGCAACCTATTAAGGTTATATTTACAATATATGTATATATACTGAGTCACATGCTTGCCCTCTTCTTTATTGTCTTAAAAAAAAAACACAACTGCATTTATAAATTAATCACGACGACAACAGTAAATAATTTCAGAGTGGCTGAAAAGAAATGGTCTCCATACAGGGTTGAGCATCACCATGAGCTTTTTTTTTTCAGGGAACCAATCTAAGTGTTATTTATTGCAATCCCCCAAACTGAAGAGCTGAAATCATAGCTTGATCCTATTGTCATATAGAAGGAATTAAAGCACAGATGAAGACAGATTCTACCTCTTCAAAGACAGCAGAGAACAAGGCGTCGGAATAAGTGTGTCCATTCATTCTAGTTTATATATTTTTTTTCTAAGTCACCGACATGGACTGTTATTCAGAAACGTGAAATTGGTAAATTCATAGAAACTTTCACTTCTAAAATCAGTTTGTGATTTCCTAAAAAAATAAAACAGCATTTTGCACGGCTCTGGGCACAAGAGATTTTTTGCAACACCTCTTTTCATTCTAGAAGCCTTTCAGAAATAAATCTTGTGAAAATAGTTTTACTCACACTGTTCTTCCCACTCCTGGTCATCATCGCTGTGTTGATTGTGCTGCTGAGCTTGCTTGAGGCTCAAATACAGCTCTTTTGCTCGGATTTCCTCCTGCTGCCTTATTTGTTCTTCACCCTTTTGTCTTTCCTCTTCTTCTCTTTTCTAAGGAAAACGAAGCAGAACAGAAATGACTAAAGCGAAAGAATAGGCCAAGTTAGGACACTGCTTCAGTTGTTTCTGACCAAAGTAGCTATGGTACCTTGAAAAATGCACCTGTCCCCTATAGGTATAATAGAAACCACAGCAATAAGGAACTTAAAAGGACCTACGATCTGAAATTTATAAGGAAAACACCTCATCACATGGCACCAGAACTTGTACTATCCTACAATTCTGAAATAGTGCTCTTGTTTTCAGTACAGACTCCTCCTGGAGACATTACTCCCACTCAAGCTTTATACACATCTGTAATGCTATAATGGGATGATAATAGCAAGGTGGCAAAGTCTTCAGCTACAACAAATAAGAACAAGCACAAATGCAGGAACCACAAAAACAAAAATGAAGGAAAAGAGCTTTGAAAGACCTCAAGAAGGCAGGGATCTCCAGAGAGATAGCCTCCCTCACCTCTACTGCTAACACTTCAATGTGGATCCTGGCTCCAGCCCTTCCAATCATTCAGCTGCACCGCATGCACCTGAGCTTCCCTGCATTGGCCCTGCCTTCCCACCAGATGCTCAGTCACTGGTTCAAGCCTTAGACTTCAAGACTTAGAAAAGATGTTGTAGCAGAAATGCTAAGATCTGTACTATTCTGAATCAGATTTACTAGTGTTCTTACCTGAGCAACTGTCACGATGTGCCTTCACAACCAACACAGAGAACAATGTCCTTCAAATATCAAGACCATTACATTCCAGAAGAAAAGCCAGATCCTCCAGCATATGCCAAACACTTTGCAAAATGTAGCTTAACACACAGAAATTTCCTGTGCAGGAAGACTATCAAAGAGATGGAAACCTGATAGAATTACATTACAGCTGCCCTTCTATATACCATCAATAACTGAGGTGCTTAAGTAGTGCAGGAATAGGAATCCACATCTGTTTTTCTGTATTTTTCACTATTACCTTAGGAAGATAAGTAAATTTATTTTGTTGAACTAAGAAGACTGCTACTACAAACTAAGAAGTTTGTGCTGTGTAAATAATTATCTCATTAAGAACAGAGGTCTTGAATGAATAATGGAAAAATCATTATAACCTCAACAAAAAAAAAGAAACTTATGCAGAATACTTTCATTAGTAGCCTGAGTATTCAGCCACCCTCAATTACTAACTCAGCTGAACTCAACCCAAACTAGAAATGAAGCCCAGGTAGACTGTCAGTTATTATAAATTGTTATCAAATGTGTAGCACCAAGCAACTGATCCAGTTGAATAAACTATGATGAAACTGATTTTTACATTAGGGACTTGGGAGAGATACTTCTGTCTTCTTTAAACAGTTGTGTGCGGAGCTTTTTTTGGTTTGTGAAAGGCCAGAAGTTTCCTAACTTCTTCCTTTTGGGTGGGATTTTAATGTTTAATTACAATGAGACAGGCAATAGGTCAGCACAAAGAAAGAAAAAAATACGAATAAACCAGAAAACAGCTTTCTCAAATGCACCGACATGATTGATCAATTTTCAGAGCTCATATATTTCAACAAGCAGATCTTAACTACGAGGCTTTGCATGAGTTATTTCTTTTTCTTCCTAAAGACACTGTCTGACACTAAGTTCAGACGAGACTGCTCCATCTTTCAAAGGGGAATCAGATATACTTAGCTTCCTTCACACCCTGTTTGTGCACTGTGAACTTTTCCACAGGCCATATTTTACAATTCTGAAAACAGATATCTTCATAATTTTCAGCACAGCGGGATTCACAGCACGACCAGCACAATACGTGGTCTATCTTAATAGGAACTACAAGTATGAATGGCGAGATGGATGAAAAACCTGACTTTGAGTATGCTCTGAACTCACAGGCTGCATCAGGAGATGCACAGCCAAGCTCAAGTGATGTCGATGTTAATCCTGCAGAAAAAGTGTCTTAGTCATCTAATTTTCCACATTTTGGTTCTTCCTGTTGGAAGATGTTACCAAACAACATTGCTTTTTAGCACAGTTAAGAGTGACCATCATCTGTGTTTTTCCAGGGTTGAAACACATGTCTGGACTACTCATCTGAGAATCAAGAAAAACTTCACCCACCATGGCAAGGGTTACTGTTTATTCATTGGTTTGCTTTTTTAATTCTCCCCAGCTCTCCCCAATTTATTTTTTCTTAACTAAAAATCTGGAATTAAAGGAGTACAATTCAACTTCTTTTTGAAGACAGCTTTTCAAAGCAAATAATATTGTTATTTGCCATTTGTGACTCGTGGAAGCTTAAAAAAAGCAGCAAAAAGAATCAATACTGTTTGGTTGTGCCAGTTAGGAATGACACAACGACATGTTTAAGTAAAAATGACATCTTGTAGTAGAACGAATGTGGAAATAACAGTCCATAAACAAGGACAAATGCCTTGAGTTTCACCAGGGTGCTTTGACTTCTGAATAGTCAGACAGCTGATTCAGCTTTGTAATGCTTTTGTCCACTGACAGTTAAAAAAGACTGAGAAGTAGCAAGCAATTTAGCACATCATAATTTTTTAACATAATTTTCAGAGTGGGAAAATGGAACAAATGCAGATCTCCACCCTTGCACGAATTCTGCCATTTTTTCATTTCCTCAAGTAAAGAAAACAATATTTCTCCATTTAGCTCAGCTGACCACCACTAGTTTACACAAGCAGAGGAGGTCTCCTTGATCCTACTAAAGTAAATCAAAAGACCTGACAAACTGTTTATTGATAGTGATGTACATGTGTGGTGAATAGGGGTTTTATAGCACACATGATGAACAATAAATCAGGCTGATTTTATTGTTTCTGAGAAAGAAAAGCCCGGTATTGTTCTTCACTCAATTTTTCATATATTAATGCCAGACTCTCTGATTATTTCTAACAGTGTCCTCACACTGTTATCTCCTGAGTCTTAAGAAGATTAGTTGAGTGGACGCTTCATTATTTCTGAAATGTCAATGCTTTTATGAAGCACTGATTTCAAAGCCCAGAAGCTTCTTCTTCAGAAAAAAAATCCCTTTTACATCTCTTGTAGAACTAGACTTTTCTTATTTCAGTTGCTAGCAAATGTGTTTTTTTTAATTCCTTCTTGGAAAACGCATCCAGTCAGATTTATTCTTATGAGGTGAATGTTATCCACCAAACTGCACTGCTTAAAAAAAACCTCCATCGCATGGAGGTCATCCTTTCAGGAAGGCAGATCAGCATAGTAGAGGTAATCCTCAATTATCAAAACATTTCTATTCAAGATCTTGAACCACAAAACCAACAAACAAACAAAACAAAAACTACCAGAACAAATCCCACAAGAATCCACCAATTTCCCTGAATCACACAAGGGATTTGTCAGAAGTTTGGTTTCAATGCAGCTGTTGTTGCAGAATTCGTAGTATAAAGATGAAAATCCCTAAAAAACAGAACTTAATTTGGTTCTTTAAGGAAAGCAGCAGTGGCTATTAAGATGCGTAGCTTTTTGTTTTCTTTTTAGTGGGACCAAGGACCTTTAGGTCAAAGAAGAAATAATAACAAAAGCATTCAACGTTAGCACTTGACTGTGAATTGACAAAACTTGTTTTGCACCATTTTATATTTTTGAGTAAGTTTGATTTTAAATAGCATTTACTCAAATTAGTTCATGAATGCATGTGTAAGTATATTTGGGAACAGCCCCCAATGGTCTGTGAGTGGAAATGACAGCTCATCAACATAGGAAAGATGAGTAAGCATTTGGATAAGTATGAATAAAAAGTGTGAATTTTTACTGAAAATGAACAACAATTGGACTTTTCACACTTACACCAATGGAAAAAGAACAGCACGACGTTGGTCTGCTTCTCCTTGTGAACCTAATCCTTCACATAATGCTGAAAGAAAAGAGCTGTAATAATCTCCAACCATCACCTTCTGCCTCACAGCTGGAAGAGACTGCACTGTGTGCAGTGATCCTTTTATGTCTTCCAGAATAATTAGGAAGGTGACAATTCAGTGCATGGTTGCAACTTGCCAAGAAATACCAACCTGCTGCAACAAATCATGCTGGCAATTCAATAGGCAGGAGTAATCCTCTACAGCTTTAACTCCACTGAAGAATGTGAACATGCTAAATGATCTTATCTAGCCCCTGGCATTTGAGCATTTACCACAAACTTGTTACTGTAAATGTGCATCGCACAGTGTCTGATAGTGCTACCCCAGCCAGCTCTAAATAATATTTAATCCTAGCCAGGGTTAGCTTCAGTTGTTTCAGTCCAACGCGGATGAGAGAAGATTAGGTCAGTATTCAGTTTCTGCTGCAGGATGATTTTTAAAATGCCCTGGGACAAGATGAACACATCACCTCATTGTTTTCCAATGGAAAAGGGAGTTTCTGGCTGCTGAAGCTCTCGGTGTTTCTTCTCAGGAGCATTAGAGGATGCAGGGCAGCTCTCGAATGTCTGCCGCTCTGCTTGGGGCAAAACCCACACAGAGGCTTTGCTACAGCAGACCTCTCTGAAAAGAAGGATACCTGGGATTCCCTCCACACTTCAGGCTGTCAGGAAATGTCCCTGGCAGCCTGAGAGCCGAAGGCAGCCTGCTGCAGCACAGCTGCTATGCATTTACTTCAATTCCCTGCAGTCAGCCTTGCGCTAGGGCAGATGTCCAGGCCACCTGCCAGAGTACTGCGAGCACAGCTCATCTTCACATCTGAGGCCTTAGGTCTCCCAGCTCTCAATAAGAGAATCTGAAAAATCCAGGTTCCTCGGCTCCAGGACAGTGTGCTGTCAGCGGGACTGAAACAGAAGGACTGACTTCAGAGATCAGCATTCTCCACAAACCCACCTGGCAGTTTCCAGCAGAGCTGTGTGCACGTATCAGCAGAAATACGTCCAACCACTTCCCAACATTTTTCTGAGAAAATCCTCCCACTTGCCTCAGAAAGAAAAACGTTTGCAGAAACATATCATTTTCTCTACTACCAGTGTCTCAAGAGGAACAGGGGGGTTGCAGCATTTCACTAGTCCATGCACGCAATTTGCATGAAGACAAATGCCAGCAGTGCAGTTGCGCCTTATGTAAAATTCACATTTCACTAACAGATGAGCCCCAGGGCATGCTGTTCGTATACAGCTCATATGGGCAGGTGCCAATATCACACTCTGCTTTGCAAAGACCATGTTTTAAATGAAGTACAAAACAAAGGTGAGGACTAATCCTGATTAGGAAGGATCTGAGATTTATTACGTGTGCTGGAGCAGACCATTCTTGAGCACAATCTCCTAATGGCTTTTTTCTTCTTCACAGTTCAAATCCCTGGTACATCAACTATCCCCATCAGTGGTTCCTATGTTCCCATTTACCCATGGGAAAGGTCATATTTATGCTGCATCCAGAATAAGGACATCAGCTTCAGCAACACAATCAGTATCCATGTTACTAGGAAAAGGATTTTTCTTTTAAGTTAATGTCACAATTCATTGCATGTAGGATAGGAAAAGTTTAAGATCTGTTTCCCAGCTGAAGATAAAAACCAGCCTCATTCCAGTATCACCAAAGAAACATCTACATAGAAAAAAAAAAATAAAGTTAAATAACAAAAAAACTTAATTATGGTGTCAAAAAAGCACAGAAAATGAAGCATTACCAAAATATTGCAATTGGTATTGAATGTCCCGAAAGGATTTTCAGAATGAGTTAGATGCAAAATGCTGTCAAGAAGCTGCTGTCTTATTCTTGCATTCTGAATACGCTATCCTTGGGAAAGAGTTCAGTGTTTTTCTGGCACAGAGCACATAGCTGAAATTACAGCTTATTTGCACTGAAGATAACAACAGGCCCACTTAATTACCTGATATTTACCTGGAGACAACTTGCTTTCTTTATTTAGACTAGGACAGAATGCTCATTGCTAAACTGCAAGAACTGCAAAGTACTGTAAGTGGCGATTGTGACATTTTACTGTATTCGTAATCTCTATATCTGGCAGCGACCACCTGAAAAAATAAACAACAGATCCACAGCATTGCGGGCACAGGAAAGCACTCACAAAACATGTGCTGAAAGCCCATCCAAGCCAGTGGAACAGAAGTGTGCTCTGTCTACTAAGCACAAGTGGTCCTTATTACTTTCCTGAATTAGAGCACTAATTACTCTTTTTCTTCTCAGAAGGTTGTTTACAAACCTGCCTTCTTCCGTGAGAACGAAAACAGCCAGGACACAGAAACTCTCCCTTCACTCAACACAGTCCCGATGGGAATCAGTCATAAACACTTGAATAAAAATAAAAATTAAAATAATAGCAGGAAATTGTAATGCTATTCCTCTTTTGTTACCTATATATAAGCATTATTTCTCCGTAAGTGCCACTGTCATTAAAAGTCCCACTAAATATTTTTTTATACATGAAGACACACAGTGTCGATTAAACCTGATACATAATTTTTGATTAATACCCATGGATTTTTACAAGATACAATCTAGCTTTATTGTCAGTTGTGCTTGAATAATTACATTTGACAGGTATCTGATGTTGTCATACAGATAGCACTTTACTATTAATATTTTCTTGCTTATGAAGACCACAAAGAACTGAGACAGTATCTCTCGATTCTAAATGTAGCTGAAGGATATTATCCTCTTCTGGCTCACTGAGGATCACATCTTTAATTTATCCTAGCTCTGTACATTGTTCAAGACTCTTAATGACAGATAAAAGCAGGAAATGATGTCTATGATCTCATAGCCTTTGTGAATTTGGAAAAAGATTAATGATAGTAATTGGCTCTCTTATTTGTCCTTTGCAATAGATGCATAAAAGAATAGCAGTTCTTGAACTGCAAAAATAGAGCAGCGAACATTTATATTCTAGCGTCATAAATTAAAGGCATTTCTGGTTAAGAAACACCAACAAATGCAATATTTTTTCAATAGTGTTACAAAAAGGAGACAGGAATCATCATTCACTTTGATATGTGAGATATCATTTATCTAGTGCAGGCAGCCTTAAGGTCCCCTGATAGGTCAAGAATATAAAAGTGTTTTAAAAAGGAGAGTTTGTGATACAGTGTGGTCAGAAATTAAACACACCAGCAGAACAGACAGAGTTCCAATCTCTCAAGTCAAAATTCTTCAAGAGGACAAAGCCTTAGCAGACTTTCAGGTTTTCATGCCCTAGTTTTGGGGACTGCTATAACTACATACTGGTCATTATCACAGCAGGATGATTACCAACACATTAAATATCTTAAAACTGCTAGAGTGGGCTAGCTAACTAATCTGCATTTGATTCCACACTCTGAATCATTCATGAAAAGCGCATTTCTTCCTGATTTCAATGATTGCAGTCATACACAACGCAACTGATTAATTCATCTTTTTCCCCCAAAAGGAACCGAGAGAGATTAAATAAACTGATGGACAGAAAAGCTGCTGCTGCTGGGATATGACCTTCTCATCAGGCAAAGTACAATGAGCCACTCTTTTCAAACCATGGAAGGCTAGTTTTCCCTAAAAGGAACGTGACCGCTGGACACTGAATTTTCATAAGCTGCTCATTCAGCTTTTTGAAAAAATCTCTTTGAAACAGAAGAACAGGGAGCTTGTGGACATTTAGACCATCAAATGCACTGGGAAACAACCACAGAGCCACAAGTGAACAGGCCTGCAGCAGTCTTTGCTCAGGAGCGCTTTGCCTTCTAGAAAGCAGAGGAAGGGAAGCAATTTAATTAGTTGCTCTGCTCATTATTCATACATTAATAAAGCTACTTGAAAGGTATAGTTTCATTACTCATTGACATCCATTTTCAAAAGCCTTGTTCTCTCCTATGAGTTCAAATTAATTGCGCACAGGTAAATCAGCAACTTTGTGCTGCAGAGGCTTTCTGCTATATAGCCATCCTCAAATCCCAGCCCCATGGCTTATAGAGAGACAAGTAACTTGCTGACTCTAGTTGGGAATCAAGCCATAGAAATAAACACTGAGATTTTCAAAATTTGTCCTGTAACAGAGGGACAAGGTGAGGATTCCATCCACAGTTCCCATGCATTTAATCACCATCCCAAGAAGAGAAAAATGACATTAGCAAACTGTCAGCTGGGTAAAGTGAGCGGGGTGTAGATGGAAATGGCTGCATGCAGATCTCCTAGGAGTCACGCTTTGCTACAGGTTTTCTCCATGGAAACCCAGCTGCATCAATCTTGTTCAGTCCCACAGTACACATCTTAGTCTCAGAAGTCGTGATAATTTCTCTGCATACTAAGACAATTGTATTTTGCTGTTTTTATCATTACAAAACAAATTTAAAGAAACAGAGACCTCCATTTCCTACTTGTCTTGAAATTATCTTTGACAAGAGAACCTTGAAAAAAGTATTTCAAACCAACATTAAAATACTGTAACTAAGTTTATGGAAAATTCACAACGGTGTCAAGAAAAATCAGGTAAATGAACGTCATGAAACAAAGCTTTTTCCCATACGTTGAGTAGGAGAAAGATCTGCTCTTCATTACCTTAATGAATGTGGCGAGAGAATTTTTAATTCAAATGTATGAGCAATGCACTCAAAATGCATCAGATATGTTCAAGTGGACTAGCTTAAAAAGATACATTCCACAATTGAACATTTTTCCCCCAGTATGATTCACTGCGTAGAGCTGACTAAACAATTTCATCAGTGTGCGAGCTGAATAACCCATATGATTGTCCTGACACTTACGAATGAGATATGCAATTATTTTCCCCATCACTCACCCAGCTGTGGCGGTGAACACCATGTAGCTATTTGCATATTTCAGGATCAAGAAACACAACTTTGGTTCTTAAAACTTATTAATAAACATGCACCAAAGCTGAGAAGAATTTTGAATCTATGTAAGAACACTTAAAGCCTAAATACGATTGTGCAAACCTTCAGATCCTCCTGAATCTTTTCCTCCTCCAATTTTGCTGCTTTTCGATCTTCCATTTCTATTTTCCATTTTTCTGCTACTATTCTGGCTTTTTCTTGAGCCATAGCATCCCGGAATTTCTTTGTAATTTCAGCTTCTTTTTGTCTCCTTCAGAAAAGAATTTAAAAATAAAAATGATTGAAGATAATTTAAGGCATCGTTTTTGAATTTTTTTTTAATTGAAGATCAAATTCTAGTCAGTAGTAGATCTATGGTTGCAACAAATAATTAGAATAAGACATCACGAAAATACAAAAGAAAACACATTTAACAAGAAACCTATGAAGAATGGATTTCAGAAAACCATCTGGACAAGAAACTTTTTCAATTTCCGATAAATGCCCCATTAATATAGCATCTTCTAAATGAGATCAATATGTTTTGTTTATTTTCCAGTCATGTCCTGTCTTCCTTGTCCGAAAACAGATTTTTCCCATCCATCTAGCAAACAGGGAATTCGTTTTCTCTCAAATACCAGTGAAAATGTCTGCCAAATTCTAACAGTAGAGCATTTATTAGTAGCGACAGTCTGAAAGGAGAACAGGATGAAGTTTTAATCCCTGCTTAAATGTGCAATCATTATAAGCAAGAAGAATCTGATATGAAAAGCAATAATATAGAATAATCTGATATTTAATGTGTTACTTCTGTGCACTGAACTGCAAAACTAAGTGCAGGAAGCAAGTGGCCTACATCCCAACAACATCACAACATCAAGCATCAAAAGACTCGTCAAAGACTCGTCAATCTTTACCAAAGCTGGAATCAGCCCTACTGGAAACACCAGCATGGCACTTTTAGTAATCAGCTTCTGAACTGTTGGGATAGGAACTAATACAAACAGTATGCACATGAAGCGAATTGGAAAAGAAAAAAAAAAGCATTACACATACAAAATCCCAATTGTGGACATAGATGCATGATGCAACAAATATTTTCTGATTTCACCATCATCAAAACCACATTGTTTTACAGAATCACAGAGCAGGCGGGGGCTGCAGTGAAAGCTGAGCCAGGACAAACTTTCTGTTTCCAGTGTTCTATCACAGTAAAGAAGTGCTTTCTTGTGTTCAGGTAGAACTTTGTGTTCCAGTCTGCACCCATTGTCCCTTGTTCTGTTGCAGGGCGCCAGTGCAAAGAACCTGCCCCATCCACTTGACTCTACACATCTAAGACCCACCCTTGGTCTTCTCTTTTCCAGACTGAACAGCCCCAGGTCATTCAGTCCTTCATTACTGGGGAGATGCTCCAGTTCCCCAGTCATTCTGGGGCCCTCCACATGATTACCTCCAGCAGTTCCCTGTCTTTCTTCAGCTGGAGAGCCCAGAATTGGACACAGTACTCCAAGTGTGGCCTCAACAGAGCAGAGAGGGAGAATTAATCCCCTCAACCTGCTGGTCATACTCTTTTTTTTTTTTTTTTTTTTAATGTACCCCAGGCTACCATTGGCCTTCTCAGCCACAAGGGCACACTGCTACCTCATGGCCAACCTGTTGTCCGCCAGGACACCCAGATCCTTCTCTGCAGAGCTCCTCTCCAGCAGGTTAGCATCTAATCCATACTGTTGTGTGTGGTTGTTCCTCTTTCAGTTTAGTACTCTACACTTCAGTTTAATACTCTATACTTCTTGAAGTTTCCTCTCCATCCACCTCTCCAGTCTGACCAGGTCTCACTGAAAGGTAGCACAGCCTTCTGGTGTGTCAGTTACTCCTCCCAGCTTTGTATCATTGGCAAACACGCTGAGGATGGACTCAATCCCTTCATCCACATCACCACTGCAGATGTTAAAGATCGGATCCAGCACTGACCCCTGGGGAACACTGCTAGCTACAGGCCTCCAGATAGATTCTGTGCCACTGATCACAACCCTCTGAGCTCTGCCAGTCAGCCAGTTCTCAATCCACCTCACTGTCTGCTCATCTATCCCACACTTCCTATGCTTACTTACAAGGATATTATGGAAGACAGTGTAAAAAGCCTTGCTAAAGTCAAGGTTCGCAACATCCGCTGCTCTCCCCACATCTGGGGGGGGATCAGATCATGACATCATTAGAAGGCTACCAGACTCATCAAGCATGACTTTCCCCTGGTGAATCCATGCTGACACACCAGATAACCTGCTTCTCATCCACCTGCTTGGATGTGACATTGCTTTGAGATGACATTAAGAAAAATCACCTTCCCAGGGATGCAGGTGAGTCCTCCATCTTTCCTTTCTGAAGAGTGATATACATTGGCTTTCCTCCAGTTCTCGGACATCTCCCATTCTCCATCACCTTTTAAAGTCAGCAGAGCGCAACTTGGCAATCTCCTCTGCCAGTTCCCTCTTTTTTATTTACTTACAAACTGGACAAGAATTTAGCAAAATTATCCAACAGAAATACATTCTCTACAATTTTTTGTGCAAGAGGATTTCTGTTTTTTTAATATTAAAATAAAATTCAATTTTTCATACGATGAAAAAATCACCAAAACAAATGAAAGCAAATGTTGACAAGACATACTTACCATTTTTTACCCACCATTACCTCACACCTTTCTACAAGGCCATGTGTCCCATAATGCCAAGTGGACCCTGAATTCAGATTCTTAAATCCTCACCATAGCTCTTCTGCCTCCTTCTGTGCTTGTTGCCTGGCGCGTTCAGCTATTAGCTCCTCTGATATCTGTTCATACGGCTTGTCACCTGGGGCTTCTCCCATAACCCAGACCCAGACCTCACCATCCTTCCCACGCAGCCACTGCACGTGTTTGCCATTACCTGCAACAGCAGAGAAAGAAAAAAGAAAAAAGCAAGTACAGTGCAGGCTCAAATTCTTACATAAATACAAAGGGAAAGACCAGAAAACCATAATTTGGAAGCAATTTACTATTCAGAATAAGACATGACAGGCTTAATGAAATCCATAGATTTGACCAATCCACCATGCTAGAAGTGGGGAAGAAAGTGTTTGTACAATTCAAAGCATATAATCCTCAGACTCGTTGCTCTACCAAAAATAATAATAATTAAAAAAAATCTGACATGTACTCTGCAGAATTGAGGGACTATGATCCCTTTTTAATTGTAGAAATTATATTGTCTTGTTTAATTCAGCGAAGGATGAACAAAGGGACGAGAAAAAGAGATGGAGGGATAGAAACAAGTGGCATTACACAACTAGAAATGCTTTAGCCTACAGGGAATTCTGAGCATCAGGCATACAGAGACTGAGATGAACCTTCACAAAATTTGAGGAATTCCCTGCTTCCAGTGTGTGAAGGAGGAGTTACAGAAAGCGTACACATTAGAGCACACTACTCAAGAGTAGAAGCATTTCTGTTCCAGTAGGCAATTCACAGGGATTAAGTTTCTGGTTCAGTTTTCATGAAAGATACTGTGCAAAAATCTATGGCTGCTGTGTTGGCAGAGAGATTTCACCAACACAGCTTGTGCACTCTTGACAATACAGGCGTTTGGCAAGCATTCATTTCCAAAACATCTGTGAAAGGCTTCCTGCTGAGTACAAAGGGTACTTGATTAGATCCGATGTGACTAAACTTTAAGTCATGTACACCACCTCACTCTTGTACATTTAATTCATATACTTCTATGCATTTTAGAGATTCATAAGGAGGAACAAGTGGAAACACCCTTTGAATCCATTTGTATTTCTTGCTGATTTATTGAAATTGTCCTTCACAAAAGGACATTCCACCACAAACACTACAGCCAAGATAGATAATGAAAATCATTTAAAAAAAAATACAGACTAAAAGGCCACAAGGGATCAGCAATTAATCTCATTTGCTCTATATTAAGCAGGTTGTTCCACAAGTAATACCTCCTATTTATTTCCATGGAAAGGACAATGGATAAAGAGAATAATATTGTTTCAGAGAGCAAATCCCCTGCTAACAAATACTATTTTTCAGCATAGTCACCACCATTAGCTAGGCATTTTCACCAGCGATGAATAAGTGCCTCCTGCATGCCATGCTTGTACAAATCTGCATCAGTAGAAGTAACCAAATGTTGCCACTGCTGAAACACACCACCTATTGCCTCACTGTGCTTACATCCATTGCTTGGCCTTCGTAAATGTTCAGCAAACATCAATGAATGTTAATGGGTGCCATTTTTCCACATGTAAAAATTCAGTGACACCTCCTAGCTTCATGTGCAATCCCATGACAGAAGCCATTTTGTCAGAATTCCCTTCTGCTACCATCTGTCACACAGCAACAAAACGTAGTGGAATACTGGTGGGAAGGTGTAGCGTCTACTGCTGTACCACCAACACCCATCTCTGAGGTTGTGGGCTAACAAAATAAAATAAAAGGCATTATTTTCAGAGCATGCCTCATACATTCCACTAGATTTTACCCTCTTGCCCTCATATTGAGACCAGTAAATTGGCCACTAATTACCCTCCTAAAGACATATCAAGATATGAAGAATTGGACTGCCCACATTTTCCTAGCTAGTTTTCCTCTCATCAGTCTTTCAGGAGTTAAAATAAATTTGGCCCTACCTGAAGCTTCACTTGCAGATTTATTTTTTTTTTTAATTTTTTTCCAACTTTCTCCACTTCATTAGCTTTACTACTCCTACCATCTTCAACTACCTGCTGTTCTACAACAAGGCAGTATCCACTTAACCAGATTAAGGCTTCCCAACGTATAATCAATAATATTTTTGAGATCCCAGACTGAAGAGAGAAAAGTGCAGAAGGGAACGAAGCAGGGCTGTAGGCAGCAGGCCATGCCTAGACAGTGCCAAGCCATGCTCATAAATGTTTACAGTGCAAACTGAAGGCAACAAACATATCAAATCTGATATTCTACAGCTGAAAGCTAATATTCTACATCAAATTTGAAATGTGATTTGTAAGAATTCCCTCTGCTGGCGTAATGGTACTAACTTCATTGAGTGGAAATATTTAAGCTAGTAATGTTTTCCTTCAATAACCCCCAAACGCTTTGTCCTTTCACAGTCTATCAGATTATGTCTCAGGATACAAATGTGAATGTATTCCACCGCGGTTCTATTGTGTTCAGTTAGCATTGTATTTTTTCCTACACAACATTTGAAAACCATCTACCAAGAACAGATTGGTCACATCAGTATGTGTCCCTAAGGCTGTCATCTACTGCATTTCAAATCCTGAGAAGTACGGAATGATTTCCTAGGAATACTGTCTCTACATCTGAAAGATGTGGATTTTACAGCTGGACCACTTGATGGGTAAGGAACTGGCTGGATGGTAGCATTCGCTGTGTTTGCAGTCAATGGCTTTAGTGTCCAGATGGACATCAGTGATCAGGACTGAGGCAAGCACTAATTGTATCTTTGCTGTCATCATGGACAGTGGGATTGAGTACTTCCAGCAAGTTTGTAGACAACACCAAATGGAACTGTGTGGTCAACATGCTGAAGGAAAAGATGTCATTCAGACAGACCATGACAAATTCGAGAAGTAGGGCCACGGAAATCTCATCAAGTTCAACAAGACCTAAGTGCAAGATCCTGCACTTGTGTCAGGTACTTTCTCAACATGAGAAGGCAACATATGCTTGCAGTCCAGAAGGCCATTTGAGTCCTGGGCTGCGTGAAAAACAGCATGACCAGCAAGTCAGGAAGGTGGTCATCTCCCTCTGCCCCACTTTCATGAGGCCTTACCTGCACTACTGTGCCTGGCTCCCTCTACCCAAGAAAGACACAGAGTTGTTGGAGTATGTCCAGAAGAGAGTCATGAGGATGCTCAGAGGGCTGGAGGACCTCTCTCCTGTGAAGAGAGGCTCAAGGAACCTTTTCTCTCAGGAGAACAGATGGCTCTGAGGAGACCCAACTGCTGCCTCCCAGTATCTAAAGGGGAGTTAGAAGAATGCTGAAGAGGGACTTTTTAAAGGAGCATGCTGTGATAGGAAAAGAGATGAAGGCTTTTAAAAAAGAAAAAAAAAAAAAAGAAAAGAAAGAAAAAAAAAAAGGTAGATTTAGATAAGAAATTAAAAAAAGAATCTTCACTTTGAGAGAGGCAAGGCACTGGGACAGGTTGTACAGAGACATTGTGGATGTGCCATTCCTGGAAGTGCTCAAGGCTAGTGTGGGGGACGTCCAGCGACCACATTTAGTAAAAGGTGGCTCATGATTTTAAGATCCTTTCTAACCCAAATTATTCTGTGATTCTAATATTCTAATATGCTTCTCAGACACACAATTTAACCATAATTACCGAGCCACTTAAAATAAGTAATTGATTTGTAGACACATACTGAGATATTGTTCTCTTTCTTCCTTTTAAAACAATAGATCTGTCTTGCAAATCTACAGACAGTAGATACAGAAAGCATTTGAAAAACATCGGTGAAATATACTGTAGGTTAAGTACTATGCTACAGTACTGTATACTGGTATATCAACAGACATAGTTCAAGTTGGAAGATAAGCGCTATCAAACAGTCTAGCAATTTGAAGTTCCAATGCTGAACAGATAGATTTCTACATGTACAATTTTATAATGTTTGAACTTGAGCACATATACCTATATTCACCTTTTTCTTTGGAGCATGAGAAAAACTTTCAAATTCAACTATCCTCCATTTTACATCAAGAAATGATACCCATGCAAATCATACATTAAATCTACTCGAGCTTCATTCCCCATAAAGTTGGAGATTGGCTTTACTGCACAATCCGATCATAAAACCTTGCACTTTTTTAGCACAAAATAACAACCAAAAAATGATGAGTGGTCAGGAAAAGAAATAAGTCAGGGAGAAGATCTGACATTGTGAAAATGGAATTCTTGCCATACAAGAGGCATTTGCAGCCTCAAGATCAAGTTCACGGTGGTCACTGTCAGGCCTTTTGGGCCAACAATACTGAGCTTGCGTTTTCAAACTGGAGAACCAATTCCAAGATATGAGCTGAGAGCAAAACTCTTATCCCTGATATTTTTAGGAAACCAGCGTTGCCTGCATTACTAGTGCAGAATTCCTACCATTGAGGGCTGATTATAATAAAATAATTTATACTTTAAGACACTTCTAATGTATTACATTTTTCAGAATATACATCTCCTATTCATACAATTTATTTCTAAACGCAACAAATTTGAAATAGAGAAACTCAAATAAGTCTAAAAGGGAAAGACGGGTCCTAACTAAATAAATTTGAAGTCTAAGCGAGAAAGCAGCCAGGGAATCTCATTTCTCTTCTTCAGAAACAGAGACATCTGAGCTCGGGAACAAAACCTAATACAAAATCAGGAATTCAAATCGTATCTCTTGAGTTCCAGCCTGGTGCTTGATTACAGAAATACTTCTCTTTTCCTGCAGATTGTGGCAGGCTGTGAATAGTTACCATTAAGAAGTACTGGACATCAAGATTAGTCCAGATGAGAAAGCCAGGAAAAAAAAAAAAAAAAAAACATTTTAGAAACAAGCATTACCTTATCAGGAAAACATACTAAATAATTCACCAAGATTTTTTTCTAGCTCTACTGCTCAGACGAACAATTCATAAAGGTATAGAATATTATCGTGGTTTTTGTCTAAATCAACTCTGTAGTAACTCAACAAGTCAACTTCTTGCAGTTCTCTTAACCTGCCTTTGGAAGAGCATCTCTTACTGAGGTCTCCCGAAGCTGCAGCTATACTGCTTTAAGATCAGTAAACAGGTTTCTGCATATTACCACTTACACTAGGCAAATGCAAGATCAAATATGCTAAATTTGCAGCACAAAGAGATAATGCAAACTTTGAGACCTACAACCTAAAGCAACAGCAACATAAAGTTGCACTTATAAATTCAAACGCATACATACAATCAAAAATGATAGCAAATCATCTTTCTATTTATTTGTATTTATTCAGTCAACTGCATAAAAACTATTTAAGTATAAAACAACATCCTAGAGAGCAATCAAGTGTCTCACCTGCAAGAACAGCTAGTCTCTACCAGCAATACTACCAATCTCACATACACACATGCACTGAGCTGGAGCTCAGCCATGGGCTGGGCTGTACATCACAACAGGATGCCCTTTGAGCCTGCCTTAAGAAACCCTCAGTGTATGCAGCATATCGTTACTGCCACAGCTGAGCACAGCCAGAGAACATGAACATCAGCAACCACATTAGACAAGAGCAAAAGCCATCAGGGGAAGGGGCCTGGGAGGGGGATCCCACTGCAGGCAATGCTTATATTAAACCAGGCATCAGTTTGCATTAGTTGAGGCTTCCACGCTGCGATTGAGGCTTAAAGCAAATGCAACTGCACAAATCTCCATCTTTCACAGCCTCTGCTGATCAGGATGGAGGAGCAGAATCACAGTTGGTTTTTTAAGGAGTTAGGTTTTATCTAGCTTCATTTTCAAACACGCTTGCAATTAAAGGGCTTTAAAAATAGGAATAATCAAAGCAAACAGGATATCGTTGGAGCCGGTTCCATCCTCTGAGCTCACTCATTATTGTTTTTAACAGCTACAACACCCTTGACAATTCCTATTTGTGATCCATCTCCATGGTTTTCAGGGGAGGAGTTAAATGGGCCATCAGAGGCTCGATTTGGTGTCAGGCCTCCCAGCTGTGCAGTTACTTTCCCACACCTGCCCACTCAGCCCTGCCAAACAAGGAGCACCAGTAATTCCCCCTCGCCTTTGTAGCACAGGGAATATTACAAGCTCTGTCAAGTGCAAATTGAGGAAGTGGAAAGATCACTGATTTATAATTTCAGAAGCACAGAAGGGCTTTCAAAGTCTGCTAAAAAGTCACTTTCTCAAAACAGCCTGCTTTTTCAACGAACAGCCTTGTTTCTCTAAGGTTTGGCTTCCCACCACAGCTCTCCCACTTGGAAGCTACAGATCTCTGCACTAGCAAATTACTTGATTTCCTCACTAGCTGAGAAGCTCTGCAGTCAGATAAATATCTTTTGACCCTCTCTTTCAAAGTATTCCTTCTCTCACTCTGCACTAGAAGAATGCTCCTGAACCTTATTCTGCATTTGAAATAGGCTGCATGAGCATTCACTGCTGACATCAAGCTGATCGGTCTGATCTGCCTTTGCTGATCAGAGATAAAAGCAGTTTGTGGGGCTTCTTTTGCTGTTGTTGTTCTTCAGGAATACAGATATGTGGCATATTCAAGTCTGAGCACTATGTGTTTTATATAAGATCTTAGCCTTGGCTTTCTGAGAAAACAATTGTTGCAACTTAAAGGTAGAGGCTTGCATTTTCATAGTCAGCAGAGTACATAAGGTTGCGCTCAGTTTTATGAGGTAACAGACATATACTAGAAACACGATGATAAAGATGAAGGTGAGGATGTTAAGCTACCAGTTTCTTGTGCTTACCCACTGTAAGTATCTGACGTTTAAAATCAATCTCACCATTTCCCTTCTTTTTAAGGGGAAAAGACTACCTGTGTTTCTGTGAATGCTTCTGAAAGACTTACAAAATGACAGAATGCACTTTCCTGAATACTAATGTCTGTAGGTCCATAAAAATACATATAGAATAACTAGGTGGTGTAACACAATGGAAAGCACAGCAATGACAGCAGAGCAGCAAGGTCTCAGGCTACAGCAAGCAAGAATTTGTTCAAACACAACAGCTACAGGCTGTTGGAAAGAAGCTGCTTACTTTCAGAAGGCCTCGGGTAGGCAGAGATCTCCAACAAGAAACCCTCACCTCCACTGCCAACCCTTAAATGAGGTCTGTAAGGTGTGGATCCATCACTCAGCTGCATCGTGTGCACCTGAGCTCCCCTGGGTTAGCCCTGCTTTCCCAGCAGGTGCTCCATCACTGCTTCAGGCCCTGACTTAGCACTTCCACTACAGGTGGTAATGATGAAAGCAATGAAAGTAACATAATCCCACAGTAAACTGCAGATCTACTACAATTAATTATGTGGTCCACCCCTGCTAGCAGTCATAGGGCCACAAACCCATCTCTTCCAAGAATACATTCTGAGAGCTCCGTTGCTTCAAACTAACCTTTGAGACAGCAACAAAATGTGGAAAAACTCTTAACTTCTCAAGCAGCCCCACAGCATTTCACTTCATATACCATCTGATTCTGACACTGAGCTGTGTGCCTTCCTATTTGAAGGAGGATTTGCAGGGGAAGCAAGAAAAGTCAGCTGGTTTACATTAATTTATCAGCAAGGGTTGCAGGATCTCAACACTGCTGAAAAATGAGCCTTCATGGCTCTCCAGCTGCTTTCTGATCATATAACAAACCCGATCTTATGTTTATGGAATTACAGCCTGTTGCCATGGAAATAATTATGCTGCAATATACCCCTGCAGGATTAAATAAAGGAAGAGTGACTGCAAGAGAGCAAACATAAAGCGAGGAAACAGTTACCCTAATAAGACTTCTGTAATTAACAAATGTGGCAAAAATATCCATGCATAACACTCAAAGGTAAATGGATTTGCAATATCAGATAACACATTTTCAAGGCTTGAATACTGCAAACAAATGAAAAATAAAACAGCACTTACTTGGTCTCTATCCAGTATGCCCCTAATATTTTCTTGGATCCTTGGGCAAAGCACACTAATGCCTATTCATTTTATGTTTTGCCCACTTTCAACTGGGAAGTAACACTCAGAGCTTATTCTTAAAGACGCTGCTGTACCTCTACGAATTACAGTTTAGCAGCAAGCTCAAGTCAGTCCATTTTTATGTCCCTTTCATTGGAAATGGTATAAGAGTGCAGATGCACACGAAGTCAGAGAAGAAGCTTACGAACTCATTTGCATCAATAGCATTCATTTATTTTCCGTTCATTAAAAAAGAAAAAGCACTATAATTTCTGATTCCCAATCCCAATTATCTTTTATACACAGTAAAAGTTATATGCAAAGCTTATTTCTCACTAAGAGCTATCACAAAGCATCCAAGTTTACCTGCTACTACAGAATAAATTAAAGCAAGTCCGCATGGCTACTTCAACGGCTGATGGAAAGTCATTGGTATCCCACTACAGCAAGATTTTCCATCATCACAGCACAGAATTGCATTGGGAGGTTAACGAACAATCATCAGTGTCTGACTAAACCCATCACTCACTTGAACTCATCAAGTTTTCCTATCTTTTCCAAATCCTGCCTTCAAAACCCAGTGCTTCTATTGAAAACAGGGACAAATTGCAAGAAAATATAGAATTAGCTTGGACAAACCTCACTCTTCCCTTGGCTGCAGTACTGCTCTATTCCCATATCAAGTATTCATGAGCTTGCAACCAGTCACAACCTCATATCATTACCAGAACACAACTATGTACAAGAAAGCCTGCCTACCACCACTGTGTCCCAGTGGGCTCAGCAGCACCGTCAGCAAAGGAACACAGCAATTGTCTCCCTGCCAGTGACTCGATTAACCCAGTAGCCTCTCAGAACACACATGTAAGAGAAACCTTGGTTGAGATAAGACCTAGGTAGCTAGCAATATTCTGCTCTTATGTTTTCTGCAAAACAGCCAAGTCAGCTGCAGGGCAGAGGATGAGACTAAAAAGCACAGACTTAAGGGCTAATCCAAGGAGGGCAGAGAAGTCCCTCTGGATTTGTTCCATCTGGTACATATCTGGGTCACATGGCGGTCAGAGATGTTTGCTTTCCTCAAGCTGGGGTTAGAAACATTTAGAAGCCACTGTTTAAGCATAGCTCAGTACAGAGTCACTCTCGGCATGAACCCCGAGCAGCTGAGTTCTGCCCCAAGGTATCTAATACTAACAACACTGCATCGCATCACAGGCTGCTATATATGTTGTGAATGCTACATCAAAGCGTTTCCAACAATTTCAAACTAGTTGGCTCAGATCCCTAATAAAAATTATTCAAATGTTTCTGTTACATTTTCAGTCCTCTCTGACTTCAAATCAAATATGAGACTTGACAGAATTCAAGACCACATACAGCCAGAAACTTTGGAATTACTCAAGTCTGATAGTTTTGGTTAGACCTGTATCCAGTGATACAGGGAACAAGACAATGAATGCATGCCTCCATAGTGTTAGCCAACCCTTAGCTAAGTATTACCAGGACGTGGAGAATATGTACTACAAACGAGGAATACATTCCTGAGTACAGAGATGTAGAGGAATGTCACTGTGTACATCCAGGCACCCTTAAATACAAACACTGAAACATGCACTCGCTGGTCTTCACCTGCAACAGTGATCTATCCTCCAACTATCCATTTGTGACATTTGAAATACTTGCTTTCAAACTGCTTCATCTATTCTCCAATGATTTTCCAACACAAATGTCATTTAGACGGAGAAATTATTTTCTAGCCATGCTGTGATAAACCTACCTAATTTTCTCCCAGCTACGCTTGTTAAAGACAGGTAAATAACAGAGTTTACAAATAGCTCCTGTCTGAACATCCTGAGCATCAGTTCACAATGAGTAAATGTCAGCATAAGTAGCAGCAGTCCTGCATTGTCTTACTTGCCACGTGGCTGCTCTTCAACCTTCTAGAGCTCAATAGGCGTTGAAATCTCATTTTAGGTATTCTGACTGCTTTGGATAGCACAAGAGTCAAAATCCAAACTGGCAGTGTTCTTCACTTAGTCCCAACTCCACCATACTAGTTAAAGGGCTCCTGTCTAATGACATAAATGCACTTCATTGCAAATTGCAAAGCTGCCTGTCAGTCCGCTAAGAAAATCCCAAAGGAATCCTGAATTTTTGAAGAGGCTTCCCTTAGCGGTATTAGCACAATGAGAAAAGGTAACCTGTTTTTATTACAATGAAGAAATATCTCTGAAAGATGAGCAGAGGAATAATTGATAAATAGAGGACAACCTCTAAATACCAATAACACTGTTCCTTTTTCAAGTTCTTTCGGTATGAGCCATCAATCATAATAAAAGTTACAAAATACTTCCTTTGACTTGGAATAAATTCATTAAATACTGTTGTTTTGGGAGGACCCCGAAGCAATGCTCAAATTCTACCAATATGTTCTAGGGAAAGTACAAACACAGGCTTGGTAGAAACAGTAAAAGCATCAGAGCAGTTCACTGTCAGCTAAAGAAAATATTTCATCCCAAAGAAATGATGCCTTTATAGTATTCCTTTAACACATTGATTTATATTTTAAAAAGGGAGGAATTTTAAGCTGTTGAAGACCATGGAAACATTTCATTCACGCTCAAAATGAAATAGTATCTTTAACATTGGCTCAGTCTGATATAAATCTCAATTGTGACCTTTTCCTCAAGACACACAAACCAACCAACCAACTCAAACATAAAAGCGGGTATGATTTAGCTGTTACTGAAGAAGCCTAATATTATTTTCTTCAGACACAAAGACTGAGACTGATTTTATGTAGAATGCTATACTGTTTTTATTGCTAAACTCTCTCAACAACTTACATCAAGCATCACAGCATTTAACAAGACATCTAAGACAATCTCTGTCCTTTGGTGTTCCTTTAAAAAAAAGAAAAATAGATCTTTATAGGCCTTGGGACTTTGCTAGTTAGTTTCCACAACAATTAACAAGTTGTTATCACAATGAGCAGCATTCCCTAAATGTGTTGGTGGTTTTAACTGAAGAACAAAGATAATCTTTTTATTTGGCTTATGAGAGCCACATTTTTCTTCTGCAACTCTGGGCTCGTGGTTTCTGCGAGACACTTATCTTGCCTTTTGTGGCAAGTCAGTTACATAGTACAGCTTGCTTTTCTTCAAACCAGGACTTACAAAAAAGAGCTGACGTGGCTGACACCCAGGCCTATCAAGTGGAGTGGCTTCAGCATCTGCAGCAGACAAGACATCTCCTATAAGCCCTTCTCCAGCAAGTTCTGAGTACTTCTCTTAGAGAGCAGAAACCTTAGGTTTGTGTAACCACTCTTCACCTCACATCAGCACTGTCATTTTCACAGATATCTTGCTGATGTGGTTGCCAAGCCAACTTCAACCATATTTGAAAAGTCATGGCTACCAAGTGAAATCCCTGGTACCATCACTTGCATTTTGAAAAAAGAGAGGAAGGAAGAACCAGGGAACTACAGGCTGGCGAGCCTCAGCTCCATGCCTGGGAAGATCATGGAGCAGATCTTCCTGGAAGAAACACAAAGGTAATGCAAAATAACCAAAATTGCATTCACCGTCATTGCAAAATTTTGAGAAATGCACCCCTTTTGATTTGCTGTTTGTTTTGCAGAGTAATAAAAGGTGAGCTCTTGAACTGGAGGAGAATTGTACCCGTTGTTGCATAGGACTGCAGCTCAAGCCTAAGCACTTTCTGGAACACTTTTCAATAAATGCTTATTATTACCAATTCCTTTTGCACTGTCTCACCCTACTCCCTCCCAGAGAGGCAGGGTCTAGGTTTTATAAGTAAATATTCTATGTATGAGAAAAGTGGAAGAACCATTAGATTAGAAATATCAGATCATGAAACTTAAGATATATTTTCAGTGGAACCAAATGGCTGACTACCTCAGTATTTAACTCCAATAGTTCTCTCTCAAAAACTTCTGTAAGATCAGTCCTCCAGTACAGTTCTGTTGGATGTGGAATGTCTTTATCTTCAGTCAAACCAAAAGGATAACTCAAACTGTTAATTTAAGAAGGTACGTAGGTCACTCCAAAAGTAATGCCTTCTATTCATTTCCATGGAAACTACAACAGATACACAGAGAAAAATAACACTATTTGAGAGAACACATTCTCAGCTACACTCCACTATTTTTCAACAGTCACCATCACTAGTTATGGATTTTCACCAGCAATAAAGAAGAGCCTATATGTCACACTTGTAAAAATCCACACCAGCAAAGTGACCCACTGTCTCACAGCTGTTGTTATGGTTTGTTGTTGCTAAGAAAACATTGCCCATGCAGTCCATCTTTCATCAGCCCAGACAGATTGAACTCAAAAAGGCATGAAATCCTGACAACATGGCAGGCATGGTAGTACAGTTCAGCCAAGACTGGCAGTGTACTCCACAATCTTCAAACCAGTATAGGGCCTGGCATTATCATGTTGCAAGAGAAAGGTCGTCCTCTATTCTTGCCACTTTCCGGAAGCTGAAGCCTTAGCTCAGTCAGGATCACCAGTGTAGAAGTCAGAGTTGATGGTTTGAGTGGGTCTCAGGAAATCCAGAGGAATCACCCCTTTTCTATCCCAAATGATATACATAACTGTATAACTGTACCACTGAGGTCTGCGTCTTGAACTTATTCAGCAGGGAACCCATGTAGCCACTCCAGATACTGCTGTTTTCACAGTGGCTTATAGTAGTAACACCACATCTCATCATCTCTTATGACATAATTCAGGCAACTGTCATCTGCAACTTCCTCTTAGCTCAATAGGTCCTCACAGATACCATATGGTGTTCTTTCTCTTCCTGTGTATTGCCACCATGGTTTCCAATGCCTTGAAGCCAATATTCCGCTCCATCCATAGTTCCCTTGTCATAATCTATCAATTCACATGGATGAGCTGATCAAGACTCTCTTCATTTGATGGTATGACAGCTGTGAAAGATGAAATGTGGCTCGTCTTTCACATCACTGTAACACTGCTGAAAAGCACGGCCCACTGCCTCACTGTGCTCACATCCATTGTTTGGTCTCCATAAGTACTCAGCAGGTGACTACTAATGTCAACAGCTGCAATTGTTTTCCACACAGAGGAATTCAATGATACATCTTTGCTACGTGTGCCCTTCCATGTCAGACACCATTCTGTCAGACTGCCCCTCTGCTGCCATCTGTCTCATGGCAACAACACGTAACTGGTATCGGTGGGAAGGTTCAACCTCTACTGCCACATTATGAGCATCTTCCTCTGACATTGTGGGACAACATAGTAAAATACGAGGCACTACTTTCAGAGCAGTCTTTGTAAAAGGTGAAATAGAAAGGTGCTGATGTGACATTTTACTCTATGCGAATGTGAACATTTTTGTCAGTACAAACACAGTCTACAAGTTACTGTGTTGCTCCTCTCCTCCTCCTCTAATTCTTTATAAATCAGAAAATTAATTACCCAGAAAATAGTCTCCTGTAGTAGGAAGCTGAACAGGTTTAATGCATAGTTTATATATGGAAATTTAGATGTCAACACTGTGACAAATCATCACATAAATATTTTTGCAGCTAGAGTTTGCTGCATCCGTCTTTCCCAAAGAATGAGCATAATGCAGATTATCTCAATGATAAACGGCTGTTTTGGTTTAAGGATCTGAAAGACATTTTTAATATTTTTTTCCAGCTACAAATCAATTGAGATTAACAAAGTTATTGTGCTGTATGAGAGAAGTGATCCTGATGCCATCTTTCTTAGAGGAGAGAGATTCACTGTAAGAACACTAAGATGAAGAAAACAGAAATGAAACAGAATCTGGTTTCCCAACTTCTACCTTGTCATCTGTGAGGGGACACTTCAAACTCACTATTGCTAAATAGACTGTTCTGAATGTTCTCCCCCTTACTTCTAGGCTACCATTGTTGCCTACCCTGGAGTCATTTTACAAAGGCCCTCGCTTCAAGTGAATCTTGAAAACTACTTTTGCTTTGAAATACATTTCTTCAGTCATAGTGTTTGAATTGCCAAGTATCTGATTGGATGTACCCAGTACTTTGTAAGGTTCAACTGCTCTAAACTTTTTAAGTCTGACAATTGAATCCAATAATGTATCTGCATTGAGGTGCTCAAAGCAAAGCCTTCTACTACGGCTAAGAGTTAACAAGAGCAACACTTTACATAGGGACTGCAGTTGTAATCAGCTACCCAGGATTATTAGTGATTTCGAATGTTCAGACTTGAATTGATTTAAAGATTGGGTGAGATCTTTAGCGTCAAACACATCTCTGTGACATCTCCTTGCTGAGTGAGGAATGGCTGCTACTACATTTTCATGAGAAAATTGTTTTCTACCACGCATCCGCTGGACGAGGAAAGAGTTGGAAGCCACTTACCCAAAAGGGACAACAAGAAAATATTTCTATTTATTCTAAACCACTTGAACCCAAGATCAAACACTCAGTAATGACCAAGGGGAAAAATTTCTTACTTTTTTCCCCAAGATTCTAAGCCAACAGACATTCAGCACTCATAACAGACTGAGGATGGAGCTCTGCAGCTTCACTACATAATCCATGAAAACACGTATTTGTGGTTTTTTTTTTTTCACAATTTCTCTGTTTCTGTCCTGTCATCTATTCAAAACTGTATAGCTGGACATCTAAACTCACATGGTGTTGCTGTTCTTACACAACATCTTATTAATCGTCAACCCTTCCCAAGCAGCTCTAATTCACGAATCTATCTTCTGATCCAGTCCCACGTAAACAATTAGTGCCAAGTTAAGAAACCTCAACAGCATAGGTAAGCCTTCCTTCTGCTTGACTGAGGAGCAAGTAAAGGGATGGCAGGCAAACAAAAAAGCCTTAGTAGTGGGAGACCTGGTAATCTCCAGTTCTCCACTGAGAAAATGGGAGCAGTGATTTGTCTGAAAGAGTCACTTTGAAACAACTCCCCTTGCTCCCATGCTAAACTACTCCCTGGAGAAAGAACCAGCCTTGAAAGACAAAGAGCAGGAACAGTGTTTTTGCTGCCTGAGCCCGTTTTGCCTATGGGGGACAGCTGGCAAGCTTCCTTGTAATCTGTTTCAGAAATGCTGTATCACAGCCAGTTGCATGCCCATCTCCCCCAGCTCCAGAGCAAGCATAGGAGGAGGTTACAAGCTTACTTTGTTTGCGCCTTGCTGTTTTTGTCAGCATAGCCTCCTCCATTCGTGCTTTTTCTTCCCTCTCCTTCCAGCGCCTCAGCTGCTCTTCTCTCATCTTGTAGAACAAGATTTGCTTTTGCTCTTCATTCAGCTCTGCCAGGAGCTCGGGGTCGATATACATATCACGCAAGATTTGCTGCAGCATGACTACTCCAAAAGCGAAGAGAGAAACTTGCTCCCAACTACCTTCAGTACAGGGAGGAGATCCCACCTACAGCACTCCAGAAAGCAACCTGCAGCAAAGGAATCCTCCCTCATCTGCCAGCCCAGCACAGGCTCGATTCTTCTCGCTCTGTCCCTCTTCTTGCAGACATATTCTGCTCCTCTTCTCTTACACTGACAGAGTTCTCTGCTTATCTCATCCACCAAAGGTAGCGACAGGTGTCGAGTGAAACGAGGGGGGAGGAATGGAGAATGATGAGGAAATAAATGAAAAGACCAAAAGAAATAAGACCCTTCAGTGTTTGTGACTGCAAACAGATAAAAATAAGGGATTCTTGACTGCACCCATCATTTTTGCTCCCTTGAGTAGAAGGAAATTCAATATAATGAAAGTCTGAGACTTTCAGCTGAAGCGATAATACACTCCCAAGGGTGCTGGTGTTGCCCTGGGGGTTTAAAGTGATGTCATGGTTTAAGGTATCACCTACACCAACAATATCTATGTCACTTCGGGAACTGATCTCTTCTGATAAGAGAGGAGAAATGAGTTTGCATATTATTTCCCAGTGTAACCTGTTAACTGGTCTCAACAGGGTAGGTCACTCCAGCTCATATTTACCTGGTGCTGACAAATATGGCCATGATTAAAATGTCTTTAAAATTAAAAGCAGATGTAATAAAAGCCGCAAGAATCTTGTTATCACTTTATAAATAGTAAATTAATATTAATTAAACAAGAGGTAGTTGTCAGCAGTTCATGTGGACCATGCACATCCTGCTGGCAATTCACTTTCCACTTTGTCACTGCAGAAAGATATAATGCTGCTCTTCAAGCAAATTGTGACCTTATGCTGTTCAACAGAGTTTTTACCATAGTCTGGAAAATAGTATTTCAGCAGCGAATTTCAGCAGGGCTAAGAGCCACTAAATTAGATGAGGAAAGTAAATGCTGAATTCCACATCCAGCTTTCCCTGAGCACTCCTCCAAGGAGCAGCATCACGCCGTGAGGAGGGGGCACTGTTCAAGAAGACAGAAGATGGGGCCATCCTGAGCTTAAACAAAATGAAGAACACGCCTCAGACTGTAGCATCCCACTGCACAACCTATCTCCTTTAGGGTCTACCACTAGAAGTTACAGGGAAGACTCACACCATGTTGCATTGGCACTGAAAACAGGACAACGGAACTGCCATGGAGCAGAACTGCAGAACAGTCATCTTACTTTTCCACTCCCTGTCATTAACAATTTTCAGAAGCAAGATAGCTAATGTGCAGTAGCACTAGATTGCCTGCGAGGGACGAGGAACACAGATGATCCATCCACCATACACCTGTATCGTTTTTCAAATTAGATACTATCACTTATTGCTAATATGCTTAACCCCATCCCTCACCAGCAATGGCTCTTTACTGGCATACACAACAGGTGACAAGAAGATGCCTGCTCACTTAATGAATTAGTATTGAGTTACTAATTATTCCTGCTGCTTGCCCTCACACAAACCAGAAATGAAAAGTTCTAAAGCTTAAGATCTTCTCACAACAATGCTACTAAGACAGTACTCAGGGCAGAGATACTTGACACAAGATGATGCATTGCTCTTGCATGGAGAAACAAACCAGGGAAATTCACATGCAGGTGCCTCCCTGGAGAGCTGCCCCCAGCCCCTGGCACCAATTCCTGAGCAGAGAGGACACAAAACTGGAGTCTGTTTCCTCTTTCCCCTACTGCTCAGGGTTCTTCTCTGTTTTCCTTGCTCCAGGAAATAAACGGAAGGATTAGAAGGCAAGGACACAAACTTACCAGTCTCAGCACAACCTACTAACCACCTGCATTCAGTCAGTGACCCCCCTTCCCCTGTTAATGCAGGTAATTCCCAATTACAGTGGCAGCTGTCTATGCTGCAAAGTGGAGCATCACTTATCTTAGTAACATGCACATTCAGTCACACAAAGTTAAAACAAACACTCAAGGAATTCTGAGCTTATTTAGAAAAAAACTGTGTACCAGCTCAGTTTGCCTTTAACAACACTATCCTTTAACTGCATGATACGTTACATTCTTCCTCGCAAAGAAAATAGCTTTATAGAGGTCTTAAACTCTTACAAGGCTTTCATGGTCCTCGTATCAAAAACTTACACTGTTATTGTGTTTACTCATGTTAAACTCCTTTGAAGTAAACAAAATACCACAATTCAAGCAGAAAATACTTCTGATCTAAATTAAATTTCAAGTAAAGAGACTGTATCACGTGGAAGCACAAAATCTAAAGATTCTCCTTGAGCAACACCTTCAGCTGTTTGCTCTGTACAGAGTCCAGTTCACTCTGCGCTTCAAGTTCTCTCTGATGCTCAGGTTTTGACTCATAAAACAAAATGCTTCAATTTTATTTGGTTTTTGTTTGTACATTTTTGTTTTCCTTAAAGAAATAGAATTTGGCAAGAAAATACCTAGAGGAAAAAACACTTGGCTTCTATTTGTTTCTTCAATTTTTCTTGGTCAGGTATAGAAGGAGGAGAGCCTGGGGGATTTGGCCTTCCTCTCTCTGCTTTTATTCAATTATACTGAAACTGGCTTCACATTTTGGCACTAATTGAAAAAGACTCGCCTTGGTATTGGCTTCAGGGCAAGCAGTTTTGCTGTTCTAACCATTTGTCATCTTTCCAATTTTATTTTACTTGACTTTGCAGAACAAAAATCAAATTGTGATCACAAGCTATCATAGTGCAAAGAACAAACTCTTCATCAAGGATTACGTACGCTTAAGCATGATAAGAAGCAAGAGCTGTTTCTGAACAGCATTCAGCTACAAAAGTAGCTGAAAAAAGCTCAGGACAGAGATTGGAGATGCAGAACAGCATACAAACAAATTTTATGCAGCTGCTGGTAACGTTTAATGATCAATCACACAACAAAAACAGCAAAAACAAGGAGATGAAATAACTACTTCATGAATAATCCACTATCTGAAGATTATTAACTCAAAACATGAGAACACTAACACACTAACCAAATGAAAGCAGAATTATTTTATTAATTTGTGGTTTTTGTTTTAAGTTCACATCTGGAAGTGATATTTTCTAAGTACAGAAATTAAATCACTAAATTGCATCTAGTTTAGTCTGACTTCTATAGCCCTAGGTAAGAGGGTGAAGAGAAAGCAAAGCTTCCTTGTTGCCTGCATCTTGCTGATCATCCTGACACTCTGTCTTAGTAGAATGTCCTCAAGAGAACATTTTTAAGCAATACTCTTTCCAGAAATTCTCTTTCTCCATTGAAATCATTTTAGACATTGATGTTCTCCTAACATTAAGCCTTTGATGATCATTAAAAGTAGACTTTTCACAGACTACTCAACAACAATACCTAAGAGAGATGTTTGACTCTATTCAAGTGATGCAAGGGCTGCTTCTCTCGACTACCTCAGTGAACCTGTTGGCAGCACGTGACACTATAGCAGTATGTTGACCTATGCAAACCTAAAATTGAATTTTTAACCTAGTACATACTGATCTTGTTGTATAGTTTAACAGATATTAAATAATCCAAATTGGTAAACAAAGCCTCAATTGTCATAAAGAAATCACCATGTGCTCTTATCACAGAATGGCCTGGGTTAAAAAGGACCATAGCAATCATCTACTTCCAACCCCCTGCTATGTGCAGGTCACCAACCAGCAGCCCAGGCTGCCCAGAGCCACATCCAGCCTGGCCTTGAATGCCTGCAGGGATGGGGCATCCACAGCCTCCTTGGGCAACCTGTTCCAGTGCCTCACCACCCTCTGGCTGAAAAACTTCCTCCTCACATCTAACCTAAATCTCCCCTGTCTCAGTTTAAAACCATTCCCCCGTCCTATCATTGTCCACCCTCATAAACAGCTGTTCCCCCTCCTGTTTATACACTCCCTTCAAGTACTGGAAGGACACAGTGAGGTCTCCCCGGAGCCTTCTCTTCCCCAAACTAAACAAGCCCAGTTCCCTCAACCTTTTATTCTGGTTTCTGAGATAATGTAGAAACCTCACAAGGCCTGAAACTCAAAAGGAAACCTTGAGGAGGCACCAAATCCAGTATTAAAAACTTCTCCCTTTTCCAGGATTAGTTCACAGTTAGAAATAGCTTGGCTCAGCAGATTCAGACAATTCAGAGGAAGATAACAGCTATTCAGAGAAAACATGAAATTAAACTTCCTACTGACAAACAAAATTTCTCTTTCCTTCCTTTCTCAGACCTGATTACAATATAGATGAATTAGTGAGTGGCAAGAGCAGGGAGAACTGAAGAAAGGATGACTGACTGTGGGCATTCTTCATCACCCCAGCCTTTCTGAGAAGTCTGTACAGACAATGATTCCTCCATTATCCTTTCACCTTGGTTACCCCTACCGCAACACTCCAAACTAAGCTAAAATAATTACACACGGATTACACCTCAAGAGCCTATGAACAAAGGAGAAGATAACTATCAGTGCAGTTGCTTGCTGGTAGTTGTTACCCTACTATAACTGCCATACAACTTGATGTTCTAATTAGTACTAGTCCAGAAAGGAGCTCAGAGCTCTTTAAAATTTAAGACTGGAGAGTCCTTTAATCTTTAACAGCATCTTGTGGGACTAGACACACAGCCTCTGGTATAACATCTTTCTGGCTAAACAATGCTCAGCTCCGTCACTAGAATTCACCTGCTGGGGAAGTAAGGAAGAAGAGGAAGCACAGGAAGATGTTTTAGCCCCATTTTCAAGAAAAGGGGAAAGCATTTAATTGGCCAGGGCTTTCTCATCTCTTCATCCATTTTCTTCCAAGCACATGCATCCTCTATTCCCTGGGCTGAACAGCTCACTGGCAATGCTGATGAACGCTGAAGCAGCAGAAGAGCATTTTCTTTCAGATTTTATAACACAGCTACCTAACCTACTTTAGCCATGTCATTTACATAAAAATATTCAGCCATAACCTACATACTACAGGGGAAGATGCAGGAGTAATACACCTCTGTCCATAAAGAAAGGAATGAAATTGTGAAAGAAAGCATAAAGAAAAACATGTGGCAATAAAAATGTGGCTGAACTCTGTAGGGTTTGTTTTGTACCTTTAACATATTTTTCTTCCCCCTTTCTTTCCCCCCCCCCCCCCCCCCCCCCCCCCCCCGTCCAAGATGAAGCAGTGCACAGTATCTGTATTTTTTCAAGTCCGACAGTGTCAGCATCAAAATGAGAAGAGAAGAAGCTGGAACTGAATAGTGCAGGAAGGAGCTGACTGTGACACAGGAAAGGTAAAATAAATATTTTTGTACGAGGCCTTCTAAACACGAACAAACCTGTCACTAGAAAATTAAGTACATTAGTGCACTCGCCACAACAAATCGGTCTTTCATTTGGTATGCACATTGCTGCCAATTAAAAACTAGAAATAAGCAATTGAGAATTATCCCTTCCCCACCTCCTCCATCAGAGATAGGACGTAACAAAATGTGCCTTTCTCCTCCAGTTCCATATTCAAGTCTGTGGCTCCCTCTAAGGGCTAAAACAAGCTGAGACTCAGGACAAACTCATAAAGCCGGCTGGAAGTCTACAACACAATCTGCAGAGGGATCAGAATTATCAGCAGATCATTCCCCTGAAGCTGCTACTCCATTACAAAGCATCACATAGGATAAGGATGACTGAATGTTTTCCAGGTCTTCCTTCTCCAGATCAAGCTAGCAACGGTTTTTTTGGACTATGAACTTACTCTGTGTGTTTATCACCTCTTTACTGGTTCAAGATTGGTATTTCTATGGGGCAATGCCATAGCCCCCTTAAAACTCCATCCTCTGCAAAAAATAAAAAAAAAAAAAGACAATCCCAAAGATAGATAACACTGACAAGAGGGAAAGAAGAGGGATGGAAACTAATCCAGAGAAAGCAGTCCATAGGTGCAGACTATAGAGTGATCTGTTATTATATCACTTCCCTAGGGTTAATTCTGCACTCCACAACACCACTTGGCCTTCAGAAGAAGTCACATCAGTGATTTTTGCCTAGCAGCACAGCAGTCCTACCGAGCAAAATTACCTCAGGCCTATCCTTTTGTGTTCTGTGCTACAGCTGCTGTATGCACAATTACACTGGAGCCTAGAATGCCTCCATGGTTCAGCACAGTTTATCAAAGATTTGAGAAGCCGGGTAGAAAGGGCAGCACTCCAATTTTTTTTTTTCAAATTGATAGCTGATATATGAAATTCTGACCTAAAACACCAAAGTCAAAGGTTAACACAAGTTCGTCAACTTTCTTAAGCTTAGGCTTGTTTTAACTTTAATGCTTCTATAGTAGTAGACATGGACACAACCCAAACTAGAACAACATTTGCGCTATTAATACACTCACAACAGCAAGATGCAAGAAAGAGCTGTTAAGTCCCATCACAGTTTTTCAACTGGAAAATGAAAAATCCCCATAAAAATTATTCCGAGTGAAAGCTAACAAGGTAAACCAAACAGAAAAAAGTCAAGGTTCTTTGAGAGAGTCACCCTAACAAAACATGGTCTGCTGGCCTGCAGCAACCAAGGTCCCATCCCATAAGCCTAGCACTGGAAAAATTGAACTCACAAGGCAGGGGCTAAAGAGGAAGGGAAAACCCTCGCACTGCAGTGAACCCAATCAGAGCTCTCAGTGCACCACCGTCCTCTCACTTGCACTGTGCTGTCTAATTCAGTTGGTGTCTTTGCAGTTATATCTCATTTACAAAACAGTAACTAAGCTTTTCAGGTCAGCCCCTCAGCTCTGAGCAGGGCGCACTTGGTTGGCAGACAGCAGGTCCTGCTTAGGAAGCAATTAGAGCTCAGTAAGTGTCTGCAGGGACCTGTTCTGGCCTTAAGTAGACTAAAAGGCCCAAGGGCAACTGTCTCCAAGGAACATCTTAGTTAAAAATATATGCAGAACACAATGCCCTTTGCTCTCCTATTTACACTTTCTTGCTTATGTCAGACTCCGATGTTACACCACGCTGTATTAGATGTAGCATGTGCTTCCCCTGCATGATGCAGTTCAGCTCCGTGCCACTTAAGTACAAAACGCATCAGTCCATCTGTTTCTCAGCAGAAGCCTCCGTAGCTGAGGGAGGCCATCCGTGGCTCTTCAGAGCAGAATTGGTTGCCTTTCAACTCAGGACACAGGCTTTCCCAAGACCCTGCACATCTTTTCTTTTTCTCTATTTACTTATTCACCTCTCTACAGTCTTCGTAATGAACTGTTAAACAAAGGTGGGACTTCAAGTACAGACGGCCTCCTAAAAATACTGGTTCTGTCAGCTCTTCTTTTCCCTACCCCTCAGCACACACCTGGCTGCACAACAACAGGACACATTTCTTTAAGAAGGAATTAGGTATTCTCCTTCACATGAATTATTCACTTTGTGTATCTGCAAAGCCCAAGAGACCTTTGAATACCATGACCCAATTACAACATTAAATTATTCCAGAGTTTGGTACATTTTCAATGAAATCCATTACAATGAGCTACCCAAGAGATACCACATTCTAAATTATGTGAGTTTCTTCTCTCAGATATATATTAACTTTTGAAGATGTTTGCTAACTTCACCTTTTTCCATCTAACTGTAAGTGCATCAAAATGTATCATGTGAGGCCTAATTTTCTTTAATATACTCCCTGGCACATTTATCCGCATTATGTATAATGCAGCAGTCTCATCATATCAACTTCTCATCATATTAGACACTGCATTATGGCAGCTAAATTGATTACTGGTATAATTGAAGGCCACCGGTAGGAGAATTTTTAATCATTTAAATGACTCATCAGCTTAACATATGTATTTTCTTGCCTTAGTGGTATCATGCAAGTGATTTTCCTGCAGGACATAGCATTTTGATAATTTAAGCCACTTCTTATTCTTGTCGTCTTTGCGGGCAATAAAATCGTACAGACTTACACTAGGCAATCTGGACAGGATTTCGTATAACCACAGGACTTCTGCTTGCAGGACTTGATCAACATTTCAGACGGCATAAGCTAGCTGCCATTTGTGATGATTTTTGTTTGTTGCTTTTTTAATTTTTTTTTTAATACATTTTTCAACATAAAAAGTCAGACTGCTTCTTGTTTTCAAATGTCAAATATATCCACAAACACTTTTTCATTGTACTATCCTTTTTTAAAATACCCTGTGATTTTCAGCTTCATTAGCTGCCCATCCCACAAGAGGGAAAATCCTCTGCCACAAGATCCCCAGCTTTCTGCTGCAGGTCATATTCAGCCTTTTCCACGTCCTGACACTCGGGTGCTGGGCAAAAGGTTTAAAAGACCAGAACCAAATTCATCTGAAAATCCTTCTCTTTTACTTCAGAGCCTCTTTAAGATCTTCTCCATCCTTGTCATGGACTGTGGGACAAAGAACAGCTCAACATTGTTGGGACCTCTTTTTTTTTTATTATTTTTTTTTAATTTTACTTTAAACATCTCCACAGTTTCAAGCTACAAAACCTGGATTAAGCCTGCTGAATCCTTTTCACAATAGAAGACTTAGCAGCTCTGGCATTCCTGCCCATATTCCATTCACCCGACTGAGAGAACACACGCTTCAAAGCTCTTAGCAAAATCAAGACCAATCCAAGTTTCACAATGGGGATGTGCCCCATCACTCTCTTATGATATACATGTGAGGTTAAAAAAAAAAATCTCTATTTCTCCTCATCCTCTTTTCTCTCACCATACTCTCAGTAACAACAGTGAAGTCCTCAGCTTTTTCCAGCATTGTCACTCAATGCAGCTCTTCCCACTCTTATTTTTTCCTTTCTTCCAAACTTCTGCAATGGGTTTCCTGCTGCTGCTTTCTGTGCTAAGCCTCCAGCCACTTTCAGCAGCTCCCTTCAGAGAAAGAGGACCATGGAAATTCCCCCAGAACTCCTCACTGTAAAAGAAGTTTGTGCTATCCCTGTGGCATCCCACTTTTACTCACTCAACAGAGAGGTGAGCTTCCTCTACATTCCCCGTGACTCAAAGATGCAAAGGTTATACACTGTGTTACATTACATATATTGTACAATACAAGTGCAAAATGACTAACTACTCACATGATTGAGGAAGTTTTTGCTACAGAAATTTTCTTGCTCTAGAAAAAAACTGTCACTGTCCTGTACAAGTTAGTTCCCACGAAGAGACAGCGTCAGCCAAATTTTCTAGCCATTCTTGAATGAGAATGGATTCAAGCAGGTGATGGCTAGTGGTCCAGGTCCCTTCTCTCCTTTCACTAAGCCATCTTAAGCCACCTACACATCTGAAGAGGATATCCTGGGATTCCCCAAAATAAGATTATATCCAATTGCCAAACAAGATTATTTCCGTATGTTCATCTTAAAATTCTTTAAGTACCTATGTAGCTTATCGTAGGGCGGTAAGTATGCCACCCAGGAAGGAGATAATACACTATTACTGTTCCACATTCTCTCCTCTCTCTCTGCTACCTGTATGGCTCCTCAGCAGTTCAAATCTCTTTCGTTTTCTGCCAAGTACAGAATGACAGAAGCTGCTTTCAGCCAACCTCAGAGATCTGCAGGACAGTTAGCAGGTTACCTGTTGCACTTCAGTTATAAGAATTTGCTGCTACCACGAGCATATTCCTATTCTTCAGAGCTCTCTTCTGGCTGTAATGGATACAGCCTCCAGCTCCCCATCACACCACACACAGTTGCCTGCAGGCACAGTCCCATTACAGATGGAATGACTGGAGCTCCATGATGCCTTTTAGCATGGCTGGTTGGGCTCCTATGACATTTTCAGGAACCCAATGGGTCATAACAAGTTTTACAAACTATCAGTAGTTGCCATCCTACTCAACCCTGTCTCCTCTTCCAAAGGTCTATTACCAGAACTGCATAACTGAGTTGCTTAGAGATCTCCTCCATCCACGACACCTTAACTAACTCTTCTGTTCTAAACTACAAATAAACTTATCTTTTTACCCTTGCCTTCCTTTCAGTTGATTCTAATAACTCCAAAATCCAGGCCAGGGTGGCACACAATCTTACGACCATTTTCTCTGTAGCTCACTGTGTATTCACAAGGCTGGCCCTCCCATAGAAGATGGTTTACATCACCCTCGAGAGCACTTCTACCTTTCAGCTAAACCTATGAGGCAGAAGAGCTCATTCACTCCTCATGAGAGCACACAAGTAGATCAAATTAGTTTATGGAAGGGGAGGCAGAGTACTCAGCCATTCCCAAAGTCTCAAAATTGTTAGCATGAACAGCCATCTGGCTCCCGGTCTGAACTGTGGGGGTAGATCTGGTCCCTCCCATTTGAAGAAATGTGATTTTAACATTAATATTATTGAGTTTGAACTGAGCCATCCAATAAGTTATATCTTACTGATACAAGCAGCAACTTGGAATACATTATCCTGATGATTATCAGTCTCCTAGTGAGATTACTCGTAAAGCTCAAGCCCAACTTATCAGCCAATTTCTCATTTTTATCCACTGACACCACAACCAGCTCTTTGCAAGCCAAATTAAGCATGATACCTGAGTGCTAGAGTGCTCCAGTAATTCCTATCAAGTCAGTCTATTTTCTCCTATGGAATTCATATAAGTCATAGAACTGTTACTTCTAGCCTTGGGAACAAATGTTGCATGAATAGCTGGGTGATTTTTTAATGGTCTGTGATGACCAAGATGATCTAACAGTGCCTTCTGGCTTATTTACTGTGAATCTATATACTCACCCAACAGTCAGATAGACTGTTCCCAAATGGAATTGTCACTGAATGGCACAAAGGAGGACTTAAACATGATAGCTGCCAGAAGGCACCAGAGTAATGCAGTACATGGGCTGATAATTTTATTCAGTCTTTACTTTGATCATATAAAGTAATAATCCTTATAATCATAATAACCATTAGAGAAATGAAAACAAAGCAGCCTTCTATCCCTCTCTAGGATTTATTGGATTTGCTTGCAGCTTTGTCACCAGCAGAGTCCTTCCTTTGTTGGCCCAGCTGTTAATGAAAATACAGACAGAAGCAAGCACTTAACTTTATACAGTAAAGGCAACACTACTAAAAATCAATGGGATTAGCTAGAGTGTGCAATATTAAACAGCTTTGTAGGTCACTGAAGAATTGCCATCAGACACTACCCTTTCATGAAAAGCCTAGGAAAAACAAGCATATGTGGGTGAGTATTACACGATATGGAAGGGAAAAGGCAAATACAGGTCAAGGTGTTACAGCTCTTCAGAAGCTGCAGGGAGCATATAGCCAGCATAGCAAATTTCCAGGAGGTTCTCTGTCTTGCAGGCTGTGTCACTCCATAGTCTCTATAACATCTTCAAAAATATATTAAAAGAAAAAACAAAAACAGTAAACGGATCGGCTCAAGGCTAAGAGTCAAGAAAGACATCAACAGGATGCTGTAAACAGGTGGCTTCCTTGGCAGGTCCCTTCGGGCCACAATTAGCAAATAGAGCACTAAAGCAACCCTGAGGCTTCCCTCTGCTACACAGGTACTTGAATTGTCCCAACTTGGCTTCAGATCTTTCCTACAAAACCCTACACAAAGAGCTGAAGGCTTGAAGACCTAGATATTGTCAATTACCCTTTATTTATTTTACTTTATTTACTTCAACCTCCTTTCATTTGGATTCCAAACACGTTCTGAGGCTGTATTTCTTTAGCTTTTATCGTTGTTACCCAAATGTTGCATTATAACTTTTTATTTTCAGAAAATAAAATGCAGCATGGAGCAACATGGACAATATTTGCACTCCTTAGAAGTGATACTACAGACATTCATCACATAGAAGAGGAACTCAACAGCCTATTCAGGAGAAAATGAGCTGCAGGATGATGCAAATGTTTGATACAGGAATTAATTTTAAAGTCAAAGCTACATTAAAAACAGAGAAGGAAAGGAAGAGCTAACAGTATTAATGACTGAAAATAAAATTAAGGAAGAATAAGATATCCTGGGTTAGTAAGGTGAAATCTCATATTTTACCATATAAAAACAATAGTCTGGAAAAGCAATACAGCAACTCTTCTGCTAAAGGGATTCATTTGTGCCTTAAGGATGACGTCCTGGTAAGGTAGAAACTCTGAAACTGGAGTTGAAACCAAGGTCCAGATTTATTGATGAGGGCCTTCCAGAAATTGATGAAATTTCCAGATTTATGTCAAAGTAGCTCACACCATTAATGGCACCTGATCTTGTAAGCAGACATTTCACGGTCTTTGGTTAACGTCCAATAAAGCACCGTATACTGAAGTATGTTTCCATCTTTATCTACTCCTTTATCATAGGAGCATTGTAAATCAGTATATATACATATGAGCAACTCGCTATAAAAAAGAAACCTTATCATCACATAACTTCTTATATTTAAATATATGTTGTCATCACTGAAGTGGAACGAGATGAAGAAAGTCCACAGCAACCTCAGAAGAATACAGGCAGTTCTGAGTAACGTAAACACTTGCACATATTCCCTCCTTGACATTTCTTTTTCTAACTTCATGTGCACCAGGAATAAAGCAATAAATCTTCCTTGTGGATTTACAATGCATCTTACAGGCTACCCTGTATTGTACAAAGTCAGACATCCCTGCAGTTTCAATCATGCCACATACCCTTTTTTAAAAAACTGCACTAATGCAAATTCTTAGTTTTCAAGGAGGTTTTCGGTACCATCAGCACAATACACAAGCCCTTTTCTCCAAAGAAAGCAGCTACTGAACAGCGTTATTACTCATCAGGTATCTGTTCAAGAACAGGCAAGCCATATGTGAAATTATTCAGAAGAGGATTTCATCAAAACTCTGTAAAACACCACAAAAAACAACGAAGACTAGGTTCTCTTTAACTTCTAGATTTCTGCTAAAGGCCAGCAGCTCAATCCTCCAACATCCCTAGCAAGAGTCGGTTCTTACATGGCTGAACCGTAGGACGTTTGCTTCCTTCCCTTGATGTTAGAATACTCACACTCTCGTGAGGCAAGGATCTGGGGTCGGAATTGCTCAGCTGGCACTGAATCTGCCTCTTGAGTCTCAACTCTTGAAACAGAGAGGGAAACTTGTCTCAGCTATTAGTGAAAGTTGAAGGAAGTGAAAATTTAATCCTCCAAGGACTGAAGAAAACAATTGATGCTAAAAATTAGTCTCAGCAGAGAAGAAATCCCTCTGATCTCCATTATAAAACAAAAAGGAATAAAAGAAATCATATAATTTTAGGTAATTGAAAAGTGACATATAAGGCATCGAATATCTCACTAGCATTAATTTCTGCAGTCTAGCTCAAGTTATGAGGTCAAAGATGTGGTTTCACTGAGCATAAAAGGTGAAATAACTTGAGTGAGAAATGTACTCATGTAGAAAGTACAGTCAGTCTCTCCTTTTGTGCTGCATATGCTGCCACATAGATGGACATAATTGCAGCTGATCAGAACAGTTTTTCCTAAATCAAGTTCTGTGAAAACCTAAATATTTCAGATTTATCAACAGGCATCATAAAGAAAGGATAACCAGGGTTAGGTCTGTAATGCTATAACGGGATGCAGAGTAACACAGTAATAGCAAGGCAGCAAAGTCCTTGGATACAGCAAATGAGAAGGAACCCAAACGCAGCACCAAGCATACAGAAATGAAGGAAAAGAGCTGCTTACCTTTGGAAAGCTGCAGGTAAGCAAGGATCTCCAGCAAGAGATACACTCCCCTCCTCCTGCCAACCCTTAAATGACTTCTGGGAAGGGGCAGATCCTGGCTCCAGCCCTTCTGGTCACTCAGCTGCATTGCGTGCACCTGGGCTGGCTCTGCCTTCCCACCAGGTGCTCCATCACTGATTCAGGCCATGATTTAGCATTTCCAGTACAGGACTAAATACAAATGTCAGACATTCATTGCACTGGCCGTATTATTTAAGTCTTTGAAGTACCTGGATGAGTTTTCATTCAATCCCTACTCTCAGCAGATATCCATCTGAATAGAATCTGCCCATTCCCACACCAGCTTTACCCTCACAGCTGTATACGTATATGTGGTCTTCTAATTGATATCCCAGGGTTTCCATTTCAGAGATGTCACCACGGTTTATTTTTGTGAGAACCAAAAAACACCAAAATCTTCCCAGTAGAGAAGAAAAAGAGAAGTCAAAACCTCAACCAAATGTCTGAAACCAATGTGGTGGTGTGTTGGCAGCTGCTACTGTAACTCATGTTATGAGGCAAATAATTTTCCTCATGAACCAGACAAGACGAATGAAAAATCTATAGGTAATTTAAAATTTGCTAGGTATGCAAGACACACAGAACCTTTTGCAAATGCAGAGTAGATAAGAGATTTGCTCAGTAAGCCCCCAGATCATTGCCAATATGACATTTCCCAGTCTCAGAAATAGCTCGGAAACCCAGGGAAAATTGAACGCACAGTTATTTCTTTATTTCTTGTTTGTTTGTTTGAAGAAACTATATCAGTCAGCGACAACATAGAATTTCATCTATGCGCTATATTACAGTCATGGAATCAAGGAATGGAAATCAGTATCACATTCACAGGCATAAGGGATTCCCAGGCAAAGAAGGCTGCTCGAGTTATTAACCGCACTTTTTCTTGGTCACACAGATGCACAGCTCTTGTACTCTGCTCCCCGGCACATTAAGATTGCGTAGGTTTTAACTCCCTTCCCGCGATTCACAATTAGATTTCTAATTCACTGTGAGCCAGTTAATTTTCTGCCTAGTCAGTTCACCCTCAATGTTCCAGGGCGTGAGGAAAAGTCTTATCCTTGTTTTAAGGATGGGCACGCTAAAGACTGAGAAGGAAAGCATCTTTTCACACAGCACATCAAGAGCAGCCCTGAATGTGCCTCTCGAGCAGCCTGACAATGTGCACCTCCACTACTCCTGTGCCCTACAAGGTCAGGATCTGTCCCTGCCCACAGAGAATGAGAGGCTTGCTGGGGGCCTCAATGGGAAATTCTAGATCACCTTATTTCCAACCCTTTCCAAATGGTTTGCTGAAGCATGACCACAGGCTCCAGCTCTGTCCTCTGATGTTCTCACCCTCCAACTCCTCTGCTTTCCCTTCTGTTTAATTTGATTTATTTTCATCACAGTTACAGAAATAACATCATGTTAAGTGAGTAAGCCAATGACAACTCCTCTTCTAAAAATCTTTTGATTTTCCCAAAATAACTGCATCTACTAGACCTGTGAACCAGACTAAAATATCCTTTCATTCGTATTCAAAGGCAGAGAAGAAAAATGATATCATACATGATATCAATGCGTATTCCCTATGTAAAGAGACCTTCTCAGCAAGACTCCTGGCATTCCAGTGTAATGACCAACACAGGTATATGCTGCTGACTCTCTCCTGAAGGCACAATTCATTCATCAAGAAAAACACTCATATTTATTCTAGATCATTCCTTTTACCTTTGTGTGTATTTTAACTTTTAGAGTGCTGTTCTACAAATCTAGATTACCACCTGTCTTATTTTGCTGTAATCTATGTAACTGATTAGCTTGCATATAAAAATCATAGTTCATTTGGACAGGATTTCCATATCTGGCTGCTTGTCAGTGCTTTGTGCAGTATGAACCTGTTTTCCCATTAGCATTCACTGCAGCAAGTTGATGAATAACACTGTAGATGAGTTTATCTGATGTGATTTCTTGTCTTCACCAACTTACTGTACACCTCATTTTGTTTCCTTCAGTCTTTTACAAAGGACAGCTGTTATTTTTCCCCCTATTATGTTTTATATGTAACCATGAGTGTGATACATTACATGAAATCTTTTAAAATTTCCCATTAACTTCAGAAGGCACTGGAACTGGCTGCTGTGCAGGCTGAATGCTTCTGGCATATGTAATGCCACAGCAGCATCACCACCTACTTCTCCCTATTGCACTTTGTACTTTACCTCCTTAAGGGCTTCCCCTTTTAACATCTCTGCCCACATAATGCAAGCAGTTACCCCCCTCCCTTGCCTTTCAGAAATGTCATAGCCTCTGCCCACAGTGACAGCTTGTGGCAGCTTGGTCAGCACCCCAAACACAACAGCGGTACCTGATAGATAACCAAAACTGGTCAAGAACCAATTCATCTTGTAAATCCCTGAACTGGCAGGAAAGTCTCACTGGGTTGGAACAAGCAGCTTATTCCATGAGTGATCTTGGTCCTTCTTAAACCATCACCAAACACACGCGCTTGGAAGAACTTCTTTACTGTCAGGGGACAGAGCACTGGAACAGGCTGCCCAGAGAGGTTCTCTGCAGATATTTAAGACCCGTGTGGATGCTCACCCGTGCGACCTGCTGTAGGGAGCCTGCCTCAGCAGGAGGGTTGGACTTGATGATCTCTGGAAGTTCCTTCCAACCCCCACAACCCAGTGATTCTGCACTGTATTTCTCCATTATCTGTGGAACACACTTTTCCCAACTGTGACAATGCAAACAACTGAAACGTGCACAACCAGTTTTCCCTGTTAGATTTAATGTAGCAATCTTTACCTTAGGATTTTTGTTTTCCATTTGCAGCTTTGCAAGATACCCCATTATGACTGGGGGGGGGGGAAGCATTTTGTTTACCCTCCCTCACAAGGTGGGTAATCACAGCCAAATGGACCAGCTTTTTAATTACCTAGGAAGAGAGTCAGGAAAAAGTCCCAACCTCCTTAACAGGATCCTCAGGCTCCAAACTCATTATCAGATTGCCTTCCATCTGTAGGAGTCAGCGATTTCAACTCCCCCCAGCGTTATAACCACCACAGTCATCACAGCACCACAGTGCAGCAAAGTTTTACAGCACTACAGACTCAGAGCCCAGCGCTGAACCCGCCGCAATACATCGTGCCGCACTGGGAAGCTCAATCTGCTTGCTGGAGCAATCTTTAAATAGCATTAACAGGCAGACAGCGTTTGTTCAAACTCATGCTACAGCAATGCTGGGGGTTGTAGAGGATCCTGAGGAGAGCACAGTATGTACTTTCTAAGCCATCCTGTAACTGGCTTGTATGTTAGAAGCCCAACTCTCAAATAGAATAAAGAGGGCTGAAAAAAGGCAAAAAAAACAGTGTACATTTTTTAAACTATTGCTTAAAATATATTGTTACGTGTTTTGTTTTTTTTTCCCCATAACAATTACTCCTCCCCAAACACAAAACATTTTAAACACATCCCACCTGATCAAAAACAGTGAGCCAGAAATGGCAGCTTCAGGTTCTAACGTTATCTTTATCAAAGAGAAAAGAATACTTCCATATGCTTCTGTCACACAAACTTGAAAGGAGGGTGCAAAGCAGAAGTTATAATAAAGCAAGTTTGGATCAGACTTTTTCAAGTGCTCGGCTCTCACCAGGTGAGTTGATACAACTTGGCTAGACTTCAGAAAGTGCTTCAGGGAACCAAACACTTCTTAAAATGGCCAGTGTACTTAGATGGCAATAAGGGATCCAGGCTGTCTTGAAAATCTGTCCCTTATTAGATTCAATAATCACTTTTCCTGAATGACAGCAAAAGGAAATTCACTATAAATTATTCTGAAGACCTGAAAGGTTCTTTCCCAGCACGATAATTGCTGTGTTTCCATTTCTGTTAATGACATCTAAGAACTGGAAACACAAGCGGTGGTGGAGGATTAAGTAATTATGGAGTATTAGATGCATTTGAAAAGCAGGGTCACAGAAAAGAGAAGGAGAAAAGAGCGAAGCCTGCTGTGGGCTGCTCATCAGCAGGAAAGCTATAAAATATCATCCTTATTCACAGCTTGCTCGTTGTAAAGGACAAAGCTCACAGCACAGACCAGCTATTCTCTATTGTCCCCACCCTGGAGAGCTGCAGCTTTTATGGGTAAGTAAAGCTCTTGTTAACTATAGATAGATACAGTCTCTAAGACATGATTAATTTTCTTTCTCATACAGGAATTGCAAATATATGGGCTAGAAATAGAAAACAAATTTAGGGTCATTTAAATATAGAAGTGCAGCTCAACAATAAATGCAGTGCAGTAGGTGACCTGAAATCTTGTGTGTTCTATTTCAAACAATGCTTTACTTAAAGTCGCATGAAAACTAAGGTTTGTTTAAATAACACCACAAAATCACGAGGAGGGTGATGAAAACTGAAGAAGGCAATGGAAAATTATGAGTTCTTATGAGCGTAAGTATTTTGAGGGGAATTAAAATTTGTCATTCTCTATTGACAGTACAGTGTGTAGCAAAGCAAAGCTGCTCACCTGCCTCTTATTCCACTCTGTCAAGCAGTACTGAAAACAGAAGATGCGTTTATGTAGCCAGGCCTATGAATGCTTCTCTATGACTCAACTCTTAACCTAGATACAGACTGAGTGTAAGCCTTTAAATATGATCATTCCATGTGAAATTAATGACATGCAGGCTGGATTTAAAATCCAACTCTGCGATTTTGTTTTTCGTTATTCTCCAGATAATCAACAAGTTTCAGGTAACTGGATCAAGGGGTTCAAGCCTTCCACCTTCACTCACATGATGGTAACTTACTCCACAATTAGATCCCATGACATCAGCGGAACTAATCTTAGTATTACTCAACATGTTTAAAGGTGAAATAATCTGCCTCTAAGTGGAGTATGACAACTGAGCAGCTTTCGATAATAACTATCTTACTAGGCAATTAAGTAATTGCTCAAGTGAAGTCAAAATCTCAGTAGTTCTGGGACACTGATAAAACAAAGCATTAGGGGCCATAAGCACTCAGAAGAAATTCAAGTTATCTAGCATAGGCTGCAGCTGCTGTAGATGTGAAGTCTAAAACTGCATCACAACTAAATGCGTGCAGACTGTTATATTTCTTTCATTAGTTCATCCACTGTTTTCTCATGGTGTCAGCACATCTGAGAATCCTCCCTTTCAAACAGCACTGTTTGATATAATCACTCTATTACTCCCAGAACAGCTACTGGCAGCTCCTGGTAGCAAGTTCCTTGCAGAGCCTGGGAGCTGCATGCCAGCATCCCGTGTGCCCAACCAGTGCCCAGGCAATGCCAACCCTCTGTGCAGCAGAGTTCAAGTCATTCATACAGCAGAGCTAACTGTAGGCAAACGTATTTTAGTTTAAAACAAGAAAAGTGATCCAAATCAAATTTTCAAAAGTCAGGACAGCCACGTCTACCTACACGCCTTTAAAATCTGACCCTTCTTGTTGCGCTAGTAACAAGCATGAAATTAATACTTGATAGGAACCAACCAAGTGATGTATCAATAAGCAGATTCTGCTGAGCAACTCAGGGTTTGGAGCACAGGTTTAAAATACAGGGCATGCATTACAGCAATGCGTTACTTGCATTAAGCACAAATAGATCTTCTAAGGCCATATTTTTAAAAATGTATTAGAGCTCAGAATGCTCCTTTTTCATTACATGGTATCTTACACTGCATAAAAAATGCCATCTTCTGCTACTAATGTGGAAAAAAAAATATTCCTAGCATACCCATCACATAATCTACCTCAAGTGTATCTTCCAAGGGCCTCCTTCACATCCCTGTGAAGAATACAGTGGGGTCAAGTCCACATCAAGGTTCACACTGTAATACTGAGTACTCCAAAAGCTTCAGATAATGCCCATAGAAAAAAAAAAACTGCCAGAATTTACACAAGTTGCCACCGTAGTCTTTTTTTATTCTGGGAACCTCTGAAACTAATAAGAAACTGTGGTAACTGCGCTGTAGGTCGTGTTAGTGGAACTCTGACCTTCTCGAGGAGTTCAGAGACAAGAGTCTCCTCTCGCAATGTGACTTTGCAGGTCTTGGTAGAGGCCCATAGGCAATCAGCAAGGACATACCAGGTGCAAATAAAGGATGAGGTGCCGGCAATAGAGTGTGGGATCTTTTTGTCCCGTGCCTGTTTAGGTAGAGTCCACGCAGAGAAGCCCAGCACTTGCATTTGCTAAGTTCCCCAGCATATGCTCAGATAGCTCTCAGGCTATTCAGTTTCCTGACTGGTTCCCCATTGCTCTCACTAACGTCTCTTTTCTAGATCCTATGTGACCGCGCTGTATTCACTGCAGTGATACTTTCTAGCTATAGCTGCACATCAACGTGATCCAGCAATGCTCATATGCCAACCAAAACATCCACAGCCAAGCAGGTGGCTTTGAGACCCATCCCTGTGGACACCTGGCCTGTGTGCACTGCCAACCCAGGGAAGAAACTCTTCTACTAGTTAGGTAGGCAGGCAGCTGGATGGCAGGAATAGCAAATTTTTTGAGATGCTCAGCCTACCACTCCAAAGTCACCTCCAGCACTGGCCAGCATCTTTTCTCATGACAACACATGATAAGGTCTGCACAATACCGACTATATTTGTCACTGCTGCACATCCATGGTCTCTAATTCCACCTACACTCCCGAAAAACTGTTCAGCAAGAATAGTTGTGGGCTGAGCTGATGCTTTGATATCAGTGTAAAGGCTTGTTTATTCACAGCTGTTCTTTTACCCAGCTGGGGAAAAAAAAAAAAACAAAAAAACTTGCAGGAGTTGTCAGCCAAAGGAAATTAGTGTTTTCTCTGCTGTGAAGTCTAATTGGTTTTTCCTCTACTGACAGCTCTTCAAGCTAAATTTAGTGAGCCGGGGAAATTAGACTGAATGCTATTTGGCTGAGATTATGGCCTACTTCCCATACACATGTCGTGACCAACAGAAAGGGCTCCTTTAATTCACTTTGTGCTGCAAGACTACAGATGCGAGCAAACAGCAAAAGACCATAATGTAAAGTTAAGCCAGTTAAGATTTATAGAAACTGTGACCAACAGTACCTTTAGAGACGAACATCACTCATAACCAATTCAGAGAGCTAGGTTTCAGGGGGCTAGCGAGACAGAGATGGAACTACATTCATTTCCATAAATGAAATCAGTCAATTTATATTCAGCTGTCACCATTTGTCCTATTACTTCTCAGCTCATACTGCTGTGGAGTCAATATGTAGCTTTATCAGCTCTGACAACTCACCTCACATTTGACAGTATTTGGTGAAATCAGCCTCTGCTAGAACTAAGCAACTGAGGGAAAAGCCACATTTAGATTTCAACTGCAAGCTTTCTGACCTTGTTTACAAAGAAAAATCTGAGAATGTGACCCATACACAAACTGTTGTTCATGCAGGTGAAATATTTTTAGATGCATCACTCACTATTTTTAGATGCATCTCTCACTACTTTTTAGGTGCACTGCTTTTTACTTTTGAGCATAGCATATTTGTTCCTGCTCCTTCAAGTCTGACAAGAAAACCTGCATGCTAGCATTCCGTGCTTACTATGTGTAAGGGGTCAGGATACCTGGGGGCTCAGGCTCAAGATTAGCTTACAAAGCTAGCATAACAAACAGACCTACTCCTTCAGCATTGTGTGTCACACTTAAATTATCAGGAGTGTAAAAATGTCCATCCTTGTGCACAAACTTCAAACATTTTTATTCTTTCACATCCAAAGTGAATTTTCTTCCAGCTTTCCGCCCTCAAAATGAGAATAAGTTTAGCAGACTTCAACTAAGCAGCTTTTCAAACTGTGGGTCATCCCTCCAGCACATATGTTCTCCCTGACTGCACTTGGCTGGCTTTCTTCTGACTTATCTCACTGATCTGTTTCAGGTTATCCTAGGATAAACAAACATATTCTTCCTCTTAGCTGTTTTCAGACAGGGTTCTGAAGCCATTCTTCCTGAAGGCTCCACAGTGCACAGCATCAGCCATAAGCCTACAGGATTGGTTACCAGCTCCTTGCCAGCCCCAGAGCCACCCTCCCAACTCTTCCTGTATTCCCTCCTCAGTCAAATTCAATTATCCAAAACCTTCTTTTTTTTTTTTTTCCCTCCAGAAAGAAGGGTTGGATTTTTTTTCTGCTGATCTCCATTTCAAAATCAGTTGTCATTTCCCTCAACAACATATATTTGTTACCACTCACTTGCAGCTTCGTACTTCAGACACTGCACTGTGAATTCCTATGCTTTGACAATGTAATTGCCACGTAAATCATGCAACATTCCTCCATTTCTAACTACATACACTTTCAAGTTCTTCATTCATGTTTTCCTCAAGCTAAGAACTACACTTTCTGGACAGACTTCAGGGCCAACAGCAGATGAACAAAATCAAACCCCCCAGAATAAAGGCTGAATGGTTGTAACTAACATCTGTCAGAGAGACTGAGGAATAATTCAAGGCCAGATGATGCATATATTGTAGACACACCAACACTGCAATAAACTCCCTCTGCCCCTCACCCCCTTTCAATGCTCTTCTACCTAAGAAATTAGTGCTTCGATGTTAAAAATCCAACACTCCGGACATTGCAACAAGATATTGACCCAATTGTGTTCATTACCTTGTTTTTTTCCACTTCAGTGCCAGGCGTTCGTGTTATTCTTCACCTTCAGAAAAAAATTCAGCCTCTTTCAGACAATCAAGGCACGTGCCTAACCCAAATAGCCGTATTTAATGAAGAAAAACTGTATCTTTAGGGATTTCAATCAAGTCTGCAAAGGAGGATTTGGGCTTCTTGCTATTAGGAGTGGTCAGAAGGATAGATATAAATTCCCAGTTAATGGCAGTGTTCCAGCCCTACTACTTGTTCTATGTGGCATGCAGTCACATTTACGGGAGAATTTGCATCTCCTACAGACCAGGCATTAGTTTAATTGTTACAGGAAAGAATATTTTAAAAGTCACTGTGAGAAAATGGAGGTTTAAAGCTACATAATTTCACAGGCAACTAGGAATGCAGGTATGTTTTCATTTTTAATTATTCAACTGCTTGAAAGACCCGACTACTATTTACCAGCTTTATGACTTGAAATTTCCGTTTCTTCCGGACTCCTCTCTTGCGCCTTTCAGCTGCTCTTGACCTGCAGAACTCTAGCAGTTTATCAACATGGACTTGTAGCTCTTATTTCTTACACGGGATATCATTTTAGTTAATCACGGAGATTGTGTTCTCTGCACCAGTGATAAAGTATACTTCCAAAAAAAAAAACCAAAAAAAAACCAGAAGAGGACAAATGATGATCTAAACAGGAGAAAATAAGTGAAGCTCCATCTCTCTCAGATCAGACTTACTTGGCAGAACTCATCACAGGTCTATATTCTGCCAGCAAAAGTGTGAGTAAGTTTAAAGCAAAGACACTCATGATTTTTTTCATTGATCATCTATTACCAGAGATGTATTACATCGAGTTAAATGGACTTGTGCCGTACAAAGCTCCAATGTCTTTATGTTACAGAAAAAAAACATTAACTTCACAGCATTGAATAATAATCAAACTCAGTGGAAAAACATACTATAATGAATAGGTTACTCCAAAAGTAATTCCTCCTCTTTATTTCCATGGAAACAACAGATGGAAAAAGTGCAATTAACACTGTTTGACAGAGCAAATTCTCAGCTAGAAAATACAATTTTTCAACACAGTCACTGCCATTAGCTAGGCATTTTTGACAGCAATGAACAAAAACCTGCATGCTGTGCTCATACTGAACCTACATCAGCAAAAGTGACCCACTGTCATCACTACTGAAATGGACCACCCACCACCTCACTGTGCTCACATGCATTGTTTGGTCTCCATAAACGTTCAACAAGTGTTGATAAATGCCAGTGGGTGCCATTTTTTCCGCATGGAGGAATTCAAAGAGAGGCTTTGGTTTCATGCATACTTCCATATCTGACACCATTCTGTCACCAGATCCCCTCTCAGCTTTCTTTTCTGCATGCTGAAGAGACTCAGGTTACTCAGCCTTTCCTTGTGCAGAAGATGCTCCAGGCCCACCATCACCTTTGTGGTCCCCTGCCGGACTCCTTCTAGGAGATCCATGTCTTTTCTGAACTGGGGAGCCCAGAACTGGATACAGTAGACTAAATATGGCCTCACCAGGGCAGAGTAGAGGGGGAGGATCACCTCCCTCGACCTGCTGGCCACACTCTTTTAAATGCACTCCAGGATACCACTGGCATTCTTGGCCAGAGGGGCACACCTCTAGTTTAAGCGAACCTGTTGTCCACCAGGACCCCCAGGTCCTTCTCCACAGAGCTTCTCTCCAGCAGGCCATCCTCAAACCTGTACTGATGCATGCAGTTATTCCTCCCCAGATTCAAGACTTGGCAATTGCTCTTGTTAAACCTCATCAGGTTCCTCTCTGCCTAACTCTCCCATCTGTCCAGGTCTTGTTGAACGGTAGCACAGCCTTCAGCTGTATCAGCCAATCCTCCCAGCTCGACATCACTGGCATACTTGCTGAGGATGGACTCTAACTCTTTATCAAGGCCATTGATGAAGATGCTGAATCAGATGAGACCCAGCACTGACCTCCTGGGGAAAATCACTAGTTACAGGCCTCAGATCCCTAAGATTCACAGGGGCCCAATTCTCAAGCCTGTTCAGGTCCTTTTGGATGGCAACCCTTCCATTGTATCAACTTCACTACCAAGCTTGATGTCTTCAGCAAACTTGCTCACAGTGCACTCATTTCCACTGTCTGCATCACCCACACAAAGATGCTGAAGAGCACCAGTCAGTCCCACAACAGACATTTCAGGACACTACTAATCATCTGTGTCCACCTAGAAATTCCTCCTTTCTCACTAATTGAGGACTTTCTAAGTTGAACTTGTGTTGGGAACTGACTTAGCAGTATATCTGGGGATCTGTAGAGCTCACACCACACCTCATGGCTCTATCCCCATAGCAGAGGCCAGATAAAAACACTTGGATGCAGTATGCTTTCTGCGTTATTGTTTCTGCTCTGTGATCAAAAAGCCAATTCCTACAGCAAAAGCGTGATGCCTATGCCTCTACACAATAGCTGGTGCACTGATCTGCGTGAATTTATCTAGCTCATCAACTCAGAGGAAAAAAATAAACAAAAGAAAAAAAACCAAAAACACTTTTTCCTATGTCAGCCTCCAGAGACATTCAGATCCTACAGGTCATCAACAATAAAGCATGATCAGTGCTTTCCAGATCAGAGCTCGAGTGCGTTTCCCCCCAATGCACCCAACTGCTGTTAAGGCTGATCAACAGCATTTTAATGAAAAAAAGTTGATTCAAGAGAATAAAGTGATTCCTCAAGAACACATTTATTTTACTGAAACCCTCCCCAGGGATCGTGTGGGCAGGCTCCCAGGACCGGCCAGCCCAGCCAGCCTCCTCCAGCCCACTGCCAGCTGGGGAAGAGGATTTGTATAACTGAAACAAATTGTTCTCTTCTGCCTCAAGTTCCACAGTGTCAACATTCTGCTCCAGCAAGGGATGAAATAAAATGTCAGCAAGCCAAAATTTTCCACAGAACAAAAATACCCTTTTCTGGCCAATTCTAGTTACAGCCTTCATGTGTGTTGCTATTATTGCCTCTCCACAAAACATCTGTGTTTTACAGCATCTGCCTCCTAATTCCACAATCAGAAGCATGACCTTCAAAGCAATGAGAAAAGCAGAGTCCTTCTCATGTTGGTTAAACAAGCTTTGATAAGTAACATACAACATGAGAAAATTCTGAGCGTGTGAGGAAAGGGCTTATTATTTAAGACTGTTAAAGTTAAATATGGCCTCCTGCAAGACTTCTATAAAAATAGCTTTTTAATAGGCAAGCTGGTTCTGCTGCTTACAGTAGTGATTTTACAGCACAAGAGACAAAGCAGATGGGTTATTTTTTAAGGACTTCATCTGTCATCATGCACACGGTGTTGGCTCTATTGATCTGTTCTCTGAAGGAATAACAAAGCACCTGGATTTCTAATTACCATTATTCCAACCTAATGAGCGACCAGTAACGTAGCTGGTCCCCTGCTATACCATCCTCTTATTTCAGAGATTTGGTTGACTTTTCACATTTCTAAATATCAGAACTCTTCTCGAAATTTAGTTGAAAATATCATTATTGCTCTCGTTGGATGAGTGCTCCAAGTTACCTCTTGCTAATGCACCCTGTGTCTCAATAGGGAGCAACTCACACAGTTCAGTAGATCTTTTACTGTCACAGGCTCCGAGTTTGTTTTGTGCTGCACTACCAGAAGTTGCAGCCTCCTATTCAATAAATCCACTTCAACATTGAAGCCGACTCAACTGTCAGGTTGCCCAGGTGGCATTACTAGATTTTCTAAGAAAATGGCTTTCTATACATACTTCATTCACACGAAAACGTTTATTCAGCAAATTCCAACAGCAGAAGCCAACTGAGACTGAAACCAGTGATAAACATTAATTCCACAAACAGTTCAAAAGAAATTATCCTTCTTGTACAGACAAATTCTAGGTGCTTTTAAGTCACCAATGAAAAGACAACAAACCCAAATACATCTTTTTTTTTTTTTTAATAAAAAAACCCCATTGATCTCCTATCAGTTTTATGGCCAAGTTGCCTTTTGCACACAACTTTGAAAAGGTCAAGAAAGGACACAGAAAGATAGTTACTTTCAACTACAGCACCTTTCCAAGAGACATCAACACCCCCAGCCTCAGTTTCTTACTCAGAATAACAATTATGAAATAACTTCATCACACAAATTTTTAACCTGATGAATGCAGTCATTTTCCTGGAGATGACATCTTTAAAGCACAGAAAACTAAAACTGTTGTTCAGAAACCACTGCTTTTAATTAAGCCAAACTAATTTTATTTCTCAAAGGATAACAACAACATTTAATAATGTTCCATTTTCCTTCCCCTTCATTCCTCCTTTTTTCAACAGCTCAAGATGCTACTGGGTCCTCAGAATAAGTCAGTTTCTGCCTGTCTTAAATTCATATATTTTAATTAGAAACAAAACAAAAATCTTGCATTAACTAATAGGCACATTGAAGAGATAGAAAATAGAGAACCTATTAAAAAAAAAAAAGAATTATCCCCCTTATGCATGCACCGAATGATCTCCAAGCCAAGACTCACATTTCATCTTTTTCAGTGAAATGATTTGCGAATAAAGCTGCTTCAAAAATCATGTCTCCTATTTCATGATGGCGGCCCACAACACCGAAGGTAGGCGTTGTTGGGATGGCAGTAGATGTTGAACCTTCCTCCCAGAATTACATTACATGTTGTTGCCGTGTGATAGATGGCAGCAGAAAGGCAGTCTGACAAAATAACCTCTGACATGGAGGGTCATATGAAGCCAAGGTGTGGCACTAAATTCATCCACGTGGAAAAGATCCATTAACATTGAGAACCTTGCTGAACACTTCTGGAGACCAGACAGTGGATGTGAGCACAGCGAGGCAGCAGGTATCATTTCAGCAGTGGTGGCACTGAGTCACCTCCACTGGTGCAGACTTCTCTTTTTAATCCACACAGGATACAGGTTCTTGCCCACAGCTGGTGAAAATGCATAGGTCAGAGTGGTGTTTGCTAAAACAAAATAGTGTTCTGTAGAATTTGCTCTATCAAATAGTGTTACTGCACTCTTTGTATGTGAATTTGCATGGGAAAAAAATACAGGAGGCATTACTTCTGGAGCATCCAACATGCTACAGTTTTGATAACTTACTGTAGAATGTAATGTAAAATGTTAACTGCTTCAGCTGCTAGTTTCCCAGTGTAATTTTTTACATTAATTTTAACATATCAAGATCCTTTTGTTTCCAGGGAGTATTCAGAGGAAACTTCAGACTGGAAGGGCAGAAGACTGATTTAGAACAAATCAATATAATAAATGGTAGCAAGTTCTTAGGACTGGATGTTGTGCCCTGGAATTTATAACGAATTTTAAAATGAATTGTCAGATCATTAACCGTGATATGCAGAATGCCATTTAAATGAACTGCAGAATCATGAAGCTGGAAAGGAGCAAGAGTGGCACAAATATACAAAGAAAAGCACAAGGACTGGGGGAATTCAAAGTACACAAGTCTAATCTCTGCACAAGGAGGTAGTAGAACTACAGTAAAACCCAAAAACTACTCAAATACAATAAAACAGAGATTAGATGACAGTTGCTCAACTTCCCTCTCCAAACATTTTTAAGGAGGTGGTATGAAGGTGGGTAGAAGAGATGCAGTTAACAATACCTTTTCATTTTTGGATGCGAGAGGTCATCTGGTGAAGCCCAAAAGGTAGAATGAAGGCTGTTTTCACAATAGAAAGCCATAATTAATAGAAGAAAATTCCGTAATTATATGGAATTATATGGAAGTCCATAAATAGTAGGTATGTTTTTAAAGCCCAAGTAACAATGGAGTTCTTGCATTGTTTTATATGTCTGCTGCTGACCACTTTCAAAGAAATATATTTAGCTAGTTGAAGTGCAAAGTGCTAGCATTATTATAGCAAGGTATTTTGAAGTGACAGATTTAAGTTTTCTGTCTGCCTCCCCCCTGCCTCAAATTGTGCCACTTATTGTATATACAGTGATTTTCCCAGATGTCACCTCTGCATGCTCATGCCTGCATGAGTCTGAGAAGTGGAACCAGGACTTTCCCCCTATGTTTTCGGGTGAAATGAATTATTTAAGGAGCACATTTAGGACATGAGCTTATACTCATCCATAACAACAGAAAATAAATGATCTCAAAACATACTTTTTTATGCTGGCTCAGCACTTTTCCATCCTCTTCTGTTTAGAAACCCTGAGTCATCACCTGGACTACCTTGAACTCTGTGGAGATGACACCGAAGCTGAAGAACGGATCACTGAAAGTTTAAATGGGATTCTCCAGGCCCTGACTGAAGATAGCTAAGTATCACTCCTGATCGCTTTAACTGTTTGTTCAATAGGAAAGCATTCATTAGAGCTTTTCACCTCCATGATGATCTGTACTACAAGCAGTTACCTCTGGAACTATAGATAGCTCAAGCACGTTTTGATGTTTTCCTTCCTCTCAGCCTACTCTCTGAACTGTGACCTAATAAAGTCATGGAAATACTTAAAGGTGCAAAGAAATGGCAAGTTTAGTGTTCAACTTATTACAAAACAAGCTCTCCTGGAATTGAAAGTGATATCCTATCAGAATATATGCTTGATAGAAAATGACTACTGTGAAACATTTAGCTCAGATATAGGTACAGAACATACTGACCTCCAGAACACATTTCAAAGAGTTTATAGCAATTAATGTGAATTATTAAGTGACATATCTGGAAGAAAAATATTAAATTGCTCCAACTGCTCAAATTACTTAATCTCTATATTACAACAGGGATCTTAGAAAAGAAAATCCATAACCTTTTTAATATAAAGAAGCCGTAACAGACTTAAAATGCAGTGAATTTGTTACTGAACGTATTTCAGTTTATAGCTTGTTATGCTGCACAGTAATCGTTATGTAGATGACCAAGAAATGACTTCTGGAAGTAATTTTCATATGAATAAGCACAAACGTTGATGTTCCTGAACCATTATACAGATGACTTATTCAAATACGCAGTCAAAAAATACCATAAATAAGAATATTTATAATAATATTTATATTTATTTCATCACCAGTCTCATTTTTTCTACATCAGATTTCTAGGGAGAAGAAAGACTCCAGAAATTCATAAGTACAAGACACTGCAGATAAAATAGGCAGGACAGACATTATATTTGAGTTCTCTTTGTTGGTTTTTTTTTTTCCAGCAAAGGCAACACAGGAAACTTAGTCTGTCCTTTAACTCTTACTGATGAATCTGTTCATAATCAGCTTACTAAGAACCCAAATATGAAAAACCAGTGGTAGCAACCACCTTTTACAGTACACTGATCTCATCGTGCCTTCCTTTCTGACACACCATCAGCTCACTAATGCTGTTGCACTGAACTACACGAAAAAACGTGACAGACCTGCTCAGCCCAAAAGCCTCTTGTTTCAGACATCTTAGTTGCAGAGGCAAACTCAGCACTTGAGAGGAAAGGAAACGGGACAGCCAAGGGGGTAATGACTTGTTAGCTAAGATCTATTTATTATATCCTGCACGGAAGAAGGTAGCTTTACCTGTCAGCATTCACGTGGTGAACGCAGTCCTTCTTCCTTCCAAGCACAGGGATTTGACCAGTGGCCACGCTGGTACAGCGCACACATCCACAGCTCTCAGCTCAGAGAACAAGTTACAAAAAACTGAAGAATAAATACAGCAATAGCGTCTCTAAATATTTCAGAGGCATTTTGGATGATGAGATTTGAAGTTTCACAGGCTTTCACAGATTGTCATGGTCCTTCCTCATTAACTAGACTTCCTAAATTCTTCCATTTGCATCCAGATTAAAAGGTCTTCAGTGATATCCACAGGCTGCTCTGTACTGGAGGGGATTTATTCCTCTAAGCAAGACACGTACAGTATTTGTATATTAGTACAACACATTTGTTATGGGTTGTTAACACATAGTTATGACAAACGCTTACAATATTATCCATTGTATTTTTAATGCTCAGCATTCCAGGCCAAGAAAAGCACAACATCCAAATTCAGCAAACAAATAGATTAGAAATGTTAAGAAAATCTTCATGTGCCAAAGAGCACTTGATTTACTAGCAAAGTAGCTAAGATACCATGGCTATAACATGCCTCGACATTACAGTTATGCCAACTTTCACACACTAAGTCAGACCTCAACCTCCTTCTCTGTATTTGTATGTGAAGCCCTAAGATGACTTAGCTCTGCTAAGAAACCTTATTCACTTTTTACTACATTTTTAAGGAACGATGCTGCAAAGACATTTCCATATCATAGTACTCCTTTATGTAACCACTTCAGAAGAAAACATGTCTAAAAAACTCATTCAAGCACCCTTTATCTTTTATGAACAGAAAAATCAATAGGTGCATTATTCAACGGTCTCCCAGGGATGGCTGGTTGAAAGCAAATTAATTGACTGATCTACATCTCAAAACTACATCAGTGTGTCCGGGTTGCATAATAGTCACATTGTATGTGCAGCAGTCAAAGCAAAATAATGAGATGTACAGAAATGGCTGGCACTGCAGTTCTATACAACTAATTACTGCTTCCTGTAGACCTTGTACAATGATACAACTTTTCCCATATCTAAAGCAATCCAAGTCTGTTTGACCTAGGAAATAAACATCTGCTTTGAAAGAGAACCATGTCAGATGGGGTCCTTTCCTTTGGTAGGTTGCTACGTATGGTATCAGAAACATTCTAATTCTTACATCCAGAATGTTCATCAGCCATTTCATTCATCAGACAGCAAGCTGTCCGTCACACGCATACTGACAACAGGAGAAAACGCTCAGTTTCATTTTTGTTGTCTAGGGTTTGGGCTAAGACCTCCACCAGTCAGACAACAATTAAACAAGTGGTTCTTGCTCTCTTTAGGAGAAAATCTTAATGACTCTGAGTATTTTCCAGAGATGACAAACAGGCATTTATCTGAGTACTCTGTTGAATGGTGATTTACTACTTTAAGGACAATTAGGCGCGCTTTTGATGCAAAAAGTCTAAGGGAACTGACTGTTCTAATTGCTGGTCTAGTAAAAGATATTGTGCATACCTACAAAGTTAATGGCTAGGCCACGCATCAGGAATAGAATCTTAATCCATGACTTCCCATGTCTTACGCAAGCATCTTTTTATAGTCAGAGAAGATGAAAATGTTTTCCGCTTTGCTTTGCCACCTGTGCTTCAATTCAGCACGAAGGAGAAGAATCAGCTGGATAGACACCTGCTGCAGTTCAAGCAGATGAGCTTTCCCATATATTTAGACTGGGACAGACTAAGTACCTTGTTAAACCAAAACCTTGGATCCAAAGATATCCTCTCATAACTCCAGGAAACCAAGCAAAGCCTAAGTAGTTCCAAATCTATAGCAAATATTGTAAACGCTCTTATCGTTACAGAGCAGAGAACCTTCAGCCTAATCAAAGAGAGTGGGATCTTCCTATCTTTGGCAAAAATCCTGAAAAGCAATCCACGATGTGCAGTAAAAGCAGCCCAGGTGCTTTCAGAGATAGCTAAGAATGGTAGGTTGTATTTTAGCGTATACTATGTTACTACAAGGCACGCTACAGCCTGTAAGCTGTGCTTTTCCACTGCTTTGTTTAATGCTCACCAGTTATTGGTCTTGCAATTGCAATTGCTCTATTGGCAAAAACTACAGTTCCTCTCCTTTAACAACACAGATGAAATGAAGAAACCATGTATTGAAGCAGATTTGGTTCTGACCTTGATACCTTTTCTGGAAAGCACAGACCAAGACATGTTGCTTCATGCTGGGAGGGCTATTGGTCGTATCTGTTACGATAATCGTAAGTATCCATTTCAGAGAACCCTATTTTTCCTACCTGCAAGAAATTATTTTGAATGACAAGCTACACTTTTTTTGAGACCTGAGCATGCAACATTCTTCAACCTCCTGTTATACAGTTTACACAGCTCACATATCGCCAGGCTGAATGTATCCCAAACAACTCATAACATCTAAGTTTCCCCATGTATTTTGTCTGCATGGTGATACATATTTGTCAGACGAGACTGAATGCTCCTGATTTTGAAACAAAGAGTAGCAGAGCTTCACATATATCTCAATTAGCTCTGTAGAACTGCCTTGAAGCTAAATCAAATCCTGAAGGTCATTGACTTCACCCAACGCAGTGTTTACAGGGCAAAGCATTTCTTTAGAAGCGTGTCAAAAGAAAGAAAAACAAACACACGAAAAAGAACTAACAATGACATACCTACTTCTTCATTAAAGAACATTCTTTGAATACAGAAAACCTCTGTGATGTAAGGGTTCCCATGCAGTCAGAATACCAGCTAGCCTGCAAGTTGATCTACAAGATGTACAAGTTGATACTCTTTTCACTTAATTGCCCCAATAGATTTCTTTAGATTTTTTTTTTCTTTCATCTTTAATTCCTAGACAGATCAAAATACTTACTGCTTAGTGAGCTAATAGGGAGGTTCTCAGCCAGTATTATCAGATTCTCTCCACCTAATTTCCCTTATCTTGCTAGTGGGGAAAGCTTTATCTAGAAAACCATGGCTATGCCTCCTGTCCTACTGCTATGAAATACAAGCACATACATATGCATATATGTATCTAGTACAGTCTACTTCCCTCCTGAAGATTAGTCCAGTGATTCCCTAATTAAAATATAAACTGTACAATAGCATTCAGCTGCTTTTCCTGGTGCTGGTCGTACATGCTGCCAACTGAAGTGCAGTCTAGGTCTCAGCAAGACACTTTCATGAAAGCAGTGTTATTGCATCGTTAAGCACCAATCACCGATCAGCTTTGTATTTCACTTCACGCCATTCTGTAAAGTACTGAAAATACTATTTTTTTTCATTCATAACTAGAACTACAAAGCTTGTTAACTGTTTTCTCAATAATTCTGCAAGCAGAAACAACTGTTGTTAGTATATAAGAACTAGGAACAAATTAATTTTAATTCACTGTACTTCACTGACTTCCCTTGAATTACACTGATCTGCAAAGATCTGAGGACCTTCCTCAGCCTATAAAAGTGCAGAAGCTGGATAGTACTCAAGCATTTCCTAAATCTCAAGACTCAGAGCAATTAAAACTGGAAAAAAAAAAAATACTGAGGAGGATTATTCTCCTAGAATACTTTAATGTAACCTTTTTCTTTCCTAAAAATAATTGTTACTAACAAAGAGCAGGTATGTCCCTGTCCCTCAGGATGAAAGAAGGCAATGGATAATACAGTACAAGTTCCTACTCCCTGAAAGAAATAAGCCAATATATGTTCCTCACTCAACTTTAGGATAGTTACCAAGAGACATATTGCTATCAAGTCCATCAGAACTTATACTAGAAGCTGTCGTACAAATCAGTATACTCATTCAATTGCCTCTACCTATTTATTTATTTTTTAACTACTCTGGCCCAAGTAAAACCAGGACATCTAGCAGAACTGTCTTGAACGAGCATTTTCACATACACATATTAGCCTGATCTCTAGACATGAAAGCTGCACGAAATCTAGCAGTGCAAGAATGAACTGGATTATCTTGCTACAAAGGAACTCAGTTGGATCCTCTTTACTTAATTGGTTTCTATTTAACCACCTTTAACTTCTGTACTTGCTATTACCAGGTGATCTTCAGGAAGAGCTGGTGAAGGTAGGAGTCATCCCATCACTGGTCCGAATATTGACTGATCATGCAGAGAGTGAACCACTTGTCCACGTTGACCTACTGGCCTTATGCAATCTTGCAGACCTTGGTAAGTAAACGCTTTCGTATCTTGCAGAAAAATGCCATCTTCACACCATTATTACCTCTCCCTTTATGTGCAGTATGCCCACAGATCTGGAAGGGTTTTTGTTTTGCTGGGCATTTTGTTTGCTTTTTTTTTTTTTTAATCCCCTACTGGTACATAATCAGGAATTGGTCACATCTATGTTGGTAAAGTAGCTACTTTGTCCTGGAGTATCAGCAACTGCTGGATCATCTCAAAATAACTAATATTTTTTTGACCCATAAAGAAGTATAGACAGCATAACTTCACATACTGTAAATTGACATAGTTTCAACTATTCATATACGGAATATGAACTTATAAAAATGACTTCTGTTTAATAATTAGTATATAAAAACCTTACTGAAACAGCTTAGCTTTGAACTTACACAGTTTTCAAGAAAAAGGCATCTACATCAACTTAATGTGTGCTACCTTACACAAAGCAGTGATGGAGGAGAAAGACCAAACAAGAAGTTACCTCACCTTCTATATGGTCTGACTCTACAGTTTAAACTGTTGCTTCATACCTACAGCGAGAGATGCAGAGAAGGGGGTTCAGTATTATTACTTTTTATTAACACATATCTTGCATAAGTTTAGGATCTTAGCAAGATTAAGGCCACTTAACCTAATCAAGGAAGAAAATGCACTACTAAAGCAAACTGGCATGTGGCAAGAGCCAATTCGATAAATGAAATAATCAACTACAGATGGATTTGTAAGGTTAAGAACTACAGTTAGGGTTAATTTTACAGCTATTATAAATGATAGCTACAGAAATAAAACAAAAACAGTGTTAAGTAAAAGGAAGTGTAAACAAGTGCTAGAGTTTTGCTGTCTCCATGCTGTCTGAAGTGACATAATCTCTAAATAAAACCAAAAAGCTTTCAAAATCCAAGTAACTTGGATCCAACTTGTATCATTTTTGATTACATGAAGACAATTTTAAAATTTTATCAAACATGGAAACATTTCTAATGATGATTTTCTCATATGTACAGATACAGCTAAGGAAGCTCTAGCCAAGACAAAGGTTGCTGAACAGCTGGTGAAACAACTGAGAAGAGCAGAGAACCACGAGAGGTTAGAAATCATCTTTGAGGTCCTTCAAGCACTTGCAGAAAATGGTAAGGCTTCTATAGGCTTGGTGGAAGGAGGAGAGAAAATGGTACTGGTGCTTAGCTTTAGATCTGAGTTTGCTATGGAATCCTACTAATGGAAATCAGTAACCCCTTCAGTGGAAATGAACCACGGATTAAAACTTGGAAGTTAAGATAATAAAAAAAATGCAGGTGAGTAGTTATTTCCATTCTATTTTAGTAAAACATGAACCAAAGGAGAATATGATTGTGCAAGTGAAAAACAGACTAAATTCTTTTCACTGACTGACAAGCTTTAACACTCGGATAGCCATAAGACAAGGAGGAACAGTTTTTGACTTAAAGAGAGGAGATTTAGATTAGATATTAGGACATTTTTCACTTAGAGTGTGGTGAGGCACTGCAATAGAAAAGCTGTGGGTGCTTCCATCCCTGGAGGCATTCAAGGCCTGGTTGGATGGGGTGCTGGGCAGCCTGATCCGTGAAACGGCAACCAGCCCACAGCAAGAGGTTGGAACTGGGTGGGCTTTAAAGAGCCTTCCATCCCCAAACATTCAGTGATTCCATGATGATAAGCATTCAAAAGTATCAAGATACCTGATAAAGATTTTAGAGTTGAAAATTCTTAACTGGCAATACAGCAAACATTAAGTAGGCTTAAGCTCCAAAGCCTTGCTCATTCAGCCTGTGGTATCATCCTAGCACCAAGATGTCTGTTAAAAACAAAACAAAAAACAACCGACAGGAAAAATAAAAATAAAAAAAGAAAGCAAAGCATATCTGGAAAAGAGCTTAAATTAAAAGATTCGGCTTCCTAGTTTGAGACACTTCAGAAATGACCCAATGACCCAAGTCTCAGTGTGCTTTTCTGATGCCTGCAGATGCTCTGAAAGTTCAGCTGGTGGAGGCAGGTGTGCAAGAGGTCCTCTCTGACATCCTGCTGAGGCTCCAGGGCAGTTCACAAGCTGAAGGCACATGCATTGTGAAGGCCACATCCGATCTCATCGTCTCTCTGCTTCTTGGAGGTAAAACAAACCAACAAACAACCCACACAGTCCAGATACAATAAAGAACATAGCAAAATCCCATTGGAATAAGAGTTGCCATTTGCTCATTGTCTTCCACTTCCTTAACACGGACACATCTGCAACCTGTTTCATAATCCCAATGGAATACTCAGACATCACCTTTTTCTTATTTATAATGAAAAAACAAACTTCAAGAACTGCATCCTTACACTGCACCCCACTCCCAGATCCAAAAGGAATCATCAGTCAAAGGTTTTAAAGGTTGTTGTTATCGTTAATAATCGAAGTTGTCACTGATTCAGATTTTCCCCTGGATCCCTCCAAAGACAGATGGAACAATTCACTCTGTGGCTATCTACAAACAGACGTAAGATGTACTTGACATTTTCCATTTATTATGCCTCAGATAAGTACACGCAGAATTTTTACTAGCTAAGGGATGTGGCGCTCTATCTCAGAATGCTGGAATCTGCCTCATATCCAAACATGCACATACAGAGTCAGGAGCATTGGTTATTGCCAGTTTTACAAAAATAATGATAAGGTTGATTGTTCTCTACCCATCATACCCAAAAAGCCACTGTTTGTGAGTAGAGGGAAAAGCAACGCTATTAGATTTCATTTACTGCATGCCTCTTAAGCAATACCTTGCTTTTCTGCAGGCTGGAGACTTGCCTACTTTTACGTAACAAAAACTAGATGTTGAAATAATCTAAGGAACAGTGGTCAAATACAGGGTGATCAGGGGTGCAAGCATTTATACTTTCTGTTACCTAAATCCCATATTAACAGAGGTGAGACTCCAGAACAGTTTCCTAGCAAATTCATTTGTTCAAAACACACAGACCAAAAAAAAAAGTCAAACTCATGTTTTAGATTTTAAGTCTCCTTTTGGGAGAGGATTACTCAGACACATCAGGGGAAGAAACAGAGCAAACTCAAGCTAAGTCAGTTTTATCTTTCATGTTTTCCTATTTTAAAGAGCTGTGAGCCTTAAGACGATGCAGAGAGAAACAGAGAAACTCTTATGAAAAGATTCCTGGGAAACCTTACTGGGAAGCTGAATCAGTCAGAGGAAAACTCACGTTTTCTGTCCATTCCTCTGCCACCGACAGCTGTTGTATTGGGATCAAACTGGGTTTAAAAAAAAAGAAAAAAAAGGGCTTTTCCCAACACTGCTCGACTTTCTCCATTTATTTAATTATCAGAAAGGATTCCCTCAGATCTCTCTGAATGGTCAGCAAGATAGTAAGCTTTAGAAAAAAAAGCTGTGACTACCATATGTGTTTCTCCCTACCTCTCCCCTCTGTCCTCCCTATGCTTCCTTTATTTGTGGTCTCTGACTTGGCTTTTAATCAGCCATTGTATGTTGCTGACTACGAAGCCCTCTGTGCCTTTCAACTTGCTATCTTCCATTTACTCAGCTGAATGGCTTGCTTTGTCACTCCCTCTTCCTCCTCCATCCCTCCCACAACCCTATTAGATATTTCTTGGGGAAAAAGTGAATAATCCTTTTCACATCCCAGTTTGTGCCACTGCTGTATGCATAACTTTAATCTATGAAAAGAAATCCCATGGAAACCCGATGTCAGCATCAACTGACTTCTAAGGCAGTGAAAAATGGCACCTTTTGCAGCTATCGAGGTGGTTGTTCCTAGCAACTTCAACCACGAGCCATTAAATTCTGCTACTATCCAAGCAAAAATCCTTAAGAGAGGGAACCAATTTGGAGCTCTGAAACAATCAAAGCAAGGATGTCTCTAGTGGGTTGTGCCTACCTGTACTTTAATAGAAGAGGAAAAAGATGCTCAGCCTTTCCTGGGTTTGAAAGGTTGAGGGAAGAGAAAAATGAAGTTCGGTGAAGGTTAGTCTGTATGAAGGCTAAAGCATTTTTTGCCCATAGAATTCTGTCAGCCTAAAACAGTTAGTTTTCAGAGAACTTATTCTTTAAGAAAGCCAGGCAACTTTCCTCTTACAATCTATTGTCCAAAGATTAGGGCCAGGCAAGAGAACATGTTTTTACTTGCAGTTCTTCAATCATCATCTTTACAGAATGTAGACGTGAAACTGTAATTAAAAGAATTTTGCATGAATGAAATTTGAAGTCCTTCTTGGACTAACAGTTTACTCATGAAAATACCTACTTATGCTCAAATATTTTACATTCTTATTTAACACAATAATTCAGGGAGAAAAACATGTCACCAAATGAAACGCAACAGCAGGAAAAATGCTACAAGAATAGCGCTGTTAGTTCAAAAGAGAACATGCAGTAGTTTCTATTACTTTGGGGTAGAAATAGCATTCGGACCAGCACAAGTGTTAAAAACGACTATGTACAGCAAGTTAAGCAGTAAACACAAAAAAATTAGAAGTCACTATATTTTAGGCATGCAGCTAAGTATCAACTAAACCTACTTCTGGCCAAATATGCACTAAGACTGCATTAGCTAAATAGGTAGTTCATTACCCCACGTGAAGATGTGATCTTCCTGAGTAGCACTGACAATTTTTTGCCATCTTCTAACAACAAGTACTTATACAGCAAGAACACAGCAATGAAGCAATGTTGACTGGTGTCAAGAAGATGCTTTGCTTGCAATGTGATTAATAGAATAATCAGTTACAGAAAAATACTTGGCAAATGGCATCTTCAAAGCACTTTGTTCAGGAAAGATGTGGAGGGGTAGCAATTTGCTTCAACTCTCTAAGAGAACACAATCACATTCCCTATCAAAGGGAGCTAAAGAACTTTTGATAATGAAGGGGCTGTCATCTCTGCAGAGCGCGTTCTCAAAGAAAAGGAGACAATACAGACATGCAGATACCCACAAAGTATTGTGGAGCACACACTGCCCAAAATCATTGTTCTTTGGAAAGCACACATCTACTCTTTCTCCAGCTTTGAACACATAAGAACTCTCTAAATCACAATTTTTTTCTAGTTTCATGAGTGTAACAAAGACATTTCAGAAAGTGGGTTTCTTAGAACAGGTAAGAAAAAAATCTCATGATCTTTCTGAATAAAAGGAGGAGGAGAAGTACAAAACAAGCAATCACACTAACAACTGCTGGATAAGATAGCTAGTATCACAGTAGTCTCTTAAACAAGTAGAATAGCAAAACTGGAGTATTCAAGCTATCCTGCAGAGAAATGTTAAATGCCACTAGAATTCCACTACATATATACAAGGGAAATGAAAGCAGTACTGGAGGAAGAAATTTATTGGAAAAGATATGGCTTTTAATTTGACAATGACTGGCCCTAGAAAGTGTTCGCAAGCCATGTCTTACTGGAGGGTGCATCTCTGCATCAGTTCACAGGCAACTTACATTCACTTTTCTCTCTGAAGAGTTGAAGCTTGTAAAAACTACTGCCAAAAGCTTCCGTCTCAATCTTTTCTAAACATCAGATGAGCCCAGGCAAACACTCTCCGAATTCTCAAGTCATATTACTTAAATCCTATCACCGATTCTTATCTCACCTCTCCCACCTGACCTGCTTGGTTTCTCCTCTTTCCTTAGATGGCAACTGTGTACGAATGGTACAGGTGGGAGTCATACATCAGCTTCTGGATCTCTTGGAAAAACACGTGGAGAGTGAAGACATCTCTGTTCAACATGCAGCACTCAGCGCACTTCGAAACCTTGCTATCCCAGGTACAGTTTGAAGACAACTGATTTACTGCGATTCTTTGTAAAGCTGGGTCATTTAATAGAGATCTGTGCAGTTCTGTCCAAGTCATCAATTCTAGTCTTATGTATTCTGGAGGACAATTGAGGTTTCCCCCCCCTTACCGAAGTATTTTATGTAACTCATCTGGACTTTACAGATCTAAACAAGGGATCTAAGCATAATACAGTCTGATCTTGTCAGCTGCTAAAGCCATTTCATATTAAAAGCATACAGAGGTTAAAGACAAAAAATGCATAACAAGGCTTATAACTGCACCCCATGTTATGTACTATAAGCTATCTCACCACACTTGGTAGGCATTATTATTATAAATTTGTTCTTCTATAAAGCCCATATCCATTGGAAATGTCACATAAGAGTTTTAAAACTCCACTCTCACAATCTTCAATAAATATACTAGAAAATTGCATTACCTCTAATCTCGAAACTCCAGCTTCCACATCAAAGCACAACTCAGACCAAAAAGATTTTACTACAGACCTAACAGAACAGCACTCCACACCACAGTCCTCACACTGCTGCAGAGCACTTCTCAGAAGAACAAGGCACAAACATTATTTTCTGAAAATAAAAGCATGGAGTTACCTGCCAATTTCATTATGTAATCTAGCCAGCATGTTTAGCTGAGTAAAAACATTCCTATATATAGTCACTGTTTTGAATAAACAAGAGCTCTGCAACATGGTACTTGTTAGTTGGCTTCCACTGCTTCCTTTCATATCGAGGTATACCTTTGTTTTCTTCCCAGTCAGGAAGATTTCTATGGCACAGCTTCCTGATTTCACTGTCGCCTACATCTCCTGCAAGGCACATGTAAGACTGGAGGAAAATTGCTCTGGAGAAAGCAGCTTAGGTAGCACAGTTAAGCAGCATTAGGACTCTTTCCAGACAAGCTTCTGGTTATTACTGGGGATTACTGCACTAACAAGGAGCAAGGCAAGATTTGAGAGAGGAAAGCAAAGAAACAAAGGCATGAACAACAGAGGATCAGCGAGCTCAAATAAAGGAAACATCATACACAACAAATAAGGTTATGCAAGTCATTTCTGCCACTCAATTCAGTTAAGATAAGCAGGAACAGAAAAAGCCTTGATCAAGCAAGTGGGCGAGTGGATAGAAATCTATTACAAGATATACAAAGAGAAACAAGAACGCTGTGTTCATCCTGTTTTTTACTGTATCCTGGGGAGGGTTGAGATCAAAAGACCCAAAAGTCTTTTAGCAGCAATTTCTTGAAAGCTTTTAGCTTGAAACACAGACCTAAATAGTTGGTCTGTCCTGACCTTATCTCCAGCTTTTCTACCAAGTTGGATCTTTCTGCTAAAAGCATAATGGAAGGCTAGATTCAGAACAACGATTAGATTATGTCAAAACTGTACTTTCAGATGTTTGTGTAACGACTTATCTTCCCATTAATTCCTTTCTATTCACCAATTCCATTCACTAGTTGTTAACAAGGTTCAAATGCTCGAGGAAGGCGTGGCAGAACGGATTCAGGCACTTCTACGGTCAGAGATGCCTCCAGTGCAGTTCAAACTTCTTGGAACACTACGAATGTTAGCAGATGGCCAAGGTAGGGAACTGCTGATGTTTACTTATGTCAGCTACAAATTCTTCTCCTTCCTGTGTCCCATAGGGCACGTACAGGGAGAAGACAGGCTAAGCATCGCGCTAACCTAATTCCACTCCCTCTGGTGAGCTTCCCACAGAGATGATTGTTCAGGGCAGCAAAAGCCTTCCCACACCATCTCAATCAACTTCAATAGATGAGGAACATACCAAATACAACAATTCGTAGTAATCAGTCAGAAATGCCAAAGGCCTAAAAGGAAAGTGTGTTCTACGGAAGATATATCAACAAAGCACGAGTACGATGGAAAGGATTTATAAGGCCAGATAGCTAAAAAGCAAGCGAACAGAAGAAACAGACAAAATATATTAGCAGAATATACTCATACATAAAAATAAGTTGCTGCAGCTTTTTATAATAAAGATACAGTAGTGGTCTGAAGTCACTACAGAGCAGCTGCTCTGCAACAGTGATCAATTTAGTTATCAAGGTAAGATCTAGCACTCATTAGTTTGCACCGATTCCAACCCTTTTAAAAACCTGCTTCCAACTTAAATTTCAACACAGCAAGATACACAGGAGTTCAGCTTCTTCTTAGGTTTTGAAGGAAGCCACCGAAATGTCATTTCTCTGAAGTTATATCTTGACTGTGAGAGGGGAGACCATTACTTTTTTTAAATTGGGTCATAAGAATAATGCAGATCTACAGTGTTATTATTACTGTTTTTCCACTTACTGTTCTTTACAAGCCCTAATAAGAAACCAAAATTTGGCACAAAACTTCTGAATATGAAACAGTACCAATATCATAATGCTGAGTAGAAAAAAGATACAGATTATTCAATGTTTACCCATTTATGTCTATGAGCATACTCTTCTCCCACCTTTAATTACTTTCTATTTTGTTTACCCAAGAGCTAACATTGCCCTTAATTAACTCAGTTAGAATACGCACCTACTAACAAGTCCACGCTAAATTAGTTAATTGCCTTATCTAGGGTAAATTAATTACTGACTATCATTGGGCATGCTGAGGCTTACAAAATACAATAGAAAAGGAAGGTTTCTTTCCAGCTATAGAAAATGCGCTGAAACGCGTTAGCTTTGTTACACTAAAAAGAACACAGCGATAATCTTTGCTTCAGAGCTGCAAAAGAATTTGTACACCTCGCTACACAGTCAGAGGACACGCAGCTCAAATTCAAGTTCAGTTGTATGCACAATTTATTGAAGTTTGGCATTTTGTAAGCCAAGATCCTTCTGTTCCTGTTAACGATGACTAATTGGTTTTTGTCTCAAAGAGATCTATCACTGGTAGACATCAGGAAATCCCTGAGAAACTGGGTCAAGACCCTTTCTTTGAACAAACCTCTTACACCAGTTTCATTTGCCACCCTCTTACCTTTGCCAGCTTTCTCAACTAAACTGGATTACCATGATCTCCTCAGACTAACATGTAACATCTGACCTAGAAACAAAGCCTTTTCATTACCGGAGTTTATCATACAACAAGCCACTTAGAACAAACACGTGGGGAATGGAGAAAAGCTCAGTATGACCATCATGAAGTCAAATATAAAACTCCTTGATCACAAGCAATAAAATCAGACACTTAAATTTGAGCTAAAAATCTATGACCACAATGTATTCTTGAAAATAGAGCACACAATGTGAGCATCAGTTCTATGACTAGTATGTGCATTAAACTACACTAAGACTCAAGTGGTACCATACTAGGCTGATGCAATACTGAAATGGCATCTCCAGCACTAATAAAGTTTCTTTTTGCTACTGAATTTAAAGAGTTTGGGGCTTAGTTTCCTTTACTGGCACAAGTCTTAAATCACAGTACTTCATCAATTTCAAGAACTTATCCACTAAGTTTTTTCCAAGACTCAATCATACAAATTAATGCTTCTGGGAAGTCCTGAGATAGGGTTACATTGCTTTTCCCTGTGCTTCAGCAACAAGTTCCTCCATACTTATGGCAAATTTCAGTTACATCTAATAGACAGCTTAACAACTCAAGAGTTTAACTACAGACATGCTGCAGTTCTGTACTAAGCCTTAGACTTTCCACATGGATACCAACCCAATTATGACCATTACTAAGAAGAATGAAATGGCAAGAACAGGTTCCAAAGAGCTTATGACAACATTCATACAGGGCTCAAAGGGCAAATGCAAGAAATAAAGGGAAAGGGATAGGCCACATATGAAGTTTTCAATACAGTAATGTAAGATTTGCTTTCAAAGATCTCAATCGTTCATTTTAAGCCCTGCTTCAGCAGCCTATGAAAAGGTTAGCTTTACAAGAACAGCCTGATTTATGTTTTTACCTCCAAGATATGCCCTGAAACAGCTGACATTCCACAAGCCAAGATGCCCAAGATCATTCAAGCCCAATGCTTCAGTTACAGCTTAGACCACAAGATGGAGCTCAGTATCCTTTGTTCATTTTACATTCACGTTTCTGGGACAAAGACTGAGATTTTAAATGTCTGCTGGTGCTGTTTTTCCCTTCAGCTGATGCGGCTGAAATCCTGGGCCAAGACCCCATGCTGCTGAACAGACTGGTGCAGTGGTGCGATGTCAGTGACGACACCGACGTTTGTGGAGAAGCAAATCGGCTCCTAGCATCAATCTTGCGTCACAACAGATCCCAAGTATGAGAGCTGTTGGTCTCATATGTTTTAACCTCGTCCTTCTTAAATTTTTTTTAAAGCTTGTCCATATAAGCTAGGGGTAATATGTCAAATGGTACGTACAGTCAGATAATTTAAAAACTTCTTTTTTGTTGTTAAAATTATCTCTAGTCAGCATCATAGCAACTGGAGAGATAGGAGCAAAAAAAAATAAAAAGCAATGCACTGCACAGATAGAAATCACACAAACAAGCAACACGGTAACGACTGTCACTTGTTGACTTCTACCCTGCTCAAATTAAGGCTTGACAGATGTTCAGTAAGTGATGCTTTCCTATTTCCATCAACTAATCAGTTTCAAATACCTATTTTAAATGGTAAAGATAACCCAGCTGTGTCCTGCACATCTTTCACAAGTTCCAGGCAGCTTACCTGTCTGTTGAAAAAAGATGAATGCAGTGTGAGCTGTATCTGCTAGCGAATTAGAACAAGCTTCTCTTTCTTGTAAATCATGGTATTACGTACAGACACCCAACTATGCTTTACTCTGAAGCTGTGGAATAATAAGTAGAGACTATCTGCATAGGCTTGGAGTGTAAAACTAAACCACTGCTAGTATGAAGGCTTGAAAGAAAAACTGTAATAGATTCAAACTGAAACTCTTAGAGACCATGCAAAGGTATCCATGCTCACAGATCCTCTCTACATACTTCTGTGTACCAACATTTCAAGTACATTAGAACAGCCTTAAGCACATGTGCACAACTACTGCCAAAATCTTCTCTAGTCTTATGATACATTCATTTTAATACCATCAGCTCGTACTGCAGCAAGCAGATCATTTCCAGCTATCTGGATACTGAAGAGTGCAATCTCTCTCCCCTTCCCATTCTACCCATAGCTCTGATTTCCATCTGTGTCCTTACATCTTTCCTCCAACAGGAAGTGGTCAAAGCAGTGCAGGAGGCACAAGGAGTGAAGCACCTGGTTTCCATGACCATGAGCGAACACGCTGCCATGCAGAATGAGGCGCTGAATGCCCTGGCAATAGCATCAGCTATTGATTTAGGTATTATTCTCCTGGAAGTATTTATCTGTGCAGAATCCTCATATTATTAAGCAACAGTCAAGCGGCAAATTGTACTTGCAAGTAAAAGCACAACTGTCTAGACAGAACTCACCAGATAAAGGAGGTTACCCACCTAGAAAATGAGAGAAAACAAAATACAGGAATTGTCTAGATATTGGGTTTTCTTGTTTGTTTGTTTGCTTAAGGTAGAGTTAAATAGCCAAATAATCAGTTTCTGTGGACAGGCACAATCTGTTGAGCGTCATAGCACAATCTGTGGAGTATCATACTATGTTAAAAACCCTACCAAAAATGATGAGGAATACAGGAAGCAATGAGAAAAGGTGTAAATGAAGACAGTTACACAGGGACTGGTTATAAACTTGAAAGATCACTGAAATCTATGAAAGGATCAAAGTTTTCATAAGACAGTTACCCGAATGCAGGAGCACAGGAACAGCACCGACAAAAAGGCTCTGCATAATCTGAGAATGAAAAATTAGAAAACTATAAATGCCGTAACTATTAGCGAGCTGAATTTCAAGAGAGATTAAATACAATAACTTTTCAGGTTTATCCTGCACGGTTGATCCTAGAATCATGGAATCACAAAGTTGGAAACGACCTATAAGATCACCTAGTCCAACTGTCTTCACATTACCACTGCTACCACAAGCACTAAACCAGATCTCGCAGCTCCTCATCCAGACGCCTCTTGAACACTGCCAGGGACGGCGACTCCACCACCTCCCTGGGCAGCCATTCCAGTGCCTGACCACTCTCTGAGAGAAAAAGTTCTTCCTTAAGTCTCGCCTAAACCTCCTCTGGTACAACTTGTGGCCATTTCCCCAGGTCCTGTTTGTTGCCTGGGAGGCCAAACCCCCTTCAAACAAGAAAAGCGAGACAGTGAAGAGCCCATCTTAATGCTTAGTCTACCACTAAGCGGCTCAGACTCAATTTAATATCTAATGATGTCTTACAGCATCTGTAGCATAACGCTTCCATCTTCCAGAATGATGCCAGAGAAAAAAATTCTAGTACAGATCAGAAACTAATTCCCCTTTTCTGACAATATCCTCAAGACATCTTTGTTTATGTAACTGCTTTTAAACGAAGCCAGTTAGAAATCTTATTTTTATGAAAAAGCAAGCATCTTCTCATTCTATCATCTTTTCACATAACAGCTCAGGTATCTGATTGCTTATTTTTCAGAAACCCTTGAAGAATCTTTCAAGGAATCGCAGCTAGTGCAAAGCTTACACAAACTTCTACAAGATGATAAAACAAGTGCCGAGGTGAAATATAATTCGATGAGTCTTCTGTGCAGTCTTCTTAATTCAGGTAACACCACTTTAAGTACTTCTGTGATGTAAGGATGGATATTTGTGATGGAAGTATTTGCCGTTTCTGAAATGTACTGTCCTTGTGATGTTGCAATCAGTGAACAGTGAAGGATAAAGAGGTTCATTCGTCACTGATCACTAAAAATCCCACGCGTGGTGTTATTTCATGATAAACTGATTAACCCATTAGTTAAGCTAAAACAATAAGAAAAGCTTTATTCTACTCTTAGTGGCATAATCAATTCCTGGATAAGCAAAACCAGAGCCTTAGAACAAATTCATCATGCACCAATATTGGGCAGTCTCTGGCCCTGCCTATACCATAACCATATCATTTTGTTTTTCATGAATGATAGAGTTTGCATCACTTCCACAGGTCAACATACCTTGATTCTGCTAACAAAGCAGGCAAACCAGAGGCTGAAATAAAAAAGCATCTTTATGTCAGCACTCAATTAAATGTATAGGAAATTCCAGTAAAACAGATGAAGAATATGATTTCAGTTTCTATCTCTGGTCAGGGAAGATTGAAAAAGCTTCCAAGCAAGATGAGACTGATCCCGGAAGCATGGTGTCAGCTTAAAACAATCATCTTGGAACCAGGAGTCTAAAAATCTCATGCCACAGTTCACTGTGTCTTTGTGCATAAATTATGGAAACTGAAAGCAGTTGCTGCGCTTTGCCAAAGATCTGCCACACGATGAGCTGCTTTTGAAGTCCTGGCATTGTTCTATATTTGGCAGACAAGCTGGATTTTGCAATGCACTCATTTTCCTGTAGTCATACATGCATTGACTCAGGGGCTAAGTATCTGGATCTTTCAAGTGTGACTATGCATCATTCACACAGATCATCTGAACTGAAAAGATGTTTCCATTAACACTTTACAGACTTATCTGTAACGGTAAGAATTGAGTCTTACCAATATAGATTAGATTAATGAAGTACAAAGGCAAAAAAAAAAACCCTCAAGTGTAGCTTGTATTATATTTTCCAAACGTTTTTCTGCTGTTTAACCAGTTCTTGGAAGAGAGAAACTAAACCGAAATTCTTAAGAATAAATACTTTCAAAGGGTTTCAAAATACCTTTTGAGAGGAATATTTAATTTATATTAGGAAAAATTTGTTTCCTGAAGGTGGTTAAGAAGCTTCCTAGCAAGGTGGCTGATGACCCGTGCCTGCATCCAACAGGCATTTTGACAACGCCCTAAATAATACTATACCTTAACTTTTGGTCTCGATCATTTTTGAACGTCCCTTCCAAGTGAACAATTCTATGCTAAAGCAGCTCGTTTTAAAAAGCAAATACTCCAAATGCATATATAGCAACAGTTGTTGGGAACTGCTGTGCCATGACATCACTAAGTTAGCATCTGCTCTCCCATTCAGGCCATCTGAGACAAGAAATAGAAGACAACAAGATTAAAGAAACACTCGAACAGCTCTGCAGTCACAGCAATGCAGATGTGGTCAAGGAAGCTCTTACAACATTGCAGATTTTGAAAGGAGAGTCACCCTACTAGCCCCCTTCTTCTACAGAGCAGTCCTGTGCTGTTGCTGAAGCAAATGTAATAAGATGTCAGCTCTGCCAGTGCCACTTGGCATTTGTCATGCTGCTGCACCGATGCTATTAAAGACCAGGTACAACCCCTGCTTTTGAAACTGTGCATAAAATGATTTGGCCTACAGATATCTTTATTACTGCTGTTCTTCACTGAGCTACCAACACATGCAGTAGGAATAAATTCTGTCAAGAAAGAGCATTTGTCAACATTATGTGAGAACCAACAGGCAATTACCACCTCTGTAATTTAAGCTGCCTCATTCTCAAATCAAGAGTACCACAATTTCTCCTTCAAGTACTTCAAAATCATCGTGATTTCAAAATTATAAAAATCTAAAGCTTGTATCACACAAACCAAAACAATTAAGATTTAGTTTAGATGTGAGCCACTGATTAAACAAAGCAATGGGATAATTGGTACCAATTCAGCTCCTGCACGTTGTGAATATAACTGGGTACCCTGCTGTTAACTGGAAATCTCACAGCCATCCACAAACCTGTACCTTCTAACCAACTCCCTCTCCTCTTCCTCCTTTTAATTTCTGCTTTATAAGTCATCTGAATTTTTACCTGCTAATAAGACAAGCTGTACTGCTAAGCACTTAAGGACACATCATCCTGTGTTCAGAGATACAACTAATATAATCTGGAATTATATGCAGTCCAGATAGCACATGGACAAGACACAAATTAAAGCCAGTCACTTGTGACAAGTGGGCATGGGTGAAGATCTGAAGGTGACTGGCATTTCAGAAAGGTATCCCCAGAAAGATAGTCTCCACTAAGAAAGGGAACTTCACAAAACCACTCCAGACAATTCACTTGGTAATACAGTTTCTGACTACACAGTAAGAAAAGAAAAACAAGACTGAAGAGCATAGAGTTTTCTCTGGCTTAAAGCACACAGCTGTATGGGCATCCTATGACTTTCCCGTGTCAAAATAAAACACCTGCAACCAAGTTCAATTTCAGAGATGGTTTGAGATATGCACTTGTGCCTAAACCAGGCATTAAGATGGAATATATCAGGATTATTACACGTTGTTTTTTGTTTTTTTTTTAAATCTTCTATATATACACACACACACCTCAAGTACCCACACTAAGGTTGCCATTTTTAAGAGAAGTAATCCAGCCTTAACATTCAACAGTACTTATCCTAAATACACGAACAATAAACCCACTATCTATTGGCTCAATGTTTCTGATCTTTCTAAATTCAAAGCACGTTTTTGTTTTAAAGTATTCAAGTCAAAATGGCCAACAAAGACATGCCAAATTATCAAATAAATCTCACATTCAGACCTGTTAGGTCTGAACCTATTATGATCCCCCTTCTGCACTCAGTGATTTCAGGACCATTGCTCAGGTAGAACAAACCTGATTCTCAGCAATTAACTGAGTGACACCTGGACTAGTGGCAGTCACAAAACAAACATCAATTTAAAACTTTTTTTTTTTTTAGTATCTGTAGATTGCATCACTGTTTCTCTGCGAACCGACTTTAAACTTTCATTTTTTGTATGGCTTTCCATCAACAGCGAAAAGAAAAGCACACAGGTTACCTATTATTCATCAGTCAAGACTGAAAAAAAAAATCAAGAATTATGTTGAGTAAAAAAAAACAAACAAACTTAAGTATTAGCACACCTTTACCTCAGAGGATAATAGCAGTAGTGATTGCAAGCAATAAATCTTAGAAAACAAATTCCAGCAGTACAAAACATTTATTTTTATTTCATCAAACGTAAGGCTTGAGGAAAAAAAAAATATATATATATATATACGTATACCAAAAGTCACTCAGAAAAGCCATCTTAGAAGAGACAGGATCTCCCCTTACACAGGATAAACGTTCAAGCTGCATGAAAACCCACAGGCAGTATGGGAAGGAAGAGGATGGAAGAAGATGGAGTGAAGAGACAAAAAAGCAAGGCAAATCTATATATAAACCAACTGCCACATGAACCTCAACATACTTGGGGTACAAATCTATCCACATGGCACTGTACAAGAATCAAAAGAAATTAAGACCCCTTGGCAAGTAATATTCAGACTTTTAAGAGGCGACTGAAGCTCCTTTGGTCACTGCACTCTTATTTGTGCTCGTAATCATCCTCCTTTCTGTAAACAAACTAACAGTGTTCAAACATGCATAAGAAACAAGAGCAGTTGCATTGTCAGAAACAATTGAGAAATAAATACATTGCTTCACAGAAATATATTGTGCTCATTTCTGATAAATAAAAGTGATCACACGTTGAAAAGTTCCCTTCGCTCAGTCCAATTCTTCAAGTCTGCTCTCATATTTGATATCTTCATTAAATACCTTGTTTTCGTCGTAGTGTTAGTGGAGTTGTTCCAAAGGCAACCAATGAAATCTCAACATCAACAATTTATCAAACCTATCCTTGCAAAACTGTTGATTTGCTTCTCCTTCGGGGCTTTAGAGCAGGCTCACACTCAACTGCTTATTCTGACAAGACTTGTTTAAACCGTAAGCTAAACTATCAGGCATGAAGTCACTGTGGGTCCATACAAAAGGTGCTAAATAAAACTTTAAGTACAAAAAAGTATTCCCATTCCAAGTCTGAAATTACAGTAGCCACATGTACCACCACCAAGGGTGGCGGTTTAAATGCTTAGAGGTAAAACAGCCTACAGCCACAGGTTTTTAAAAAATTTTACTCGATAAATGCAGAAAAGTTTATCCACGGTGAAAAGAGAAGTGTTCGTGAATGTAAAGAGCCTCAGATAGGTTGAACTTGCTCTCTTGAAATCAGTTCCAAGAGATTACAAAGAGTACTGATACAAAGCTGGTGTTAACACGGCCAAGGCCAGTAAGAACAAACTGTAGAAAGACAATGCTGATTAAATTCCTCTTTGCATACAAACCAGAACATCGAAGAGCCAAAAGAAATCAAGCATTCATTTGTCTCAGACATCTTGGCAAGGATCCGCAGACAGGGGAATTCTGATGGATGGAACAGGCCCTTGGTGGCAGCTAACTTCAGTGCATGAACTCCATACTGACCTCGCTGAAGCCAGGATCATTTTCATCAACTCTTGAAACAACTTCCCAGCACTACGTGCCATGTGTCAAAAAATGGCAAAGTAAAATGTGCTCTCATGATGCAATTTTCAACATGATGTTTTACGAATAGAAAGTTACAAAAGGAAGTATTCTCCAATCTTATATACATCAGATTATTACACAGAATACAGCAAGCTGGTTGACAAGGTGTTGTAATCATTTTGAGCACCAGAGTTAAAAGCAAATGTTTTGAAACACCGCTTTTTACTTTCAAAGTAGCAGTAGCTGCAGCAAAGGTTTGGATTACATTCAACAAATAGGTAATTCAGACCACAAATTCTAGGCTCTGCAGAAGAAATGCATTTTGCCCTCCCTTCATTGATCTACAGCTATTTTCCCTCGTTGCATAATGAAGCTAAAAAAAGTATCACAGTGCGCTTCTATAGATTTTACTTACAAGTTTTTCAGATGAATAATATTGGACCGTTCTCTGTTCGAAGGAAATCAGCCAACTTTAGACAAGCTTCCTTGTCCTCTTCTGTCTCAATCACTAGCCAGAAAAAAAACTATCAAAGCTGCTTTGAAATATACATGAGAAGTACAGCATCACCTGTAAAGCGTTTCACAGGCTGAAGAGCCAGAAGAACATCTGGACAATCAACACAAAGATTCTTACTGCAAGTCAGCTTCTGCCAGTGAAACGTTCATTAATACATGCATAATACAAAAATGGAAATGAAAGATTTAGGAGTTTGGTTTCCTAAGAAGGCCATATACTTTGGAAATACAACTATCGAGTCCTTCACACTGACTACACGTAGTAAAATATCATTAGAAAAATATATACTTTAAAATTTACACTCTCAGGCACTGTAAAAGAAAAGAAAAAAAATCTGCTCTCCCTGAAAAAATGGGTGCCACTGGAAGCAGTAAACACTGTTAGTTATACAGCCTACTGTAAAACCAACAACTACTTCCTAGAAGTTGTCATCCGTATACATCCATCTTTGACAGATTAAAATAGTATGCCAGGCATGGCCCTGCTTTTGCAGCTACTGCAGTCCTAATCCAAAGATTTTTCAGAGAAGACTGGACATCCTACTGAACTTCAGGAAAAAAAAGGATGGGAAGAAGAGTTGGGTTTTCTTCCGGTAAAAGTAAAAACAGTAAAAACCCACAGAAGTTATTTCAGCAGAAGTACTTCAGTTTGATACCTTAAGAAGAAACTGTGAAGAAATGGTTCTCGCCAGCACACTGTGATTGGCATTTGAACCACGCATTAGAATACAAACAGAACTGATGATTTAGTAACCTTGCAGAAGATTCATAAAAAATTCAAAAGCTAGTGTTCTACTAAATGCAGACTTCCTGGTTAAAAAAAAAAAAAACACCCAACAGACCAGTAGTGATTAATGCTGAATCTGAATGTTTTCATCAGCTTCGATACTAGCAATTAGGGCTTGTAACGATCAGCATAGCAAATGTGAAAGAAACCAGAGGAAAAGAAAACAAGTCCAAAGCTAGCATTAGCATGCTTGCTAACTAGTGAAAGAAACTGCACTTCCAAACTTCTGTGGGCAGCACTTTTTAAAAAATAGCACTGAACAATAAAAAGCTACACATTTTTAAAGAGTTTTTTCCTTTTTCTATAAATAAAGACTATTTACATTTTTTCCAGACAGGAAACAGCACTAGGGATTCACATTCCCTTGCCTGAAATGGAGATTGTTAACATATAATGCTATAGTCAGACTTGTCCCCTCATGCATTTTCATAACTGCTTGGGTTACTCAAGCTATCCGAGGCTGAACATAAGTTTCTGCTTCTGAGACTTGTACATCATTCCCAGTCAAACAGAAATAGCCCCTATTTCTGCACAACCGAGAAGAAAAGAACCAGAAAATTTGTCATGTTTGCATCAATTTCCAATACCACAATGATGACAGTTGTTGGTCATCTAGCCCAAATGACTGCACAAGTCCACTGTAGAGATAAAAATCTTTTCAATATTCTTAGGAGATCAGCAGGCCTTCTTAAGAGATTACAACACCGAAAGCAATGACAATTCAGACTAAAATCAGAACAGTCTTCATGGTAGTTCTTCAAGGAAGGAGCTTAAAGCAGTTCCATTTCTCCTTCCTACAAGTTTAAAATCTGTTCTGCCAACTTGGGAAACTCCCATTTCTTCCTCAGCAGAGATCAATTCCGATGCACTGAGTTGTCTCATAAGAAAAAAGGCAAACAGATGAGCTGGAGATTTTTTGTACCAGCTTGTAGCAAAACCCATGAGCAGGTAAGATCCACTTATAACACCAGTTTCATCGTCTGTGCATTTCTTTCCACTTTCATGTCTGATCAAGAATAATAAGATATACTTTTTGCAACATATGTTTAATTTTATATTCAGAAGGCATTGCCTGCCTTTACAGCTTCAATATCAGAAATCAATGTCCTGGCTAGGAAAATTCCAAAAATCTAAAAAGAAAAAAAGAACAAAAAAAAAAATTGTGAAATGTAATACATGCTATGTACCAGTCTGCAAGTAGATATGAGACACAGAGCCTATTACCATTATCCATTATTTCAGAATGAGAACCAGCTTGTGTGTTCAATGCACTTCAGTCAATGCAACTACTCTATTGTGAACAACAATGCATTGATAAAGCACTTGCAGGCTCAGACAACACTTCATAGACAGGATCATCTGTTAGAGCACAGCTATTATTAAACAGTAATCAAGCAGCAGAATCTAGAAGATGTAACTGATAAGAGGATGATTTATGCAATGCTTCAGAAGTGCTCAAAATAATATTCTACTTTTAGACATCCTACAGATGGAAGAAATCCACTTAGCCAAGCTTACAGTCAGTTTTAGCAACAGGTAAATTTGCAGCATGTCAAATCATTCCGTAACTTTGGTTAATCCAGTCAATTTTCTGATTTTTTTTCATTTTCTTTTTTAGTACTTAAGTTACGTGCAATAACTTGTACTGAAGTGAAACTCTTGACTAAGAACAACTAGACAAGCCCCAGATCATTGGGACATTTATCAACTTGGAAAATATAATTCATTCAAGTTTTCTGGGAAACTTTCCTTTAAAAATTGTAGATCCATTCATAACTCAACACATTTCTTAGAACACTCTTACAGAAACAGCAACAAACTCTGATGAACTTCTGGAAAAGCCAGAAGATTTGTTCTAGGAGCAGAGATTATGTATAACTTTTAGTTCCACTATGAAATAACTTAATGCCGAGACAGATTCAATTTGAGAACTGTGACATGAAGTCAGTGTCACAGACTCACAATATGAATAAGATCATCAAATTCAAGTAAACACAATGACAAAAGATTACGCTTCATACCTTGAACACCCTCTTAATTAAAGGGATTATTCTCAGGTCAGGATTGCTCTATAAAGGCACGGGAAGCAGTACCAGTAGGTTCTGATGAAACACTGGTATTTTTATAGTTGGTGAAAGGTATTTTGCCAGATCTACACTTGAACTTTCAGTTAAATAAAAAATGTTTTGTAGTAGATCTACAACTTTGTTATTTCCCCGTGAAGTAGTACAACAAAAAAGCAGTCAAGCTAAGTATAAACAACTGCCACGATGAAGGTGAAACCCATCTCGAAAGAAGTAATTTGATAAGTTTTACTGAGAATTCAGATTCATTTCCCTTGTTGCATCAAGCATAGAAAAGGTACTGTAACAAGTCAGAGGAAGTCTATCATAGTTCCTCTAACGCCACATTTGCAACCTCTTCACCAGCTACCCTGCTCTTCTATTCTTGATCAGTATGCTGTATATTTGCTCAGTATGCTCAAGTATGCTGACTGGGAGTCATAGCATGAAAAATAAAAAGGGATTTTAGTTTTTCCATATTTGTGCTAGAAGGCTGTAGTTCTGATCTACACCAAGCAGACTGCCAGATCTCCTCTCCCTCCTGATCTATTGAAATATTAAAATTACATCATATTTATATAAAAAGAGAATAGTATGTTATGTTCATATACAGTAAAATACATAATTATGATGTATCATAATATAATGTACAACTGTATATTTATTATGACCTTCATTTCTTTGAAAAAATATAGTTTCGGCATAAGAAAATCAACCAAGCTCAACTTCAACTGAAGTCTCTTCAAATGCATTGCTACCCTGCCCTCATTCCTAACAAAAAAAAGAACAGCAAAAGCAACTAACCTGTAGCAATGAGATAGCTATGAAGACACCTGCAACAACGTAGATGTTTCGGGGCAACCAAGCTTCCAGGGCAACAATACAACCCTTGATGAAAATCTGATCATCCCACTGATTCTTGCTCTGCATGGGAACAATTCAAGAACATTACTTTTAAGCTCAAGTTTATTGTAACAGTCAAGTCACGTGTGAAGGGATACAGTCAAATTTGTTATTTATGCAGTAATATTTGAAACCGAATTTCAGAAATACATACATATGCCCAAGTTAACTCAAAGGATGTCAGGACATTAGTATCTTCCTACAAATTATTATTAGAATACGTCAGAATTAGTAGAAAGTGGAATTCAGAATTAGAATGTTAGATATAGATAGATAGATATAGAACTAATAACAGACATTCGAAATGGAACTCATACCCCCTTTTTAAATGGGACTTTAACTGTTGTTATTTTCTCCCACTTTCTCAGCTCTAAATAGAAGAAAAACTGCTGTTCTCTACTAGTAGCGGGATGCAGCGTTGTCTGTGCTGACTTAAGTATCAGCATTTGCCCTTTTTATTATTGTTCTCTATGCAGAAAGCAGGATAGACAGAAAGATTCCAGCACCATACCTTTTTTCTGACATCATAGCCACACTGTGTATTCACAACTTTTTGCTGGAAAAAAAAAGGATTAAAAATATGTCAGTTGAATTCTACTTGCCTCTTTTCCCACTAAGTTCCGTCTTAAACTCAAAAACAAATCAGAACTGCACAAAACAGCTCTTCTAGAGAACACTTTAGTAAAAATAACATAGCAAAGCATTGGAACACCAGAAAGATACAACGCCCAAGTGGACAGAAGGTAAATTGGAAAAAGCAAGCATCCTCCACCACAATTTCCAGCTTCTCCCGTTGGCTTTCATGATTTCATGTAGCAAGAACTACTGAACATGACATTTAACAGCTGTACTGGCAGCCTTCAGATAAAACATCTGTACTTCCAAGATTGATATCATTTTATCTCTTTCACATAACACCTAAACACTGAGATAACAAAGGTACCACGCTGATTTTTGTAGTCGAATAAATATTCCTTACAACTCCATCACTTCACGTGACTATCCTTGTTAGTGAATGCAAGTAACAGATAGATAGCTTCAAGCTACCAGAGTGCCTTTACAGTTGATAAATCAGTCTCACATAACCCAGCTTTGAGATAAAACTACAGTAGCCAAAAAAAAAAACATTCCAGTTATGTCTCAAACAAACACCACAAATACCTTCCATATTTCAATTCCACAAAACCCAACAATGGTATTAAACTCCAAAGATGCTTCTTTTATGACACTTTTGTTTTCCTTCCCTATGAGACTAATCAAACCTATTTACTATTTACTACAATTACAGAATTATTTATACAACATGTAGGGAATTATACCAAGATGCTCGGAGGAGAATGGCAAATAAAAGAAGTTCACATTTAACAATATCTCCTTAAATACAGCACCAGTAGCAGGAAAGACGACAGTGAAATAGCACTGTTCTGAATTAAATTAAGAGAAGAGTTACCAGAGAATCTGAACTTGGAATATTTTCCTGACAACATCTTTCCTTGGCTGACTCCAAGATGATCAAAAGCCTTAGCGTAACCTACCGTGGCTATCTCCTTTAGGTGAGAACTGCTGAGTTGACCTGAGCAACATTACTACAAAGCATTAATTTGCATCTATCTGTTTCTGCTTCCGTTGCAAGGACCAGATTCCTACAGCTTAATAAGCAGATCTAGCCAGCAAGTCCCTAAGAATTGCCAAAAGCAAAGAATTGACTCGGACACTTTGAACTCAGCCTGTGCATGAGCACTTAACCAGCTGCTGATAACCAAAGGCATGAGCAAAGACAGCTACTCCTACTTGTGTAGGGAGGTGCTGCACAGCAGCTCTAAGAGGGGGCAAATGTGCTGCTTCAACAGTAGATGACAAAGCTTGAAATCAAGGCCTCGGGAATAAAACAGTATCAACAGCCAGTGTCCACAGACTTCAATCACATAAAAACAGCTTCTGAATTCCTAGTGACAGGCAATACATTTGCAGCCGTGTAAGAGGCTGAGGCATCTATTCTATCCTCTAAAAAGGACAGAGCAGTAACAAAAACAGAATTTGGCTATTAACGATAATTTTTGATATTTAGAAGACTTGTTTAAGCCCTGTGTGTCACACCATACTCAGGAAGTACTTCCTGTCATAACTCTTCAATAACAGAATGACATCAAGCCAGGAAACAACTTACAGCAGGATCAGGTATACAACAGGAGAATGGAACACCACATTTCTCACGACTTTTGCTTTCACTGCTGCAGTTGAAGTATATGTTGAAATCCCAGTCATCCGGGCCTTGGGCACCACAGCAATGGTTCTGCAAGAGATAAACAAACACTTGCTATTTGGGGACATTCTATAGATAATGTATTCACTGAATAGGTCTCTGGAATAACAATTGCTCAACTTTCCTATGGCTGGAAGGAATCAGTGGCAACACAAAAGTAAAACAAAGTGAATAATCAATACAGCATCTCTATGAAACAAACAAGTAAGCTCCATTTGGCATAATGTTCTTGGAAATAGATGCTAACATGACTAGAAGCATCAGAAAAACTGTCACTTTAAATGTAACTGCCCAAAGTGATCCACATTAACCAAATCCAAAAGAAATATGTAAAAGAACTATTTCTTTAACTTTGTGATTGAACTTTTAAGTCTTCACAAATCAACAAGGTTTTCCCCCTTTGTTTACTCTGAAAAATGGATCAAAATATTTGTGAATACACTTATTTTCTTTCAAGTGAAAAAATGTTCATACCCATGTAAATTAGCTGACATAGCCCTATTCATTCCAAGGTCAGTCAGCTCTGTAATTGTTTCACATTACATTTCTTGACCTACACAGTGCAATGTAAATTTTACAATTACAGGTCAGGGAAACCCAAACATTTCAAAGAATTCTGAACTTCTAGAACAGGTTTCTCATCGAGTTATGCTTCGCAGTTCACTAACCTGTGTTCCAATTCGTGTACTTAAAATGTTTTATTACACATTTCCCTAGTACCTTATAAAGTTTCCAACTCTCTTAGGATATCACTAACATCTCTAACGTTACTGATGTTGGAAGTGGCCAGGAGCAGCATCACTTTACAAGAAGGTGCCCTTAGTACTAAATACCAAAGAAAGCAGTACTAAAAACCATCCAGTCAGCTTAAGTCAGCAGATTGTTTCACATGCCATGTTAACACATACAAGAGTGAAATAACCAAATACATACAGCTGCTAGTAATATACAACAGTTCATACAAGTATATATTTTGCTATCAAAGTGAGCTGTGAACACAGATTTTTAAGTGTGATCTTCTAGAATATAGGAGAGGGCAGATCCTGCCTGACAAATGGTGTTACTTTTTATGATGGCATAATTGTACCAGTGGACAATGGAAGAACCACAGATATCATCTATCTGAACTTCAGTAACGCCTTCAACGCAGTCCCCCATGATATCCTGCTCTCCAAATTGGGGAGATACAGATTTGCTGGGTAGACTGTAAGAGGGATGAGGAATTGATGGTAAGATTGTACCCAGAGAGAGGTGATCAATGGCTCAACATTCAGATGGAGACCACAGAACAAGTGGCTCCCTCAGAGGTTAGTACTAGATCAGTGATCTTGAACATCAACGACACCAACAGTGGGATCCCGCGCATCCTCAGCAAGTTCCCAGATGACACTAAGCTGTGTGGTGCAGTCAACACGCGTGAGGGATGGAATGCCATTCACAGAGACCTGCACAAGTTGAGCATTGAGCCTATGTGAACCTCATGAGGCACCAAGAGCAAGGTCTTGCACCTAAGTCACAGGCAACTCCCAGTATCAGTACAAGATGACTTAGGACGGAGCACAACCCTGCTGAAAAGGACCTGGGGGTACCTGTGAATGGTAAACTGGACATAAGCCAGCAATGTACCCTTGTAGCCCAGAAAACCAACTTAATCCTGGGCTGCATCAAAACAAGTGTGGTCAGCAGGTCAAGGGAGGTGATCCTGCCCCTCTACCCTGCACTGGTGATATCTCTCCTGGAGTACTGCATCCAGATATGGAGTCCTCAGTACAGAAAAGATGTGGATCTGTAAAAGCTGTCTCACAAAAAACTAATAGAGATGAGAAAGTTCCTGGAAGACCTGATAGCAGCCTTTCAGTATTTAAAAGAGGGTTGTAAGACAGAAGAGTTCAGGCTCCTTAGCAGAGTCTGTTGCAATAGGAAAAGGGGAAACAATTTTAAATTAAGGAGGAGAGTTTAAAATTGGACTTAGGGAGCTTTTTTTTTTTTTAAACAGTAAGAATAGTGAGGCACTGGAACAGGTTGCCCAGAGAGGTAGAAGAAACCCTGTCATCAGACACATTCAAGCTCAGGCTGGCCCAGGCTCTAAGCAGCCTGACTGATCTGTAGATGAGGAGTTGGACTTAATAATCTTTAAGGTTCCTTCCAACTCAAATGATTCTATGATTGTATGAAGACAATAGGCCCCCTAATGTAACTCCATGAAAGAATGCAGTGTCTCAAAGAAGTGCAGACAACTAGACAGTAGTTTCACTGCATGATGATTTTTTATTTAGTTTGGATTTCTGTTGTTTTATTTTAGAGGGAGGTAGGGTTTTTTCACACTTTTAGCCTGACCTGGTACAATACTGATCAGAACAGAAAGCAAAAGTCAAGACATGCACAATTAGAACACCACTGTATTTCAGATGTCTTGTTTAGTTTGGAGAAGAGAAGGCTCTAGAGAGACCTCACTGTGACCTTCCAGTACTCAAAGGGAGCATATGAACAGGAGGGGGAACAGCTGTTTACAAGAGTGGATAGTGATAGGACAAGGGAGAATGGTTCTAAACTGAGACAGGAGAGGTTTAGGTTGGATATAAGGAGAAGTTTTTCACCCAGAGGGTGGTGAGGCACTGTTCACAGGTTGCCCAAGGAGGCTGTGGATGCCCCATCCCTGCAGGCATTCAAGGCCAGGCTGGATGTGGCTCCGGGCAGCCTGGGCTGCTGGTTGGTGACCCTGCACATAGCAGGGGGTTGGAACTGGATGAGCACTGTGGGCCTTTTCAACCCAGACCATTCTATGATATCAAATGCTCTCAGTAAAGAAACATCAGAACAACACACCTGTCACATGGCACTACTAGCTAAAAACCATGACCAATTTGTAACACAAAAGAAGAATACTTCCTTAACTTCCTTCTCACAGAAAACAAATGAAAAGTGATGGGTAATGTACTTACAATTTTCTGTAGTGAATCAATGAGGTTCTGGAGGTCAATATCATCTCGGTAGGACTTAATGTTATTCTCAAAGAACTCCTTGACTTTGTCTCTCACCCAGTCCTGGAACAAAACAGCCAGAACTGCCACTGCCAGCTCCAACAGAAATATAAAAACAATCGTTCCACAGAACTGTAAAAAAAAAAGTCACAAGTTAGAAGATATTTATCCCCCTTGAATGCATCCCTATTCTATTAGGAAAAGATTAAGATGTATTAAAACTCTTGCTCAGTATAGACACTGTAAAAAGAATGGACTGCTAAGCGAGAATTTAATGCAAAAAAAAAAAAAGCAATTAAAAAAAAAACCTAGGAGTTATCTTTTCATTTTGGTTATGTGAAGTCAAAATAAGTGGAAATAAGTACTAATCTACAGTCATTATACACAGCAGTTGGATTATTAATATCTAAGAATCTGCAAAACACAGGGCTTTGTGGACTCTTCTCATTTTAATTATTTCTTTTGCCCTGCTTAACTGTTCCTAAATTTAAATAAAGGAAATCTCAATACAAAAGCAAATGTTTCAGATATTTTATGTTAGTTATTTAAGCCCCCAATTTTTGCCCACTAAAAACTTACAAGAGATTAAGCTATTAAGCGATTTTGTTTGCCCCAAGCCACAACATGATCTCCTTTCAGCAACTTCCAGCTACGTTTCAGAACATCACTTCATGCTATTACATATCAAATTATGTTACCATCTGAAATACATAAAAACATTGCTGCACTAGCAGAATGAATGAAAAAAAAGCAAGAAACATTTTCTAGGGGCAGGACTAAAATACTGAAGTTTAAATCTTTTATACTGTCCCTTAAAGAAGTTTGTCAGGGACTGAGCTCACCATGTGCACTGTAATAAACAGAACGCCACAAATTACTTTTTTTCTTCACCCATGGTTTCATACTTTCATATACACATTGATTCACACATGTAATGATGTTACTCACAAACTTCAGAAGGCAGATGTTTTCTCTCAGAGCTCCCACACAACCAGCAAATCCCAAAGTGAACATCACGATTCCCACGACTAAAACAAGCACCACTGGATCAAGACCATGAAGACCAGTCACCTTCGTTAGGTCAGACAACACGCCCTGAAAAACAGAGTAACAGAAATATGACCACTACAGCCATTTTTTATTTCATGTTTGGAATTGTGATGATTCTTACAAGATACCAAAGTAATGGGTTACAAATCCTTGAGCTTGCAAACTGAGACCCACTTGGAAACGTTTGATCACAAAAGGGTTGTTAATGAAATCAGTTTTCTTTATCCCAGCAAGTACTAATGCCAAGTCAAAGCTATAAACTCTTATTGAGCAATCTAGTGCAGTCCGTATGTTTCAGACTACCTACGTCTATTTGCCAAAAAAGCTTCCACCAGATGGTGCCAAAAGCTCAACGTTATCACTGAGTATCCACATCATTTGGAGGCAACAGAATTAATAATGTATATTAACTTGAAATATACCTATCAGGAAAAGACCAAAGTCATTAAATAACATCTTTCTAACCTCGATGTTTAGGTGGCATAAAGAAAAACTAACCACATGAAAAGATATGGGTGATGGAAGACTGAATTTCTACACCTAGGTTAACGTATGATAATACAATAAAGTCAACATCCTCTCAAGATTGTTTCATACAAATTAAATTAATACCAGCTAACATTAAAATCTCATCAAATCCATATTGCACAAGATTTTCAAGTCACGTGCAAGAAAAACATGATGAAGATGCAAGAAACAAGAGACTGATAACTATAACTGTTTAAGTTAACAAGAATACTCTGCAGGGACATTCGGGTCGCCCTGCATGATCTGAGTGTTTCCTCACAGGCTGAAGATTTTAAAGAAGAAATACTTCCCCTTTAAAACAGAAAAATAATAAAAATCCCCTTTGTTTGCTTTAAAAAATATGTGCTCACAGTAACTACATTTAGCATAAGATACTGAATAGACTTCTAAAGTCTTACAAATTGTAGAAGTAGTCTAACAAAGTAATGCAAATTCTCATGTTGCTACTCAGATATTTGCACTAGAGGTAAGTGTGAAGAATATACATTAAGGGAATTTGCCCAAGGTATTCTCTCACTTTTTAATTGCATACTTGGCTAACAAAAGCAGCGACTTGGAAATAAAGCATTAAAAGGTAAAGTTACTGTTGAAAAACCTCATCAGCTGATGGAAAAACCACTAATTAATAGTATTTTCAAGATATTCATGATATGATATTCAAGATACTCATGATACATACGAGTTTATCTTCTTTCACAACATGTTCCACAACAGATCTTGTCAGAGCCATTAATTTGGTGATAGCAAGACAGCAGAGATGTGGTGTTCCTGTTTTGTTTGTTTTTAGATCAAAACTGACTGAAGGGACAAAAAAATCTAATTGAACCCATTAAAAAGTGGTCATGGTTTAGAGATTGCCCATCATTCAAAGTCTTAGGAAGCAAAGACTCCTAGTCAGTCCAATCAGTGACATCCGCCTTACAAACTGTGAAGCCTCAAAGCTAACTATCATATCAAGCCTACTGGTGAACTGGAGTCCTACCTAATCAACCACATGCATACCTCAGAAGCACTCGCCTCTGACATTACAGACGGTCAAGACGAAGTCAGCAAAGCAATAAGCTATGGAACTAATCACAATCTGAACAGGATGCTGAAAGTTTCAGAGCTGTTTCCAGCTATCCACTTCTCACCTCCAAACCTCAAGCTTTCCTCAGACATCTTTTGGAAGAGAACTTCCTCCAATCAAAGCACATTGTGAAAAAAAGTAGACAGGAAGTAGGGTCTATTATTCATGCTAGGTTCAGAACAGTCTCTTCAAGTTCACATTTGAAATTTACAATGTTCCCTTCTTAGCGTGGATATTCTTGGTCTAAAGAAATATGCCAAGAAAGAAATCCTGAAGGAAGGAAGTCAGTCAATAAGCAATTCAATTCAAGGGACTATCTCATCCCACCTTATTCATCTAAGGATGCTTCTGCCAGTGACAACTGAAGGATGGTATTAAGACTTACCCCTTTCTCCCCACCAAAAATCAGGAACTTAAAATATCACTGATGCGTTTAGAAATGCCATTGAATTGGACTTGTGGAATTGTTACTTGTTTGAAAACATATCGGAAATTCTTTCAACAAGCAGGCAGCTCTACCTTCCCTTCATCCCTGCCCCACATACAGCCTCCAGAGTAAAACATACTGTTGGAATCATCTCCTTCCCCAGCGCTGGCCACGCAAGTGCTCATACAGCCCAGTTGGTGGATGGTTGCCTTAGACCTGAAGCTACACTGCTGATAATCAGCTTAATGACTGACAGGAAGACAAGGTTTTACCTCCCAAACCTGCTTTCTAGGCAGTGAGCTCCTACCCAGCCTGTACTGATGCCAGCTTTTTTGCCATGATGGCTCAGACTTATCTTGTTTCTAATACCTGAACCGTATAGTCACACTCATTTTCTTTTGATAACTCCAGATAAAAAGAACACTCAGGAATCGAACTGAAGTTCTAATGGAAAAGATGACGACAAAAAAAAATACAGCTAAAAAGTTAAAAAGATCTATGTACTTCATGCTGCACTAAGAGACAGGATGTTTAAAACTCTTCTGTACTACCTTTAGTTTCCCTTTGTGTTTACCACTGCAGCTTTTAGAATGTTTTTCTTTTACTTCCCTTCTATTGTTCACTGAAACTTATCTGTAAACAGACAGATCCACACTGACACATACATCCACTACTGCAAAAGAACAGCGCTAATATGAAAATGTCCACACAAAGCAACTGACATGAAAAAAATAACGTACAGATTTCAAGAGCCATTCAGAAGTTTAAGAACACAGGAAAAGCTTTCAAGTTCTTAGTTGTAGAATAGACAGTAGAAACAGTGCAGGCAAAATTCAAGAAATAAAGACAGGAAAAGTCAACAATTTTAGCAAGGCTTTCATTTTCAGTAATGTTAGTGTACCGTAAAGGTCACTTGGCAAACTGAGTTAGTCATTTCCAACCACAGAGATCCTATGTGCTTCTTTACACAACAGTCTGAAGCAGAGAATAGCATATGAACATTACAGAAAACAAATTCAAGCTAAGTTTGACACCTTCTGAAACACACCTTCCATAAGGGATTAGAAAGAAAATTTTTTTATAGCAGGAGATAAACACAGAACCTCACTACGTGGTCAGTTCATTGATTCAAGGGCTCTAGGGAAACGTTACACTATCTTGGCAATGAAAATGTACCTACTCAGTAGCACAGCTATATGAAGGCACATGCCCTGCACTGTCAATTAAAATGAAGATAAGTCTGCTAGCCACTGTCACGTTTTCCTTATTGCTTGCAGTCAAATGTGAGCCATGCTTCTACAGTCATTAACAGTGTAGTAAACTATTAATTTTCACACCTATATGGTCTCTTTTAAGATGTGAATGACATAGTTACATGCCCAAAGCCTTCCCTCCACTGAGGAAGTGACACAGCTGAAAGAAACTTCAGCAAAACAAGAGCAAGAAAGTATTACTGTGTTGGGCCGTGCTCCCCAATTTTCTTCCTCTAATGGTCACAGAATTAGATCTGTAACTCCACAGGAAGTTAAGTGAACAACAGATGGCCTTAAAATGAAAACACTACATAAACATGATCTCACAGAAGCATGCTAATTTTTTGTTTTTATAAAAATCTTTTTCATCCCTTCAAAACACCAATAATCTTCCCCCATCCTTTTATTAGAATCAAGTACATTTTTAGAAAAAATGCCTTCAAAAGAGAAACAACCCACAGGGACTGCTCTTTATTTCATAAAGATGAAATTTTCTTCTTAATTCTCTTAAGCCCTGCTCTTACAAGTCCACAAGGAAGTCTAAACTTAAAGGGCCATGGCCTAATACCCAATAACGGGCAAGAATAAAACTGCTACTTGTCATTTAGAAGATCTGAATGTGGTGATGAGCTCTGAAGCTACATTTAAGCCTCACTGCTTCCTGAGGAAACCAATTAACTGGGGCAGGAGAGGGCAGCCACCAAACTATGTAATAACAGTCATTTTACCCTTACCTTTTCGCTCCATGCCCACAGTCCAGCTGCAAGGAATGCCATGCCAGCTAGCTAAAGCAAAAAAAAAAGAGAAGAAAAATATTAGATATACTTATCAGTGAGAAAATGCATTTTCAAACACTTAGCCAGTAGTACTATGCTTGAGTAAATATTGTCTACTGTCCAAGATAAAAGTGATGGAACATTCGTCCTTATGAGTCAAGCTCATTGAAAGAGGATCTACACCACTTTTATTCTATTCCATTTCTGCATTGTGAGAACTTCTTTCTGCGGTATTTAAAAATTTCATTGCTCATACTTGAGAAGCACGTACTAGATTCCTAAATATTTATTTCACTAGTTCACTTTCTAGTTATTACCTATGACCAACCCCAGACTGTAGCCATGCTTAACTTCTCTTAACCTCAGTGGCAAGAGTCAGATGGGCTTCTTCTTCCCTAATTAGACAACTTCTCTACTAACACTTCACCTTTTTCTTTTAAGTCCTTTGAATTTAGCTAGTCCATCTTCTTACCTTCCATAAGCAGCAAATATAATGGACAACAGACAAACTCCACACTAATTCTAATGCTGGCATAGTAAATATTTCTCAACTGCATTCACACAAAGTATGAGACCCTGTGTCCTTTATTTACTGTCCTCAGGCTGTTTGTCTTCAACATCTACTTTGAATTATCAAGCTAAATGACTTCTCTAGACAAGGCCACGACCCCTGCCTACACACACACACTCAAAATGACATTCTGGCATGATACAGCTATGCAACAAGTCTACTTTAACCATACAAGAGAGGCTGCTTCCCTCCCACCCAACCACACCTACGTGAACATTGAAAAGTAAATTCCAGCACTCCAAAAAACCCCTTGAACAGAGATCCTTTCTTCCAGAAAATGAACAGTCATTATATACAACTGCCTGTAGCACAGGCAAGAAGCAAAAATGAGACTTTCTTACATTCACCCAAGGAAATATGTGTAGACTTGATGTACTGCTGGGTTAGTGGTCCCCAAGCTCTGAAACTGCACTAAGATACAGAAGAGCTACAAGTGTCACTCCTGTCATCTTATCCAAATCACCCACATGATGAAAGAGCTGTGCCCATGCAGGCAGTATGTCATTTGTTGGCACTGAAGAAGAGAGGTGAACTAAATAAATCCACTCCTAATACAGGAAGATACTAATCCAGTACAGGAAGAGTTACAGATAAGCCAAGAAGCACTAAACAGGTTAAATTCCCATATGTTGTTTAACAGGTGCCCTTTGCAGACTGGCTGTCTTTCATTGTAATTACCATCCCAATTAAACTCAAACAGATTCTCATGTATCTTTTAAAATACACTCTAATTAGCTTGCCTCATTCTCATCTTTCAACACAAACACCGCTCTTATTTTTTGATACAGAATGTTCAGTTCCACCAACCACTATTTTTGCAAAATTATTTCTGAGCACCTCTGCAAGCTAGTTGCAAGAAAAGTTGAGCTCACTAGCAAAAAAATAACTGTAGCAGACTCTAAATAGATATATCTAAAACTTACCCCAACTTAGACTTAAGCAACTCAGAATTTTCACTAGAAGTGGCCAAAGTGCAGAGAGCAAATTAAGCAAAGAGCAGTCAATTATCATGATTTTGCTTGAGAAACAAAAATAGCAGGGTTAGGGCCCAGTTTCCAAGCCTGTCCAGGTCCCTCTGGATGCTACCCCTTCCTTCTATGGTGTCAACTGCATCCTCAGTTGGTGTCATCTGCAAACTCGCAGAGGCACACTCAATCTCTTAAGCTATTTCACTAATAAATATGTTGAAAAGCACCGGCTCAAAGACAGACCAGTTCCAAGCATAAGCAGTGCCTTCCCCAAAGCAGTGGGACTCCTTAGATTACGCTATGAAGATCGCCCTATGAACTGAGTACATAGCACTGGCTTCTTTTTCCTATCCAGGCTGTAGCAAAACACAGCTCCTGCAATAGGACCCTTACATGCAAATTGACTGCGTCAGCCTGCCTCAAGCTCTGGTAAGAAGTACTGGGAACATATTCCCAATGAATTCAGTTTCAACACATACAAAATGTTACTGTCAAGGAAAACAATATCCACGCCCTGGTAAACCCTATTTGGCATCATAGCTCTACCCACACTGGAGCAATCAGTAGCTTACAGTCTTTCCTTCCTACCTTTCTCCCTTTCCTGACTTTTCCTGTTAGGGTCAGGAAACAGCCCAGTGGTGGATTCTTTCCAGTTTCTGGCACAGCCTTGCTGTTTCAGGAGTTCCTGGAATGCAACCTAAGCTGCAAAAGCTAAGTCCAATACTAGTCTAGTTCTCTTACTTCTCAAAAGTGAGCTTGGAAGAGTATTCCAGTGCATAAGCGAAATTTTGCCCTGCATCATTACATTCAAGGCAAAATCACCAGACTCCTATAGTAGTAGTCTAAACTGCCTTTTTCTCCCTCCATCACTAAAAACCCTTGAGAAGGACATTCTAACAAAGCTAACAGAATTACAAGACAAAAATCAAGATGACAGCAGCTAAAAGCTATTTTATTCTCTCCTATCGATTTGAGATAGGTATTGGCAGACAACACAAGCAATCCTTCACTGAAATAGGCACATCCTAGCTGTGGTGTAACTCTGGACTACCTCGAAGGCTTCAACTGAAGACAGAACAGCAAGCAAAGTAGATGGGTGACTTTTATTCCATAGGCTTCATAAAGCAAAAGCTGAAGGCTCAGGCCAGAGCAGCACCCTACAAGACAGAGCACCATCAAGCTCCACCCACCCTGCTGACTCCTCTGGGGCTTTCACAACATGATTAACCCGATTGCAGAATGAATCAGCATAGCAAAGTGCCAGAGCCAAGCCCTTCCTCTGGTGCTATTGCAACTTCTTTATTTCATTACACCAGACAAGGCTATCAGAGCGGGGGGATAAGAGAGGTAGACTCAAAAAGCAGCTCTGAAACTCAACACGAGGTCCAGTCTTGCTGTATAGGCGATTTCACTCCTGAACACTCACTGCATGGCTCTGTCCTGATGGTTGCATTACTGCCTCCTCTCTGCTCACTAAATGAGTATACCTGGAGAAGCTTGATCTTATCAGCATGCTTAAAAGTTAAGAAAACAAAGGAAATGTGTATTAAAATTGTGCCTAAGACACGCCTTACTATGGCCCATTCTTGCGCCCATTTCTTACAAGGAAAAGCCAAGCACAAAGAACAGGAAAAGGACTCTGCAAGTTAGTCATAGACAACTCAAGGTTAGCAGAACTGAGGCTTCTACTGTTAAGCTGTCTGTGTGAAACAACTTCCCAAGAATGCAGATCTACCAATTTCTAGAAGTTGCCTAAGCTGTGAGACTGCAACAGAACTGCATTTTCCTCCTTTGAGTTCAATATTTTGCTCCACTCCAACTAACTGGACGTATAACATGAGAGCCTGACAATGCACCGAGAAGTTTGCATGTTCTGTAAGACGCTATATATTTAAGTTCACCGAGTCAATTACCTTTAGAGCTACAGCAGGAAGGTCAACAAGTAACTGCAACTTTATTAAGTATAACAGAAGAACAAGAGCAACTTCTATTTCTTTACATGCAAATTATCCGACTCGTGAATAAACTGCCATGATTTGAGACACAGGTGAGCTATCATCATACTCCAGGAACAGCTAAAATTGGCCAAAGTCAGCCACACTGCTGAGATGCCATCCCTCATACCCACTACAGCAGTAACCCTCATTCAGAGGAAATCTCACAGGGAAGTGAAAGAATTTAAAAATAATACAGCAGTGGGGGGGGGGAGCAAAGAGCTGCATTTAGTTGAGATCGATTTCCAAACTCATTTTCTTGTACGGACAGTTGTGAGAGGCCTGAAGGAAAGCATTAGCTGCCTGGCAGAGGAGTTGCACCACCTCTTTCAGTCACAGCCCAGTGGGTTCAGCAGGGCTCCCGGCCACAGCTCCGCACATCATGCAGCTATGCTGCTTTCACACCACACATCACTTAACAGCCCTGCTGCATTCACACCTCCGATAACAGATTTGTCCTGCAAACTAGGGAATGCAATTCAGAATGGCAATGCCTCCTTAATCGCCAATTTTTCAAGACAAACTTACCTCTCCCTTCTGGTTTGATTGCGCCCTCAATTCTCCTAAGGAATCTATCTTTTTTTTACTTTGTTATACACAGCACTGTTTTGTTCTACTGAAGAAATATTAGACTAGTCATTTCAACCAGCTTGATAAATCATAGACTCCTGAACCACTGTGCCAGCTAAAAGTCACCCATTTGCCTATAGGAGCACCTACCCTCCCACTCAACTTTTTTACATATCCTGTTCTACAACCACAGCTGCTTTACCAAAAGAGCTGTAATTATACCACATCAGCTTCATGACTTCTCAGCAGAAGCCTCAGACCACTTACTGAGTGAGCTACTGTGACTATTAATACTTACTCAGAAAGCCAGCTCTCAGTCAAAAAACTCAGCTGAAACCTACAAATTGTATTTCAACTTTCCATCTATATTTCCAAACGACTAATGGAGAAGAAAAATTTTCGGATCTTCATCAATAACTTCAAAAGATTATAATGAAGATATATAATGAAATGATAAGTAACAACTATTCAAGGAATTAAAAGAAAATAAGGAGGAAAAAATTGAATTACTGTGAAAAAGCAGAAACAAAGCTATTAATAGTCTTCCCAAGATACAAAACAGTATTCATTTTGCATAGGCTGCTTACCTCACAAGCAGTACTTTGTGATGCATTCAGTAGAAAGGAAGACACATAGCACATTCCTAACCTTCATGAGTAACAAGAAGAAGAAATTCTGTTCATTTCTCACATACACCCCATGCTATCCACTTTGGAGCATCCACCCAGTAACGATTTCCCTGAAAATCAGAGCTACGAAGAATACAGCCAAATATGACCCCTTACCACACAACATCTCGTTACACGTATATAGGAGTTATACGACAGAGAAGAGGAAAAAACAAGTACAGAGCCATCCGAGGACCTGAGTTATGATGCATGGCAATCGTAACCATTTTAAATGGCAACCCATAAACGCTAGGGAAGGGAGAAAATACCACTGGTGTTCAAACTCTGGTTGTATAGCAATAATACTGTGGCCAGTTAACCTTCCCTGGAAAAACACATCTGCACAAATATATACCTTCTTTCTGCCCTGTTAGACACACAAGTCCCTACTGCTTAAAGCTACAGAATCAGGCTAAAACAGTGCACTAGTAAGCAGGAGGTAGTGACAGCAGCAAAAGATTCTGTGGTATTTAACAATATCCAGACATTTCTGTCTAGGCTTTCCCCAGCTCTCTAACGATTTCAGGCTGGCTGAGGACAGCAGAAAAGCAGCTCACAAGCCTCCTACCTCTCCTCTTTGAGCAGTGGTCCCTACACAAAGAGTCTTGTTTTGAACAAAGATTAAGCCAGATGATTTTTTTTCTTTTTAAGTTCCCTCAGAACTACATTTTTCTATCATTCCCTCTAAACTTAGTTTTGCCCATCACTCATGCATTTTCCAAAGAGATTATTCTCTGTCCTGTACGCTGCAAAAGCAGCCAAAAGACATAGGAACGCTAATCCAGTTGATCAGAACTTTGTGCGAGTTAAGCAAAATACCAAGTCGTTATTGACAAACACCAACAAGATCATACAGCTTGCAGCTTACGTTCAGACTTAGATTTATTTTGGCTGAAGTTAATACAAATTTAGGTTATAATTATCTAGACCTTAAACTTCACAGTCTAGGAAGATAAGGTGGTTTAATGAATAGTGACAATGAACAAAAAGAACGCAGTCTTTACAGAACTCTGTCAGGATCAAGAAAATCAACTTGCACTTTCAACTTGCACGAGCTGTTTCAACAACATACTATTCTTTCACTATTACTATCTGACCCTTCTGACTCTGGAAAAAAAAACACTCAAGTATTTCAAAGAATCCATCCAGACCACACATGCATTTCAACTCTGAATCACATTAACCCAAGCTTCTAGCATCGTGCCATCAAGTCAATGCATCTGCTCTTCACCACAACTACCTATGCCTTTCCATGAATTCAACTTCCATTAGGTCAGATGTGAACCCCTCATGTTTGACCTGTAAGTTCTGGGAAGAATTATCAGCTTCAACTGATCAGTACCTTTGCCTTCACCTCCATATTAATTATTTCCAATGCAATGCTCTGCATTTATCTTTGAATAGCCATCTTTCAGTAGTTAGGTGGTTCACTCATCTTGATCATCATAATCATTGAAATCCACACCTGACATTGCACTCACTTGAAATTAACATATGCCTACTTTAAGTCCCTAACTATTTCCAAACATGTATAGGCAATTTTGTTGCCCTTAGAGCAAAGCCTTCAAGACCTTGATTATACAGTAATTCTTAACAAAAGGGCCCCACCCAACCTGGCCTTGAACACCTCCAGGGATGGACAAGGCAATTCTTCAACACGCTGCACATATTGCAGCACTGCTCCAACACTAAGGTCAAGGAACATCTGAAAGGATATATTTGAAGACGCTTAATTTAAAAGGGAAGCAACCTAACATAGCACTTTGGTACACTTAAAGGCAAATGTAGTATTTCCCCATACAGAACCAGTGTTTAGTGCTCTCCATCACTCAAAGACTTCATCAGCAACAGCTGAAACTATTTTCTTTCAACAAAACCTTAAAGCAGCTCTTTCCGTTTTGCACTGAAAATGTAAGTTCTCTGCTTCACTCATTTACCTTCACTCACAAGGTAGGAAAGGAGAAAGGGGTAAGGAAGTAAAAGACTGGGGAGTTAGTATCCAAATCTTTTTCTAGAGTAACTAATCCTGTACATGGGATGCACTTACAAGACGTATACTACAGATCACCTTCCTGTTTTCAATTAACGATGACAGTCTGCTCTCAAACAAACGTGGAGGAAGTTAAATAAAATGAAGCACTCCCAAACTACTCCTATTTCTACATTTTGTACTCACCCAGAAGACAATGTTGTAGCTGAAGAGCAAATATTTGTACCAACAGCTGACTTCTGCGTTAGAATATCGGTAATAGTGCATCTTCTATCACACAGCGTCTGCAGACAAGAAGAAATAAAAAATAAACAGTGAAAGACAGTTAAGAATAAAAGATACTGTTTCCTGCTCTTTCACTCTGGTAAGAACTAACTATGGCAACCTGTACCATATGTTGTTTAGAAACTTAGAAACTTGCGCTTCCCTCAAACCTTCTAAGTATTTCTTGCTTAATAACCTTATCTTCTTTAAGCACACTAAGGTGGCAACAAGAAGCAGCATCCAAAAAGGAAACTGGCTAGAAACCAGCCTAATATCTGCATCAGCAACTTCACATTCAATCTTGTCACTCCCTCAAAGCCCTCACATTTACATGGACAGCTATGTGGACTTCTGCAGAAATCTATACACACACCAACACCCCAGCAAGCAAGATGTTCCAAGTGCCTATACTGCTAAATGCAACAGGCTCTGTTAGACTTCTCTGTACTTAAATGTTTCTTTACCAGAACAGCACACTGTAACAGGATTTAAGAATAAAAGCGACACGTGCTTCACAGAGTTTTGCTTTCATGCTTCCTAACGTACACTGGAGAGATAAGGTTGAACCGCAGTTGTTGCTCAGATACTTCAGAGAAATTAGGCTTTTCAGAGCATTGTAAGTAACCCACCTCTGCAGACAGGCCACGTACAGAAAAACACAGGGCAAGCTCTTAACGTGACAACGAAAGCTGTAAAGACAAAGCATGCACCCACCCACCCAAGTTTCAGAGGACTGACTGCATAACAAGTACTGCCTACGACAGACAGCAAGCAGCAGCTGCAGATTTCAGCCCTCCACGCACTGTTTTCTTCCTATGAGATGTTTGGGAAGTGCTTGCAAGAGAATCAATTAGGGAATTTTCCCAACATCTCCTAAGAAACAGATTTCAAGGACTATGTTGACCCGGGCATTCACAAATTAACTACAGCTATGAGAAAGGAAACGTACTTCTTTTAGACTGCAATCTGTAGCTGGGTGTATAAGAACACCACAGAAAGAACAGAACTACAGACATTTTCAGCCCAAGAGACTTCAGCCACATCTCAAGTAGGTTTCAGTTTTCCTCTTAGAGGTCTCCCAGTGCCAGCCTGGCTCCCCCTGAGCAGACTGGGCCCCTCCAAGGTCCAGACACATACACTTCCTCACCACTTCCAATGAACAAACTGATTTGCAGCGTAACCAAGCGGAGATAGTTTTCAGAAATGAGAAACAGTGCAGAAAATTCACAGAAAATGCTTATATAATACTCCATAGTTTTAGTAAAGTATGGAAAAATATAGGAAAGCCACGTGACTTGTTGCACCAAGTATGTTTTAAATACTTAACATTTCCATTTCTTCCAAGCTAATATGAATGGCACTTACAAAAAAAGGAGTTCTCAGACCTTGGTGACATTTAATAGCTATTAAATTAGCAGCTATTTTATGCTAAATGCCGTTGGTCAAAAAAAGCACCAATGACGTGCGCTGCTACCAGAGGTGTGCTGCACTGAGCAGAGCTGCCACAGTGCTGGTCGGTCTGCACTGTGCTTTCTGCCATCCAACGAGTTTGCCAGATAGAAGTGGGAGTACACACAGCCAGCACGTGCCACAGTTCGGGTATGAGATGTTCACAGACTTCAATTCTACGCTTATGACCATAGTTCTGTCTTGAGAAAGCTATAGAGCTTCTGTATTATCATCTTTCACTTCTCCTTAGGATCAAACGGATACCACTGAATTCCAATTCCTACCTCTTCCCAAAATCAATGCTGCATGCACAGCAGTCAGCCCTCTCATCCTGTCAATGGTGGAGGATGTGAGGAAACAGATGCCTATGTTCCACATGCTATCACACCCAAAGACTCCAAAAATTCTTCAGGACAGTTAACAGCCACACCTTCAAAGGCCTGCTATCAGTTTTGCTACCCTTAGTAAGATATCAGAGGCACAAATACAGAAGAGGAACGGCATTTTGTTATCACCATGTTCAGATACCATTACGTAAAGGGCTACTTGATGAAGCCTATTAACCAGAAAGCTTGCTTGAAACCTACTCGGAGAAACTGAGAAAACTGCACGTGAAATAGAGCGAATTTGAGTCAAAATGGAAACATTTCTCCCTTTAGCAGCTCCTGAAGAGACATTGACTGCACACCATAAACTATTTTGCTGGTTTCGGAGAAACAACAGAGTCAGCAGGAAGATTAAAGGAGCTATTGTGCATTCTTACAGAAAGAAAGCCAGCAAAATTTATCATGCTAGAGTCTGGAAATTCATCAACACCTAAGCTGGGTATTTCCACAGCACAGACATTTAATCTCATTTAGTTTTAACCAAACACTGAAAACAAGTTTTGCCTTCTGAAGCTCGCTCTGTAACTGCATTAAAAGCATTCTGTTTTAACAATGGAAGTTGTACTTCACAGCAGTATGGGCAGTTACTGGCGATGACTTTTTCAGAAGTAATCCAGGCATTCACTAAGCTGAGTTTTGCAAGATGTGTTCTCAAGACGCAGACGGTTCTGCTTCCTCATGCTTCAGCTTTACTAACTGACGTTTTCAACCCACCCAGTTTCACAGACCACATTTAGGAATCTTACAGTTCCAAGACAAAGTGAAGAAAATGGGTCTGAGTACCAATTGACTGACATGCTTTTCTAAACCTGCACCTCAAGAAGGAACAAACGTTTCATTTTCCCAGCTTGAACTCATTTGAAGTGCACACAGCTGAGTCTCTAGCTCCAAGTGGCAATTTACATTTCAACAACCAAGGTTCATGCAACTGTCCAAGTCAGCAAGTCTGCTCGGTCTGGGGAAGGGGGGGAAAAAGAACCTAGGAAACAGCAAAGTCAGTATCTCAATATGCTGCAGCAAGACGACAACTGCCAGTACAAACAAGCTCATCTGTCGCAGGCATACCAAGGCCTCCACTGCTGTTTCTCTTCCCTCCCCAATAAAAATGAGAATCTTGCAAGAGATGGAATCTGCAACTTTATTGCACGTAGTACAATTAAGGTATGTTGCTTTTGCTGCTGCAATTACAAGAGGTGGCTGCAGGTGGCATTCAGCTAGCCAAGTGCCTCACACAGATCATAAAGGCTGGGGGATTTGCTAGACAGACCTCAAAAGCACAGTCTGAAGCAGAAAGGAAAGCAAACAATTTCAGGAACCAAAACACAAAGTCTGAAGTCCTGCTTTTTGTTGGGTTGCCCTCTCTGACATCAGGCGTTCAAAAGCTCAGCAATTATTCAAATTTCAACTTCAAAGAAAGTAGTAGTTTAACAGCATCAAAAGTGCCCTTACTGATATGCATGGTAAGTCTCAAGTCATCATTTTAACCAACAGCTTGCTTAACCAAACATTTCTCCTCGGTTCCCCATACAACTGGCAGGATGACCCAGCCAGTATTTCAACAGGACTGCTGCAGGATGAAAAAGTGTTTTAAAGCTTGCAAATGGCAGGAGGGCAGTACTACCAGCACCGGTTCTTCATTGCAAGCAGCTGTCCTACAACAGCACAGGGCTCCTGAGACAAATGCTACCTTCTGAAACTCCTGTCTACAGAGAGCATATCTGACCTACTGCCCTTGCTTACCCTCACTGCAATCCTTTTGGTTCCTCTCAGTGGACCACCAAGTGCCATGTGGAGCAGTACAGTCGCTACCGAAGCAGGATTCACATTCTGACATACTAAATCTGAAGTGTAGATATATCTGGCTGTTCTTTCCACAATCCTACAAATAAACAGAGCAGGAATCCCACTCAAAGCTGCACAGCCAAGTTCCTCAAGTTTGTACTAACAGCAGCCTTGTTTCCTAACATAGGAAGCATCTGATATCAGTCTAAAGATCTGCTTTGTCAGTACTTCATGTAATTTACATCACGGGCTACACAACTAGAGTTAGACAGTGCTACAAAACACTTGGAAGCCCACAGTAGCATGTAGGCAGCACTGATTAGTAACTTTCTCTACTGTATTTCTTACAAAGCAAGTCGCATCATCTCAGCTGACAGTCGTCACCCACTCACAACAAAACCAATTTCTGAAAATTAAACAGAGCACAGCTTCTTGGGTAGGAATTACAACATTGTTTAGAGATTTCACGAGGAAAACACGCTGTTCAAGAGGCTGCTGCCATTTTGAAAGCATTTCCACACCTACCAATTGCACTTTTACCTTCCAAACGCAACAGCAGTGATACTCAGTCTACAGATTAACTCTCGTGAAAACAGCCACGATTTATTAATCATACCTGGATACGTAAGGAAATCCTCAAAGATAAGATGTCAATTTAGAACTGGAAGAACTGGAACACACATCTCTGAATCAAGCCCACAAACTTATGAACATCAAGCAGCACTGGCTTTACTAGGAAGATAGAGGCCACACACATTTCACAGTTCACACCAGCGTTGCCACTGCAGTAAGCCCAACCCTCTTGCCCTGTCCCCTCCCAAAATCCACAGCCATTCATCAGCATATGGGAATAATCATACACTGAACCATTAAGCAAATACTCAAATCAATCCTGCAATCTACTGTGAAACTCACTAAGAAAGCAGCATCACGTCTTCCAATTCATCTTGCCAGAGCCATGCTAACAGCAGCAGTGGATGCAGCCATGTGGTGGCACTAGGACAAGGCTGGGAGGCCAGAAGCTGTGCCAGCTTCCCCAGGGTGCTCAAGGAAACGTAGTAACACTGTGATGGCTGCCTACACCAGCACTGTAGACAGAACATTAACATGCTGATAACGACAAAGCAAGGGGAAAGGAGCAGAACTAAGAACAACAAAAAATAGTAAGCCAGTGGCCCATCAATCGTCAATACAAAGCATTAAGCCCACGTGAAGATGGTGAAGCAAATGAACTGAGACACAAGAAAAGAGCACCCAGGAGTGAGGAGAACTTGGCAATACACTAAGAGATGCACTGGGGCCTACTGCTTTGTTTGCATCTGCCTACTCAATGCCACTCTGCTATCAGCATCAACTCCATACCAAAAACATCAGCTGATTTGATATGCTGTCACTAGAAATAAAAAGTATTGTTCCTTTGGAGGAGCTCAACCGATGGTGTTTAGGGTTCTCTGTTTATTTGTTTTGTGTGTGAAATAGAAAGACGGACACATTCCTGACCTGGTTTTTCTGAACTCCAGCTCAGAGGTTCTTAGTTGTTGTTGTTTCAGAAGGCACAAAAAGGCACATTTAGGCTGCTCTTTCCACACTGCAGAGATAAGCTGACAACAGTCATAATGTTTAGTACAATATCCGGGCATTAGGCATCAACTCTTCACATATAAGGACTGAATCTGGATGACAAGAAGAACTGATGGGACGTCCAGCTCTTACAACTAATCTGTTCCCAAAACTGGAGACAGTAACACTTCCCATGATTCAGGAGGCTCTACAAGGATGTGTCATCCTCATTTTTGTAATTTTCTATCTGAGGAACTCTTACAGAGGTCCCCAAAGAAACAGAAGTTTATCTTAAATAAGGGTACAGTGCTTTTACTTCAACTGCAATCCAGAGGAGCAGAATAACGTCAGCTCATTGTTAGGGAGAATGTGAAGATTATTCAACAAAATGGCTGCTTTCATTGTTTAACTCTGAAAGATTCCAGATGCAAGACTGACACTGTGAACACGTTATCCCTATCTTGCTAGAGAAATAATGGCTGGTAGCAACCCTCTGAAATTCACCGAAAACATGACTAAAGCCAGAGAAATTTCTTAACACATTACCCTTTAGGGTTCATATTTCTGTACCATGCTGAAGATTCAAAGTCCTCCTTGTTTGAAAAATGTTAGTAACACAATCTGCTCCAACACAAACTCTACAAGACAATCCTTAGAGCAGGCACAATCTGCCTGATCTAACTGGTGGCATTTTATGATAGAGTAAAAGTTTCAGCAGACAAAGTAAAGACAAGTCACGCCATCTACCTGGACTTGTGCAAAGCCTTCCATGCATAACAGCCTTACCTCCAAACTGAGGCTGGTCAGTGACAACCTCCAGGTGTTTCACCTTGAAACCTGTGCTTTTTAACATCTTGATCAATGACACAGACAGTATGATTGAGTGTACACTCAGCAAGTTTGCAGACGACAGTAAGCTGAGTGGTGCATCGTAGAAGGAAGAGATACCTCCCAAAGGGCCCTGGGCAGACTCGAGAAGTGGGTCTATAAGAATCTAGTTAAGCTGAACACAGCCAAGTGCAAGTCACTGCACTTGGATCAAGGCAATGTACAGACTGTGAGAAGTCAATCAGAGCAGCCCTGCAGAGAAAGACTTGAGATTCTGGTGAGTGAAAACAGAACGTGAGCCAGCAGCACACACTTGCAGCTAGGAAGCATCCTGGCCTGCATCAAAAAATGGGTGGAAGCAGAGCAAGGGAGGTTACTGTCCCCTTCTACTCTGCCTTTGTAAATAGTACTTCCCTCCTGTATTCCATGGCAGCAGAGGGGCAGCCTGCCAATAGGGTGTTACACATGGAAGCACATAGGAAGGAAAGGTGTCAAAACAAATTCCTCCACGCAGGAAAAAAATGCCCCCAACACTCACTAAACAGCTATGCAGACCAAGCAATGGATGTCAGCACAGTGAGTGGTGCATTTCAGCAGTGGCAACAGCAGGGCACCTGCACTGGTGCAGATTTCAATGACCATAGCACGTAGGCTTTTATTCAGTGCTGGTGAAAATGCATAACTGACAGTGGAAACGACATTGAAAAATGGTGTTTTGTAGCTGAGAATTTGTTCTCTCAAACAGTACTACTGAGCTCTCTGCATCTAGTGTCATTTCCATGGCAAAACAAAAATGCATTCAACAGGCTGCCCGTGGAATTGGCAGTCACTGCCCCTGGAAGCTTTCAAGGAAGTTGCAGATGTAGCACTTAAGGACATGATGGTGATGGGCTGATGGTTGACCCCGATCACAGGAAAATAGGTCTTGTAAAAGACTAATAAAGAAACATGACCGATTTTTTCTTTCAGCTCAGTGTTTGATTACAACTCCATACATTCCATTAGAAAATGTGCAGGTAATTCAGTCAACTGAAAAAGGAGTCGTGAATATACAAAAAATAAATGGCTGACTTCTCTGGGAATCTCGAAACTTGTTCTCAAATTCCTTCATCAAAATGAAAAGCAACACTGCATATATTTTACTGTTCACAGGACTGTGTTGAGTCAACGCATCAGAGCACGTGAAGTTATTTTCCATAACTGGAGCTAGTTTGCTGTGGTGCCTTCAGTAGCTACGCCAGATATGTTGACAAGAGTTAAAGAAAATCACTTTTACAACATTTTCACTGCTTCTCATAAATCAAGAGATTTAGCTGCACCCTTCATCAGCACCAAAAGCAGACATTTCTTCAGTGACATGATGTTTATTAATAATATCTCTAGTGAAAATGGCAAGTTGAGCCTTACCTGCAGCATCAGTACTTTCAACTACTGTCAAAGCACAACATTTGAAATTAGCAGTGAGGGTTGGCTTTCTTGGCTTTCTGGATTTTGGTTCTTCATTTTTAAATCAGGACGCATTACATCTGCCATGCTTTCCAAACACTGCTTAGTAAACTCACCATCAGGAAATACTTTTTAATTTTATTTCTTTTCACAACCAGATTTGCTTTCATAACGGAGTCCACTTGAGTTGGGACTTTTTTTGACGAAAGATTTTGTTGAGATGACAACCATTTTTTTCAGGTCTATCTTTACCAAACATTTCCTAACGTGCATCTGATTTGGCAGCATGTTTTTACAGTTGGAAAAGATATGATCTGCAATCTTTGAGAACTAACAGTTTCCTCACAAATTAAGCATGGTCATACTATTAGCCTTGAGTACTCATCTTTAGTCAAAGTACATCTGTGCATTTCTAACTGAACACCCAAGAGATGGAGTCTGCAGTGCACTGCCCCCCTCCCCTTCCCCTGGCTCCAGCCCATCACAGAGTGACGGCTTGGTTGTTGCTGAGTGATGGATGCAGAACCATCACCATGATGGCATGGGCTGCATTGAGAGCTGGGCCAGGCTGCAGGTGAGACACACCTGGACTAGATCACCTTAGTGGTCTTTTCCAATCTTAGTGATTCTACAAGAAATAGGAGGCATTACTTCCAGGGCAATTCACAAATAACTTGAACTACTGACCCTGAGGAGAGGTACAACTCAATATGCACTGAATTTTACCTGGTTTATGGTACTCTTACTTCGCTGACATCAGGTTCACTAAAGTATTAAGTGAACGGGGAAACCTGCTCTGACATTTAGTAGCAATGTGAGAAAGGACACCAACTAAAAAAATACCTCTGACCCAGTTTAGGAGTAATCTGCTCCAAGTAGCTGACTGCAGAAAGAGAAAGAAATGTCATAAGTAAACTGAGTCACAAAGCCAGAACGTGGGCAGGAACAAGTGAAAAACAGTAGAAAAGGGAAGCTGTTAGGCTCTGTAAAAGTTTTTGAGAACGGTTCACTGCAAGAACACAAGATATAAAGCCTTTATATCCTACCTCTAAAGCACTGCAGAATAACCTGTTCCTGCAAATTAAAAATCCAACCGACTATACTAGGAAAAATAAACACTACATTCTTACTGCAGTTCGATGAATGGCTCCTTAATCCCTTGGAAATGTTTGGAATAATGTTTCATGACTATGAAAAGTCTTTATTAAAGCTATTACAGTTTCACCTAATTAGAAGGTTACTTGCAGGTTGTAATTTATTTAGTATAGATGCAAACCACAAGCTGTATTTGCCTTTTTTCCTCCACAGAAGATTCAGATATCACCCAACAGAAATGTATCAGTCATTCTCACCAGGAGTTGATTCACTTCAGGGAGCAAAGCCTGTTAGAACAAGCAGCTGACCAGAACTTCTCAGCTGCTTTCTACTGCCTCTCCTGAGAGCAGACACACACCCACATGCTGTAACATTAACTGCAGCAAGACACAACTCCTAATCCCAAATTAATTGATTATGCAACTGGATTACTTTTTCATTATTATTTCCCTTGCAATAGAAAGTATCAGAATTCTCATCAAAATAAGCATTTCATTTAAGAACCCAGGAATGCCAGTTAGAAAGAAGAAATAAGAATATTAAGAATATTTAGTTATCCAGCAAACACAAAACATGCTCCATACAGTCTGCTCCCTCCCATAACCCCATTCAGACCAAAAGGTTTCAAGAACAAAATGGTTCCTCCACTCACTGCACTGCTTTCTACAGCAGCAGTTGATCACAACTGAGACAAAGGCAGGAAGCCACCAACTTTCTTAGTTGACACATCTACTCTTCTTCAACTAACAACATCCTAACCTTGCATACACACTGCAGCTTTCTTCCACTTCCAAGAATACCACTTGTTCTCATCTCCAATAATTTTTTCAGCCAAAAAGGATATAAGAGAATCATAGAAATAGATAGAAATGGATAGAAAACGACCACAATGCTCATCCAGTTCCAACCCCCTGCTACGTGCAGGTCGCCAACCAGCAGCCCAGGCTGACCAGAGCCACATCCAGCCTGGCCTTGAAAGCCTCCAGGGATGGGGCATCCACAGCCTCCTTGGGCAACCTGTGCCAGTGCCTCACCACCCTCAGGCTGAAAAACTTCCTCCTAATAACTAATCTAAACCTCCCCTGTCTGAGTTTAAAACCATTCCCCCTTGCCCTATCACTATCCACCCTCGTAAACAGCTGTTCCCCCTCCTGTTTACATGCTCCCTTCATGTATTGCAAGGCCACAATGAGGTCTCCCTGGATCCTTCTCCAAGCTAAACAATCCCAGTTCCCTCAACCTTTCCTCACAGCAGAGGTGCTCCAGCCCTCTGACCATCCTATTTGCCCTCCTCTGGACCCGCTCCAAGAGCTCCACATCCTTCCTATGCTGGGGGCCCCAGCCCTGGACGCAGCACTGCAGATGGGGCCTCACAAGAGCTGAGTAGAGGGGGACGATCACCTCCCCCTCCCCGCTGGCCACCCCTTTTTTAGTGCAGCCCAGAACGCAGTTGGCCTTCCGGGCTGCAAGCACACACTGCCGGCTCATGTCCAGCTTCTCGTCCACCAGGACTCCCAAATCCCTCCCTGCAGGGCTGCTCTCAAGATCTTCCCCCAGTTTGTACAAATAACTGCAATTGCCCTGACCAAAGAGCAGCACCCTGCACTTGGCCTTATTGAGCCTCATTGGGTTCACATGGTCCCACTTCTCCAGGTCCCTCTGGATGGCTTCCCTTCCCTCCAGTGTACCATCCGCACTGCTCAGCTTGGGGTCACCTGCAAACTTGCTGAGGGTGCACTCAATGCCATCGTCTGTGTCACTGATGAAGATGGTGAAGAGCATCGGTTCCAAGTCCGATCCCTGAGGGACACCACTTGTGACTGGCCTCCACCCTGACAGAGAGCCATTGATCACAACCCTTAGGCTGCATCCAGCCAGCCAATTCCTACTCCATCGAACAGTGCATCCTTCAAATCCATGCCTCTCCAATTTAGAGGGAGGGATGTGGTGAGGGACCATATCAAAGGCTTTGCAGAGGTCCAGGTAGACAGCATTCATCGCCCTTCCCCCACCCACAAAAGCCATCACTATCATAGAAGGCCACCCCTCATTTTCTTTTTTTTCCACAGAGAAAAAAAGGAGGTTGACTGCAGTAATACATGCTGAAACAATAATGCATACAATTTGTTCAGTAGTTTTGTTGGGTTTTGTTGGTTTGTTTTCTTGCTTAAGTGTCCCTTGCTTTGGGTACAACGTGCAGTCTGTCCATACCTGCTTGACATTATTTTAGGCTTTACACTGAACGTTTCTACCAATTTAAACAAGATCAAAGTATCCCATTAGAAGCAACAAGCACGTTGAGAAGCAAAGGCACTTATCTGCAATGCTAATTATGCTTACCATTTGTTCTGCTTTAGCAATGCTGTGTCCACATCACAGACATTACATGGAGCCGAATCCTTATGAGACTGAATTTTGCCTTTCCCATCCCCTCACCTTCCTTAAGTAACAGGACTTGTGTTTGAAAGCCCAGGTGGAACACTCATTCCTAAAACATATCCCCCGACACACCACAAAATTCAACTTATAGGGGTGGTTAAAAAACATATTTTAAAACCTTTATTGGGTTTGGAGACGTCACGCAAAGCCTGCCCACTGTTGCTGCCCTGCCCCAAGCCCAGCAGCACCTCACTTTACGTGCTGGCCAGGCTGACTGGGGGCTCATAGCCACAGGAGAAAATAGTTCTCTGTGGCTGCATATACAGCTCAGCTGCAGTATGACAACCAGGCTTCCCACCAACTGACTTCCTGGTTAAAAAAAAAAAAAAGGCACTTGTTTGACTTTCAGAAAAAGAAATAACACGTAAACCTCCAGCAAACAACACTGGAAAACATTAGAGAAGTGAATGCTCTTCTGTCACCGAAGATCTCCCACACCCACCCATTACCAACTCTTCAGGAGACGACGTGTCTGGGCCCAAAGAGGTAGAAAACAGGAGACTACAGGATATGCAGCAGGTAGGTTTATACAGCACCCTGCCCACACTACCACGAAGCGTGGAGAAAGAAACAAGCTGCTCTAGGCTGCTCAGGCAGGGCTCGAAACGCTCCAGTCCTTCCCCCAGCAGCCGGCACTCAGACAGGGTCATGAGAAATCCTCCATTGTTTCACTGGAAGGCTCACATCCTCTCCGGGATAAAGGGGAAAAACAAGGTGTCCGCCTCATGCAGGGCACACCAACAACAACACGGTGCAGCAAATCGCAGCAGCGCAGGCCAGGCAGCAAGGCTGCATGTAAAGACATTGGGCTCTGCAGCAGCAAACAAGGGCACCAATAGAATCCACGGGCACTGAGGTGGGACAGAAACAGCCCCAACTGCACCTTTAATCAGAGGAGAAAATAAATACCTCTGGGGAAAGAAAGAAAACCGCAACACAGGAAACTGCCCATCTTCACATGCTGACAGTATCATTGGTTACACAAGCAGCACAGCCCAGAGGGGGAAAAAAGCAAACAAACCAGAGCTCTGACACCTTCCCTCCCTATTCTTCCCAGATGGACAAACCTTACAGCTGAACTCCCTTCTGCAGAATTAACCACTGCTCTCCCCCTGCAGAATTAACCACTGCTAGGACCACGCTGTCAAAATACCCCACATGATCTCCATGTGCCGTACATTTTGCAAAGTCACCTCACTGTCTTCTGAGGGTCACCTCCCCAACCCCCTATCCAATTGTTTCAGGTCACCTAACTTTTTAAGTGAGCCTTCTTCCTCTCCAGGCTGGCCATGAACTTACTAGATTAACTTAACAGGCAGGGAAAAAAAAAAACCTTTTTATTTTTTTAATCCTTTATTAAGTACAGTTTTCAATGGCTGCATTCCCTTCTCATATAACACTAATACCACTTACTAACAAATGATTGAGAGGAAAAGAGTATCGAGAGAATCAGCTCCATATCCCAACATTCATAAGCTTGCTCTCATGTTGCATTTTGGTTGCTTGTATCTCTGATGTGTTCCTTCAGAAGCAAGTTACTTCAGGCTACTCCATTTATCCTCTATTCCAGAAGTTCCCAGTTCCCAGATGTCAAAACTGATGCAGCAGCATGAGTTTTATAACCCGAAGGAAGAGCAGACAGCTCTTGCTAAGGAGAACAAAGGACTTTAAGAAATACTGATACTCACAGCATTCAGCTGCCTCTGAACACCATACCCCACCCTGCTTCCTGCAGCTGCATCTTCCCAGAGAGAAAGAGATATCAAACATTTAGTCTTTGAGCTAAAGAACACAAGCCTTTAAAACAGAGAAAAGATGACTGGAAAGTGACTTAGGGCCACAGAGACACAGTAGGCCTGGTATGCTACTCAGCTGTCTGAAACAAGTAAGCCAAAAAAAAAGAAAATAAACCCCACAAAAGACAGCCAAAAGCTCAGCCAAAGTGCTCAGAAAATGCCTGCACCTATTAGGGCCAAAGGAAGAGAACCAGCTCCCTCGGTCAGCTTCAGTACAGGCCTTCAGAGGGAAGACCACTTGCTCAGTTTGCCCCAAGTGCCTGACTGAGGGCATACAGCTGCTGCCAAAACCAGGACAATGCTCAGCAACACCTACATGTTTTACACCCTTTCTTTGACATTCAGGTTCAGATTAACAACAAAGACTGCCCTAAAGCTTTCTTTTGGCTTTTGTTTGGACTTCAGTAAAGACAATGACGCAGAAACAGTTCTCAGGAAGAAAAACATGTAAGCAGTCACTCTGGGTAAGAGCAGAAACCCACCCCATCGTGTATGAGGCTCACTACAAGGAAAGAGAAACTACGGTTCTCTCACTCCCCAAAAGGACAAGAGACAGGAAACACTAAAGGAAAAGCAAGTGCTGGTGCCTCCTTACCAACAGGTGCTGAGGCATCATTTGAACCACACAGGAAAACTAACTGTCCTGCAGAGCAGCCCAAGTTCGGATGCATTTCCTCACATACCCAGCCTGTTTTATTTTCCATCACTCTAAGCTCTCTGCATCATCCCAGAACAGAAGTGTGAAGTGTTGGACAGAACAACAGCTCCGTTCCCTCAAAGACGGGCTTCATTTCCAAGAGCTGGGTCAGACTAGTGAAGTAAGACCAGCAGGAGCCTGGCCATTCCAACCAGTGCTTTCAGCTGCAAACAGCAGCATCCCTTGCCCTGACAACTCTTGAGGATCACTACTTTCTACGAGTTAAATCTTTTGCTGTAATTCTCACCTGTGTCACACTTAAACCAGCAGAATTAACAAGGAATTTTCAGCTCACTGCCCATACTGAAGACAGGTTTTGTTCAGGCATCCAGAGAAGCTCACTCGCAAAGCAAACAAATTAAAATACAAGATCTGCAATTTAATTAAAACTGTTTCAAAATGAAGCTGTGAGAACCCTGAGTGCTTTGGGTTTCCCCCCCCCCCCTCCATTTCCAGAGAGGAAAATCAGATTTCAGTAATTTTATGAGACTCCAGTTACTAAACTAAAACCCACCCATCACAAACCTTGATCAGCTTCACTGTGAAGCTATCTTATGTTGTTCTCCACCTTTTCTTTACTGGAAGCTTTTGGCTGAGCACCAGTCAAAGGGCCAAGGAGAAAGATGCTGTTCCAGAACTACAGGCTGGAAGGCTGCATCAGTCCCCTCACATAAGCTAATAACAACACATCTCTAAAACAGCCCTAGGCTTCGAAGCCTGTAACGCAAGCAAGGAAGATGCCTGCTTTAGATTCCTTTAGCTGCTGCTCCCACAGCAGCTTCCTGCAATACCTACCCCAAACTAAAGAAAATCCTCGTCTGGGTGTTTATTTGCCTATTTCAGGCAGGGGACACAACAGTCATGGTATATCCGTGGATTTTGTGAATTACAGCCTGTTAGTAGCTTTTAAAATATGCCACGAATGCTCAAGTACAGAGGCCCCTTTTACCAGAACTGGGAAGTTTTGACCCAGGAAGCCACAGTGCGAGGCAGCATGGCACAGAAAGCCTGCAACTAAAAACATTCTTGGATCACGTGTAAGCAAGGCATAAGCATCTCTTCTTCTTGTTCCTGAAGCCCACATTTCGCCATACACCATTCAAGTGTGTGTGCAAAAGCTGAAAAATCACTTCAAGTGAGGATCTATAAAAGCAGCTTTGACAAAAGCTCTGTGAACTCCACTTCCCCAATACACGCTTAAATGGAATTTCTAATCTAATAGTGAGATTAGAACAAGAACACCATTTATTCACGTTCAGCGCTGCTCAAACCACGCCTGAAACACAACGAGAAACTTGTCCAGTTGACGCTATTACTCTTCTCCCGAGTCTGTCAGCACAACACCCATTTACTGGCAGCAGCTGACTTACAGCCACACAGCACGACTTAATAAACCTAACCTAACTACCTTCAGGGAAAAATCAAGGTCAGCCTCAAGACACGAGACGCTGAATGGGATCTAAAAGCACATTCCTCAGTTATGCACTGGAAGAAGTTTGTTGCAGGCTAACTTTAAAGACATGTTAGCATTAGGACATGAAAAACTCTCACTGCATGACATGTCAATAACTCTTGTGCTATAATCTAAGGGTAAAGAGTTAAAACCACAACACCAAGCATTTGCCCTCACCTGGCTGAATTCTGGGGCTAGAGAGAGAGAATTCATCATCATCACACACATCATACCTAAATATGGCAAATGGTAACTCGGAGCATAATGTAGTTCAGTAAAGCAAGAACATGTCTGGTAGCTACACAGCTCCCATACACAGCACTCACAAAAGATCTTTTTGATATGGTTTTCTTCTAAGGGGTCAGAAAGGGAAGTAAAGAGGTTTGAAACAGGAAAGCAGCATAAGATGAATTATTTCACAATGCACTAAATGTCAAGTAAAACCTGTACTAATGCCCAAAGATAAAAATCGAGGCTTCTTCTGATTTAACCTCCTTACTTGACGAGGGGAGTGGAGATAGCAAGTGAACAAAGAGAAAGCAAACTGCATCAGTTCACACTGAGTGAAGATGATACAGAACGCAGACTAGACAAAGAATATCAGCTTTCAGTGACTTCGATTTATTTTTAGATCCTATCCTTTACCAAGGCCTTGCCAGCCCAAGAGTGAAACCATTGACTAAAACAAGCAAAAGAAAACAGAAGTCAGCCACGTAATGAACATGCAAGCTGTTTTCCAGCAGATGCATTTCCAAACTTCTGGGATGGCGCTTCTGAAATCCGCTGTTTTAGCAGTAGTGTAATTTCGATTGTAGAAGTTTTCTAAAGATAGCCAATTTCACCACGTTCATATTCATATGTTCAACTCCTTACCCCCAAGCACTCTCTTCCTGTGTAAACGGCCGGTAAATAAAGAGTCCCATTCCAAAAACACAGGTGACTGAATTCGGTTTAAGAAATGCACAAAAGCTGCAAAACAGCTTTCCCCCATAGCTCTTTTCTACTTCGTGCCAATCCATAGCCCAGAATTCCTATCTGACCACCCTTCCACACAAAACCTCTGTGGAGCAGATAAGCGCTGCTATCTCAAATAACCACCCCTACCTCAATTATCTGCAGTCTCACACATACGTGAGAGCATAAAGTTGCTCAGGAAGTCACATGCTTCGCTCACTGATGGAGGAAAGAAAAACATCACCCCAGTGAGCACTTATCAGCAAGATACAGGGCATATCTTTCCATCCTCCAAGGGCTTGTGCTTTGTCCAAGGGGTCACAAATGTTATGACCTTTGGGGAAAGGAGGAAACCAAAAGCCAAACCAAAACAAAAACAACACTGGAAAAATCGGATATAAGAGAATCACAGAATGGCCTGGGTTGCAAAGGCCCACAGTGCTCATCCAGTCCCAACCCCCTGCTGTGTGCAGGTCAGCAACCAGCAGCCCAGGCTGCCCAGAGCCACATCCAGCCTGGCCTTGGATGCCTGCAGGGATGGGGCATCCACAGCCTCCTTGGGCAACCTGTGCCAGTGCCTCACCACCCTCTGGCTGAAAAACTTCCTCCTCATATCCAACCTAAACCTCCCCATCTCAGTTTAAAACCATTCCCCCTTGTCCTGTCACTATTCAAATACTTTATAATACCTCCCCCACCACCCGGTAAGGAAGGAAAACCCAACAGAAATCACGTAGTTACTTACACTGCTCGAATTACGATTCAGAAAGGTTCCAAACGGAGCTATGAATAAAACAAGCACACGAGGTGCACTTGGCTACACACTCACTACGTGCAGACACTCTGTAAGTGCACAGCTGTAGCTCGATGCTCGAGAAGAAAGGTCAGCAAGGAAGCCAAGCAGACAGAACAGCACAGGTTTTGCTTTCTGCACAGCGCCCAGCCATTCTCCCCACAAAGGCAGGCAAACGCTCTGCGCCGGTTCTCTCGCACTGGGACAGGCAGAACAGGGCAGCCGTGACCTTGAGGCGGCTCGGCCCCACGCCGCCCCGAGCCCACGTGCGAAGCCCTGCGCGGCTGCCGGCACCCCGCCCGCACCGACAGCCCCGTGCGGAGCCCCGACGGAACCCGGCGGCACGGCAAGGACAAAAGCAGCGCTCCGCACCTCGGCCGCTCCTGACCCCCCCGCTCTACGCACGCCCGGGGAAATGGCTGCCCGCTCCCGGAGGCGGGGGGAGCCGCGCACTCGCGTTCCCAAAGCACAAAATGCCGGAATTCTAAAGGAAAACCGGGAGAGGGCGGCAGGCACGGGACGCGGCGCTGCCCCGCTCGGGGCTCGGACTCACCCGGGCGGCGGCTGCTCGCCAAGTTTCTCTAAGTTGCAAAGAGAACGAAACGACGCCCGGCGAGCTCCGGACTCCTTTCACCGTCTCGTCTAGTCCATAAGCACAACCAAAGCACCTCCAAACCCAACGACCGACCCCAGTACCCCCCCCCCACCCCCCACCCCCCCCCCCCCCCCCCCCTCCCCGACGAGCTGCCGGGGTGCCGAGCAGCGCGGAAACGCACCGCCAAGCCACGCCTCGCGGCCGGGCACGCAGCCGCCACACACAAAGGAGAAACGCGGCAGCAACGCTCTCCTCCCACCCCGAGAGATCCCCGATCCTTCCAGCTGTTCCTATGCTGCCGGAGCGCCCCCGGGGCCGGGTGGGGCGGTGAGATCCGGCAGCCCCACCCCAGCGTAGGGAACGGCGGCTTCGCAGCGCGGATCAGCTGGCGGAAGCCCGTGCTCAGCTTGATTGCTGCTGTTATCGCTGTGGACGGGTTTTCTGGCTGGGATAACTGTGCTCGCCCCCTGCGGAGGGACGGTTCGGGTCGCTGGTGGCAGCTGACACGGCAGGTAGCTGAGTAACCTCGCTTCCTCCAACATCCCTCCATAATAAGAATGAGCATCGAGCAATTCCGAGGTAACCTCGAAGGCAAAACCTGAGAATTTCTTAGAAAACCCCAAGATGAAGGAAATAAATAAATAAATAAATAAATAAGAACCCGAATTGCGCCTCCACGCATCCCGGGGCCCCAGGTGAGACCCTCACAAGGTCTGTATGAGTATTAAGCGGCTGCCTCGTGGTTTGCAACTTATGTTGTGAGCAAGTGGGAGCTCGCAGCTGAGGCAGTCACCCCCTGGCTTCGTGTGCCTGTCCTCTGGCACAGCCCTCTTTGGGCACCATAGCTTATCTCAGCTTTTCCTGCCCGGTCTGCATTTTACATCCCGTCCTCCCAAATGATGAGAAAAAGGCACTTTTGGTCTCCGTATCGATCCTGCACAGAGGCAGAACGCTAAGGCCTGCTTTGTAAAAGGGCTTCAGGAAGTCAGCTGGATGTGAGGGAGGGCATGGGCTGAATAACAGCCGGAAAGCTGAGGACGGGGGTGGGAAACAAAGGCTTTCCTCTGCAGCAGCTCTTTGTACCCCGGTTTCAAGCTTAGCTCCGGACTTCCACACACTTCTGCTGTTCTCTGTGCTTTAAGATCACTCTTGGCACAAGGAAAAGTCTGCATCACCTTTGCTTTCTTCCTCAGCGCCTCACAAATTAGAGAAATACACCGATGTGCAGAAAGGCGAGGGAAAGGAGGATGGTTCAACTCCAGAGGCATTACTACAGCCCTTGTATTCTTTGTGTGCCTCAGGGCCTAGAAGTTTGGGACTGCCTTATTCCTCCAGACTAGCAGCAAGCACTCCACAGAGTGATTCCTCCAGAGATAGCAGCAGTCCAGCTAAAGGATGAAAGGAAAAATTGTACAGATAAACTGTTTAAGTTTGATGCTTCTCTCATGTGATGCTTCTAGGTCAAGGCCGAGAACTGGCACCATGCTGGAGTTAGTGAGGATAGACACAGCTCCTATCACACAGATCCATCTGAAACGTGAGAGGATGGACACACCGGTGAGTGCATCACAGCCCTCTGGTCACAATGGGATTTCTTCTCACCCCCTGCATGCTGTTACTCAAAGAAATGTAAATATGAAGGTTTTATTCCTGACTCCAAAGCCCGAATTCTCGCAAAATGCAACAGATTGCATTTGTGAATGCCTTAGGTGTCAGTACTGTGACTGCTGGCTTAAGCCGAAGGCAGGAAAAGCTGAGCACGTGGAGAACCTTGGCTAGGCTCAGCTGTCCCGGTGCAAAGGTAGATCACGCTTCAGGGCTCCCATCTGGAGACACACCTACAGATCATTGCGTGATAGTGGCTTAGGGTTCTTAGGAAGCAGAATAAAATCGAATTGAGTGGTAAAGCTGAAAGAAGATCCTTGAAGAAGGCTCACTTGGGTCTTAGGGAGGATCTAAGTGAGGAAGGGGAGATAGGAGAGGTCAGCAGATTATTACAGCTAGAAGAGATCCCTTCCTCATTTCAGAAGCTACTCCAGTCACTTTTTGCTGAGCGCTGAGCCACGTCTTTGGTAAAGTTCACAGCCAAGGCAGGGTTCATCGTTATGTTTATCACCTGGAACACAATAGGACAGAACGTGCAATAGTAACTGTTAAGGTTCAGCAGAGGGAGCAGCTTTAGGAACTAAGTGCTGTGAGCTGAAGAAGCAGATTCCTATCAGTCGAACAAGGATCACTTGCAGTTTAAGATTGACTTTGCAAAACGGTCAGTGCTCGCAGTGTAGTCAAACGAACCATATTGACTGTCAGCGTGGAGACAGTTCAAACAATCTCTCTCTGTGCAATTTATTAGCTTTTGACATTATGTCTGCTCTTTGTGCCGCGCTGTGTTGCCAAGAAAATTAGGGTAAATATCTCATCCCTTCGCAGACATGCTAACTAAGCACAAGAGAAAACTGATAGCCTTCTGAAAGACTTCAGCAGTAAGAGGGTGTAATAGCACTACAGGAATAAAAATAGAAAAACCTGATCTTTCACTTAGCTTGTGCAGGCATGACCACGCATGGTTTGCTAGTGCAGTTTCCCCTAGCCACTACAGAGCATACCTCCAAATTAATGATTAATGCATTGTGAGTAGCTGGTGGAAAATGGTAAGGCCAGAGCTATTCAGCAATTCCACTGTATGCCTTCAGCTTCATCATTACCAGCTGCTTACATTTTCAGTGGAATAAATTTCTATTTTTATAGGAAAGCTTCCGGGAGTGGGAGTTAAATTTGGAACTAACACATGATTTTGATAATTATGAGGTTAAGAGAGAGGAGCGTGGGGATCAGAATCTACTGAGCAGCTTAAGGTGCTGGGAAATCAGCAGGCGGACCTAAAAAATTGGCCAAAACATTGTGGTGAAAACCTTTAGCAGGTTTCTGAGATCAGTTAGGTAAAAAAATAAATAAATAAATAAAAAGAAAAAATTTGAGCGGTGTTTTTTAGGTATCCCATATAATTAGAGTGGGTCAGACCAAAGCGGTGATTTAACTTCATTCGTCATTACGCCACGCGTTCTCCGTTTCCTCAGCGCCCTCTGCTGGTAGCAGCGAGTATTGCACCCCTTCTGCGCCACTGAGAATTAATTCTGCGCCACTGTCTAGAATTAATATCGCTGAAACATGAAACATTGGTGAGGATTACAGCGAGTCTGTTAATAATTCATCCCCTCCGCACTCATTTAGAAACATTTATATGCCGCAGACTCTATCACTCAATACAGTATGGCTTTCCTTTATCATTTTAAAAAGCTTAAAGGTCCGCACAAGGAAAAATGTTGCAAAATAAACGTCTTTACTCGTTTTCTTCCAGACTAATCGAGACCTACAGTGCTCCGTTTCTACAGTCTTTGTTATGCAAATCTTTTACTGCAGAAAAAAAAATGGTGTTTTCTGCTGGCCTGCACTTTGGCTAGGGAAGCAGTGACATCCAGCGGCGAGGGAATAAAAAGAGCTTTCTCATTCTTTTATTTCTGTCAGAGTGCATCTCAAAAAAAAAAACATATGGCAGGGATCCTTTGGAGTTCCATTCTGGTTGTGCATATTTGCAAATGGCACCAATTACAGGCAGTCTGACAGCTGTGGGAACGGATAACACACACAGGGAAACAAAAATGCAGAACAGGAAACAAACAGAAAACACCCTATGAGGCAGATCATCGTTCCTGTGGATTTAAAAGGACACCACAGACAGGAAAAAGTGTTGTAATTTTTAAAGTTTTAGGCAGTTTTTAAAGTAAAAAGTAAAGTAAAAAAATATTTTCCTGTATTACACCCACCCACCCCCCCCCGGCTGGCTTCACAGAATATTCTTTTTTTAAAAGGTTTTTTTTTTCCTAACCTTATTTCTGTCCCAAACAAAAAGATGAATGGCAGGCTTTCAAAGAAACAAGGGAAAGATAATTGAAAAGAAAATGCTACAGGGGAGTTTTATTGTTCAGACCCAGAATATTTTCAATTATTAGCGTTCCCAGCATTAGAATTTCCAGTAAGCAGCTGAGTGTTCAGTCGTGATGTTGTATTTGGTGCACTGACAAAAGACTTACTGTGTACCTGTGCTAAATGAAGAAAACATCAAAGCATTAAATGAGTAAGGAACTGGGCCAGCAGAGGTAACTGCTGATGCAACAAAATCAACAACTATTAGAAAACTTTTTTTTTAATGATAGAAGGCATTCAGACCTTGAACGGTACCTGTCACTGGGAATTCACCTGCGATTGAATGGCTCCTCCCTTGCTGTTTTCTGCCTCTTTAATTTCCTTGAGACTGCCCTTTTCCTAGCCTTACTAACTGTTCCTAGGCACCACACATCTTCGCTCCTCTCCGTTTGTATTCTGTCAGCGTGGAGTTCAGAAAGAATGAGGCAACTCCAAAAAATCCTGAGGCTAGCTTATTAACAAGAAGTTTAATTACTAGTTCTTCTCAACATTTTCAAACATCGTTTGTACTTTTTGTGTCTCCAAATTTACGCTGACCTCTGAAAGATGTGGTTAAAGAATTTTGACACGTGAGAAAATTTATATAGCTTTCAAATCCAGAAGTGCACTGTTCCTCCAGCCGTTTACACAAGCTGTTGCTGTTAATAGTGACAAAAGGCACATTCCCATATTTAGAGGTCTCACATGCTTACTGTACGCATGCCTTTGCTGATGGAGCACAGAGAACTTGCAGTCTCTGACAGTGTTTTAATGATTATCTTCATCCTCAAAGGGACTTCATGTGTCTTTCTAAAAAAATTTCTATGCTTAAGAGTATTCTTAGTGACGTACGTACTTACCAGCCATTATGCTTTGGCTAGATGCTCTAAATGCTAGACCCAGTGGTTTCCTGACTTTATTTTCAGCCTTTCTGTTGGAATAACAGCAGGGCTGCAACACAGTGCCATTTATCTCATGACAGAGGGCCTTCAGGAGTTTGACTCAAAGAACCGTGGGCAAACTCTGCCAGAGAGGGTGAAATTGAACCGCCCGCCCAACAAAACTTCAAGTACGTGGCTTAGCGAGTTCTAAAGTACTTGACATTATATTTCTTGGAATTTATCTGTCTTCCAGCCCATACTCCAAGGACTGTTTACGTATTTCACATTTCATGTTTACGTAAAATGTGGAAACAGCCATTGGAACAAGGCCTGAAATCGAGATCTCTCTGAGCTCAGTCCCCTTCCTGCCTCTCTTTCTGCGTTATCTGTCCTCTGCAAAAGACAAAGCCTTCCAGTTCCCACTGCAACAAAAGCACAACTCAAAACTTAGTAAGAGTTGTGATGCACAAGTCTGCTCCTGTTGTAAGTTCCTTCTTATTAGTAGCATCTTGCAAGGTAAGAAACAGTAGCTCTCAGCCATTTCTTCCATCATCTCTTTTGTGTTTCCTACCACCTGCATTCCAAATAACAACATGCCTGGTGAAGACAACTGTTAGACGAGCATTTACATTATGGATACTCTCTCTCAACAATACAAAAACAGGACAAAAAGCCTTCAGACAATTCTTTACTTCTTGGGGCAAACTATTGGCAGTTCTCTGGTTGCCCTGAATTCCATTGGAGCCAGTCTCCACTCTGTCATGTGGTGTCTCAACTTCTCTACACCATCACAAGCACCAGGTTCTGAAAAGCTAAAAACTAAGCACCCCATACTAATGCTTTTTGCTTTTAACCTAAACACCTTTATACAACACCAGGACACTTATTTTATTCAAGCACCTAAACTAACCAAGACAGTCAGTACACCTGAGAACATGCACATAAACATCTAACTAGATTTTGTGAAACAAACGTGGGAGAAGACAGAGATGGAGGTAGATTTTGTCCCCAAACCCTCAATGCTAGTGCTGTTTCAGGCAACAGTGGACAACAAACAATGAAGAGTGCATATTAATTAAAATTAGGTCTGTTTAGACATTTTAAGTCAGGATTTTACCCGTAACGATGCCACTGCAGAACTTGCACAACTGATTTAACACAAACCAACACCAGTCCTCAGCGTTTGTGAAGTCTAGGCTTTTAGTTTTCATATAGTCACCCCCATGCATGACCATACATATGGCTTGGCAGAATAACAATATAATACCAAAAATAACAATAACAGGCTTATTACCAAAGTTGCAGAGCTACAAAGAGTCCCTGCCCTCAGTATCATCGATGCAGCAAAGTTTCATTAATTTTAAAGTCAGAAGAGTAGAAGGACAGCTAAGAATTGTATCCTGCCGGGACAAAACATTAATTATTTAATTCTTTTCTATCTCATTACGTGCCAGCCCACATTTTTTCCCCCTTCCAAAGTAATTTAATGTCTATGCCAGCTGATTAAGGATATTCTGGGGCACTTCATGCAGCACATTTGGAAATAGAAACTCCATAATCTATTTTTTTTCATACTGTTACCCATTTTTTAGAACCATAAACACAAAAAGGAACTTGCTCTCATATCACAGTTATCTTCTGGAGTGAACATTAGATGTCTTCTATCTTCCTCGCAGGCAATCACACAAAAAGCTGGAATTTTCAGAGCCTTTAATTAACAAGGAACTCACTTGGTTAGATGTAGTAGTAATTCAAGGTACAGCAGAATGTCTTGAATGCAGAACCTCTGAATTATCTAGACTGACAGGATTTAATCAGGATTGACTAATCTAGACTGACAAGATTTAGGACCTGAGGGAACGGCACGAAGCTGCATCAGAGAAGGCTCAGGTTGCATATGAGGAAAAAGATCTTCACCAAGAGGGTGGTCAGAAACTGGAACAGGCTCCCAGGGAAGTGATCAGGACACCAAACAGCTGGAGTTCAAGAAGAATTTAACTAATACCCTCAAACGTAGGGTCTGAATTTTGGGCAGTTCTGCATAGAGCCAGGAATTGGACTGGATGATTTCTTAGGAATACAGATGTGTTTATGTGTTAAGGAAAAAAAAAGAGTGAAGACATTTCGTCTACAGAAAATTTTATTACCCTTCAACCTTAGGCTAACACTCAGTTTCTCCAGGTTTAGCAAGGTTTTGCTCCCCTCGGTAGACAGGCTTTCAACCGACTGTTTCTGACTGAAAACATCTAGGCTACGTCAGATTTTAGACCCAGCCTTTCATTAATACAGTCAGACACAAAAGGTCAGCTGAAACTCTGACCACCTGAAAGACAGCAAAGCCACAGAAAATCTGGGAAGGTTATCATCAGTTATTACGCTTGAAAAGAGAATCATTCTTGGCACTGATCACTAAATAGTTAAGAAGCAATTAAATTGCACATTCAAGAAGCAGATGTGTTCTACATTTCAAGCTGCGATCAGAAAAACATGCAACTATTTTTCAGCTGATGAAGCCTGTGGCTTTATCTTCTCAGCAGCTTCAAGGACAGATGGAAGGCTCACTTTGTCACCGAATTCTTTCTCACGATGCTCCAATAGAACACCCTATATAAACACACACACAAAAAAAAATCATACACGAATCCCAGGCTCCTCAGAGGAGATCAGCTGATAAGCAATTCCAAAATGAATAATTCCAAAGAAGAAACCTGCCAGCAGGTTTGCAGTTACCTGTCTTCCTGCTCCAATCACATATACTCCTCCCAGAGTGAACCCTTCTCCTTCCAGGTTACCGCTATAACCACTTTTCCAAGCACGGAAGAAACTTTGCCAGACTCCAATGCGGAAGAAGCCTGACAGCATCATTTTTCGTTGGCGTGGGCCATAGAAGCTTCTCTGCAATTAAACGGAAAACAGCAAAGTGAAAAGGACTTTTCCTCCCAAATTAAATTCAGGAGACGTTACAACCCTGTATCCAAAAAGGAGTGTAAAACAGAAAAGCTGAACAGGCAGAGCTGTAAAGAAATTGCACCTGAACTTATTTCTAACACATTACATGACCGTTCACTTCCACACAGCCAATAAAATTGCTGTTCAAAGAGGTGTGAAAGTCCTAAAATTCCATTAAACATTTTTTTCAATCAATCTGTTTCCTTTAGACGGCCAGAGAGGGGATGGTAAATAAAGGCATCTTTTCATCGATTTTGAATATTAGGCATTCTTTTTCTTTCAGAAGCCAAACGATTTCTAAATGTGTCCTCTGTATTAAGGAGTAAGCAGGTCTGTAGTTTTGCAGGACATTAGACTGACAATACAGTATGTGCCTATGTAACTGAGCCAGGGGAAGTTTAGGTTAGATATGAGGAGGAAGTTGTTCACCCAGAGGGTGGTGAGGCACTGGCACAGGTTGCCCAAGGAGGCTGTGGATGCCCCATCCCTGCAGGCATTCAAGGCCAGGCTGGATGTGGCTCTGGGCAGCCTGGGCTGCTGGTTGGCGACCCTGCACATAGCAGGTTATTGGAACCAGATGATTGTTATGGTCCTTTTCAACCCAGGCCATTCTATGACATTCTATGATAATGGGACAAGCCATATTAGGCTGCACGTGCTGAACTAGTTGTCTTCTACCTTCAGACCTTGATTCACACATTATTAACAAGAGCAAGTCACAAGGACAGCAGAATAACAGAATTAATATTAACAGGCTGTATCTAGTAAAGAGGAGGGGAAAAATAATCCTCCAGCAACATGCTATCATTGCATAGCTGCAGAGCACTTTGTAAGTTGTGCAGGATGTAAGAAGAAAAGCAAAGCCAATTAACTTCTTGAACTACAATGCTTCTAAACCCTTTTTCATTCAGAATACTTTATATCATACAAGCTCTTCAAAGAGGACACCCATAAGCTTGTTATTAAGAAAAAGAAGAAAAAACACCGATTTCAGTATACCTTTTCATCCAGAAAGATTTCTCCTTTGAAGTAATGCTGAAAATCCTCAACTTCGGTCCCTATCTTCTCTTTTACAACAGCATAGAGAGGAACACCCAGCTTGGACAGCTGAGGTTTCAGAGAGGAAAGCTCAGAAGCCTCCTACGGAACAAAAAAATAACATTTCAGGCAGTACATGGAAGTTAGAAAGCTTCACCTTGAATTTTAGAGCGTCTGAAACACATACATTCTAGCTTGAGGTGCAAAATGGAAACTCATCTGCAGGTTAGACATTAAAGGTCTTCTCGTAGGCCAGTCTTCGTTAAGTTTACTGCAATTTTCTTCACTAAGTTGGAAAGAAAACTTCTAGAGCATTCACTAGAAAAGCTAATAAAATCCTAGAGAAAACACAGTGTTAATTCAAAGTTACGTTTGCTTTGCTTGAGCCAGAGCTTCAACTATTTTTTAGGCATTTATAGAACTGTAAAAAGATCCTGCCTGCACATCACCTAGTTTTCCCAGGCCTAGGTTTCACATCCTTTTTTTTTTCCCCAAAAAGAAACAGATCATGATGTCAGGGTTTGTGTGAAGCACTTGAGCACTCAATGCAGGAACATTATATAAAGTCTAGAGTAAATAATGGAGTGAAAATGCACTCTCCTCCATAGATTTCCCAGTGAAAATGAACAAGTAATTTCTTCATACACTTCCAGTATCTCAGAAGCAATATTGCTTTATTACTTTTCCTGGTGTATAAATACATATGGTATTGCCATTCATCCGCTTGCTTTTTTGTTCTGCTGAAGAAAACCCTGCTCCCACAGATTGTACAAAGGTCTCCAAGGCTTCTCCAATAGAGATAATTCATTTTTATTGGACAAAAGTCCTCAAAAGAACTCCACACTTGTTTTTTTTGTTTGTTTGTTTTTCTTTGAAAGGGACATTTGCTTGAACACCCTCACTCAGCTCAAAGGTTTGTGGGTGTGGGTTATTCAGAATTTAGGAAATATAAGTACATAGATAAGGCAAACAGAGAAAAGACATTAGAGAAAGATATCAGTAGTTGAAAGGTAAGCACAGCACTGTAGTCCACTACTCTTGATCTTTTTCAGAGGAAATGAAAAGGATGAAATGACATCAAAAGGAAACAGTAAGTAGGAAAGTGCATGGCTTAAAGGATCATTGCTTAAGCTTGTCACACCTTTTCTGTTCATAAATATCTGCTAATTATTTTATGTTTTCCTTGAACAAACGGCCTTAATGATCTTCCTAAAAAAAACTGGGCTGGGGGGAAGGGAAGAGCTAATGGCTATTTTATCTGAATTTATTTTTTTTTTTAATACTGTTCAAAACTTTCATAATCAACAAAACAAGTCTGTATTGAGATGTAACAGTCTATGTGTCTGAGAAATGATGTTCCAGCCTAGAGCAATAGGCTCCTCTATAGCATACACTCTGAGTCCAGGCACATACATGTTCCTTCTTGGCACAGTCAGCAAGAACAAAGTTCCAGTTCCTTCCCAAAGTATAAGACAGCGGAAACCAACTGTGATACAGGATGTCTTAGCAATAAGGACCAATATATCAGCTTAAAGACCAATGTATTAGTTTATTAAAAGGAATCAATGTGTGCTAGTTCTAAAACTTTCTAATCTAGCTTTTCGTGGTACGTGGACAGCCTTGCTTTTCTCAGTGATCCTGTTTCAAAGAAGTACTTCAGAATAAGACTACTTGATGTTGCCCAAAGAGGCTGTGGATCCCTGGAGGCATTCAAGGCCAGGCTGGATGTGGCTCTAGGCAGCCTGGGCTGCTGGTTGGCAACCCTGCGCATAGCAGGGGGTTGGAACCAGATGAGCATTGCATTCAAAATGCAAAATAATTCTTTGTCATATTTAGCTGAACCATAGAGTGACTGCCTCTGTTAATAATTCAGAATTTTGAAACAAAAGCAAGAATTAGAAAATTTAAATCTTTCCTTCCCAAATTTTTCCTGAAAGAAAAAAAAAAAGAAAAACAATTACTTAAATTCTACAAAGTGGGTTCTTTACTACTACTTAGGAAGATAGCTGTAAAAAAAAAAAAACACAAAATATTACTCAATTCCAGTCTGACTGTATCGAAACATGCATGTTTCCTTCTGTCTACATGACACCTGTTCAGTGGACAAAGTAGTTTAATACCTTCCATAAGTCCTACACATTTTTAAGCAGATATTACAGCTGGGAGAAGATACCTTAATTAAGTGATTATTACAATATTTATTACTGTTTTATGGAGCAGCAAGTAACAACATAATAGCTATTTTTCCTCATAGCTATGAGAAAAATAACGGCCAAGGTGCACATTACAACTGTTTCCAGGCACATTTTACATTCAAACTGCATTCTAAGTGTCACTTTCCACCTCCACCCAAGAAGCCTAATGCCAGTTTAAGGATCAAAACTTGTTTCTCAACCCACCCTGTTATGAACCAGTACCAGTCTACATAGACCGCTGGTGAGGAAACAGGGAGTTTTCGTAACACTTCCTGCCTCCCATTCAACATCCAGAATAATGAAGGAATCCCCTTCATGTGACCTGTTTTTTTGCAGCTGAGCTTTATCTGATGGATTTTTGCTAGACCAATCTTTGATTGCCTTTGACCAGAGAGTACCTGGCTCATATTCCATATGTCCAAAAAAAATCTCTATGACTATCTCCTAAGATTCATTAATAACTGAGTTTTGGGTAGTCTCCATTTCTAATTACCATCTGCTAGATCTCTGGCAGATGTAAAAGTAAAGCATTAATCGCCTTCAGAAGGAAAATACTCAAGACTCAATCTATGCCAACCTGTTGCAAAGAAAACCAAAACTAATGCACTGTTAGCCAGTGACCAGTTTATGCTAGGATAGTATCTTTCAGATGTGTATGATAACTATCCTGTTCACCTCTTCCCTTTATTCAAAGGGAAACCATACAAGTAGAGCTTAACTCATCCTAATTAGCCCCCAGGTTCAACAAGTACCTCTCTGCACAAAAATCATCCAGGTCTTCGCACAGCCATGATCACTGCACCATTCTTCTTCCACAGTTCACCTGCTTTGAATGTTCTTGGTTCTACAGGAAAATACAGGAAAAACAGCATCAACAATAATATCAACCATCCTTATTTACAATGATTAATCCTTGAAGGAGCAACTCGAAGCACTGCAGGGAATTCCACATTCAAATGCAATACCAATTCTACAATTCAGAGAAGTTTTCCATATGTATAACAGAGTATTATTTGCTTTATTGATTTTTTCAGTGTGTGCCTTCACATACATTGAAAATTAAACAAATGAACTTATTATAATTTGAAATGGACCTTCTAGAAATACAGGTTGTAGCTGGTTCTCCTTCACCAGAATCATTTGCTGTCAAGGACACTCAACTGCTTCCTACAACTACGAAAGAAAAGAGAAACTCTTCAGGCACCTCACATGGTCTGCATGAAATCTTGTATCCCCTACAGATAATCTCTGATTAAAGAAAATTAAACCTTCTATGCACACTTCACTGTTCTTCAGCATTTCCAGCCTTGGTCATATAGAGGTTCTTTCTTCAGACCACGTATCAAAGAACGACAGCTCAAACACCCAGAATCTTACCTGATCCCAAAGTTTTTAGCTCTATCCCCTCCAAAAATTCTAGTGTTGCTTTTTCTGCCTTGGATAAAAATAAGTCAGTGTTGGCAAGCACAATCCCTGTTATGGCTGCACCGATGGCTCCAAGACCAACCGACCACATGGCCATAGTGAAGATCCCAAAGTCTGGTAAGAAGGACATTTCTGGAAAGAAAAAGAAACATCAGCTCTAATACTGAATACCAATAATGCCGGACAAGGAGGAACTGGTAATCTTTCTTGTCCCCTACAGCTCCGTGTAGGAACCGAAGCAGGCACAGAGCCAAGGTCAGAGCTCAGCAGTATTTCCTACAGAAAGAAATGTGTAGACTTGCAACCCATTTCATTAGGTACAAAATAACTGACATTATAAACATGCCCTGGACAGCACCTTCTACATGCTGACCAACTTCCACTCTTACAAACACAGATCACATAAGGAACAAACTTAATTTCACACCCGTTGATCAGAACAGATAACACTGCAATGGAAGCCATTAGATATGCTGGCTCACATCTTAAAAGCACTAACTGCTCATTGTTATCAGCGACTCTGGTTTCATGGTAGTTTTATTAACCAGCAGCTCCCTGCTGAAGACTCCAGACCTTTGCATAGGTTTCACAAGACTGGGAAGGGCTGACAGCCACCTTCTAGAGAGGGTAGAGGAAAGTTTAGCCTGGAACAAAATTCAAGATCCAGCTGTAAGCAAGAACTGGTACAAAAGTCACCGAGTTTTAACAGGGTAAAAAGTCACTGTTTGTTTACATCACAACAGTTAGGTGTTACAAAGGGCTGTAGATCTCATAAGTCACTCAACTTCAGTTTTACACAGTACAGAGAATCAAATACTTTCTACAGCCATCTGCAAGAGCCCATTCCCTGACATGCACTTTTGGAGACTATTGCTGCCTGTATATACAGTGTCGTACAGAAGAGGGATTTTTTTCCCCTATAAACATAGGAAAAACGTCACTGTTTTGAACTGTGACTGGCAACAGACCAGAAACACACACCATGTTTATCTCCACAGCTAACTGCTGCTAGAATTCACAAAGTATAAACCAGGAGTAGGCTCCACTTTTTGTGTCAGACACATTGCCCAGAATTTTCCAAGAGAAAATCTCTAATTTCCATCCTTAAAACTAGTTCCAGAATGCCTCTGACAACCAAATACAATGAACTGCCTGCCTACCTGCAGAAATAGCTAGAAGAATACTGAAAAAAGATGATGTTTTTTTTTCCTTGTAGCACCATATAATACCGTACTTGGTGCTGAAGAAGACAGGACCACAGTACCTCGAAACATGAAAATCCCAGAGCCTGAAATAGGCTGGGATTTCAGATGATGAGCCTGAGCAGGAAACAAGGGCAGTTTACACAAACACGGTGCAGATAAGAGAACCTAATTTCATGGCTTGTTTGTAACATGGGGAAGCTTTCCTTGTCCTTATCTGCTTTGTCTACATACTTTTTCAAGCACTTGTAAGTACAGTTTTTGATTTGTGCATCTAACTCGTATCAGAGACCGTCCTGACCTCAGCTTTTAGAACAACCAAAATGTAATTCAAAGTGTGTTGCCCTGCTGCTCCAATCTGCGTGTCACACCAAAAGGCCATAGCCCCATTCCCTCCCAGACTCTCAGGATCCAGATATTCCTTCCCATCTTGTCTGGTGGAGATGTTCTTCTCGTAACTCTTAGTTACAAGAAGGGGGTGGCAATAAAACCAAGCTGTATTTCCTTGTGTATTTCATTTGTGTACAAAAGTGCTGCCAAGTTTGTGACAACTACTAAACAAGCAACTTCCCGCTTAGCTTTTTCTTTTTACGAGCGTTATCATTAGTGCTGCCACCATTAGCATTGCTGAAAGCCAGCTTCCCTCCATTATTTCACATCCACCCAGCTATAGCCTCGATACAGAGATAATTATCTTAGCCAACACACCCCTTCAGTCTAATTGGGCTCCTTGGGCTCTGCTAATTGAACAACAAACTCATCCAGATGTGTGATCCTATTTGAACAAGCAGGGAGAAGGAATCACAGAATGGCCCAGGTTGGAAAGGACCTCAAGGATGATGAATCTCCAAACCCCCTGCCACATGCAGGGCCATCAACCTCCACATCAATACCAGCCCAGGCTGCCTGGGACCCCATCCAACCTGGCCTTGAACACCTCCAGGGATGGACGGGGCATCCACAGCCTCTCTGGGCAGCTGTTCCAGCACCTCACCCTCTCACAATAAAGAAACAGCAGAACGAAGAGCCTAATTCTGCCAACTGCCCATCAGCCAACTGAACTTCGCCAGCACACAGTACATAAGCCACCCTGGCACTCACTGCACCGACTTTCCCCCCCTACCAAGCGACACCGCGACCCTCCACCACCCCCAAAAGCGTTGCCCCTCCATCAGAGCCCCTGCGACCACCCCCAGCCAGCAGGCAGGACGAGGCACCCCGAACGGCTCCAAGAGGCGCCGCACTCACCCCGAGCAGCCCGCAGAGCCCCGGGCGGCAGCGGGCGGGTGGCGGAGCGGAGCGCACCGAGGGACGGTCGGGCAGCGCCGGGTCAGCCCCGCTGCCGCTCCTCCTGAGCTATTCGAGCTATTCGCTCCGCCGCGGCCCAACAGCGGTTACGCCAGAGCTGCTGTCCAATCCCCGCCGAGCCGGGCTTAACGCTTCGATCGCTCCGCGCTCGTGAAGCTGAGAAAGCAGCTGGGAGCCGCGCTGAAGTCTATTGGTTTGATGTTAGAGCCGCGCGTTTTCACGGTGCCTTCCTTCTGCATCGGTCCTTCTTTACTTCTAACAGCCCTCCTCCGCGAGCCCAAACAACATAAACAGCCCTGGCAACAACGAAGGAGGAGGCATCAAGCTGTTAAAAAATGCCACCAGCCGCGGTGCTGAAGAGCCCCCTTTTCTCCAGAGCTATCAGAGCTCCCGGATCCGCCAACATCTCCAGTCCTCAAAGCCTCCACAAGTGATGGAGCACTTCTCTTTGCGGAGAGGGGAAGCCAAAGAGAAAACAAAAACAAAAACAAGACCTTTTTGTGTGTGTGTGGTTTTGTGGTGGCCATCAGAGATTCCCAAGATAAGAGCGAGCTGCTTTCTGGTCTGTCAGTACTTAGCGAACCCAAATTTAAACAAGCCAAGTCTCAGCCCTGCTGTAAGAGTCGGTTGCTGGTCTTCACCTTGTGTCAAGAAGACCCATTGAAATACTGTGCTCTAGACGTCTCATTTCCCTGCCACCCACAAATGGAGAAAAAAAATGTCATTAAGAGGATAGCTATCCTTAAACATTTATTTTAGAAGCATAAACACGACCTGCAGCAGCTGTGTCAAAAAACACTGGAAAATTTGTGTATTCCAGTTGTCAGAGTCGTGGCAGCACACAGATTTACTTGCATGCTTTTCCTAAGAACAAGCAAAAGTGGAAACACTCAGCCGGCACTGCCACAAGGCAGACTGCACTGCCACATATCCTCTGATCTTTGAAAGGGTAGAGAACAGCAGGACAAGGGGAAATGGTTTGAAGTTGAGGGAGGGAAGATTGAGGTTGGATGTCATGGGGAAATTCTTTACTATGAGAGCGGTGAGGTGCTGGAACAGCTGCCCAGAGAGGCTGTGGATGCCCCGTCCATCCCTGGAGGTGTTCAAGGCCAGGTTGGATGGGGCCCTGGGCAGCCTGGGCTGGTATTGAATGTGGAGTTTGGCGGCCCCGCATGTGGTGAGGGACTGGAGCTTCATGATCCTTGAGGTCCCTTCCAACCTGGGCCATCCTGTGATTCTGTGATCAAAAACTGTTCCCACAAGTTGATTCTGACCACTGCTTCTTCATCCCTTCTCTTCCCTCCCATCCTGAGCTTTCCGCACTTTGTCACAACTTGCACATCCCGAACACAGGTTTGAGCTGATTACTTTTTTACGAGACATACCACCAGAAATGAGTCACCAGATTACAAATATCTTTGTAATTAGCTCCTTTTAAAGAACATTTACAACTCCCAGTAACCCGGTGACATGCTCATCACGATTTGATGAGCTTTTAAATACCTTTAGGGATTGCAAAATACACCAACCTATCCAACTCCAAAATCAGCCTTGCTTTAAGCAGGGGTTGGACCAGCTGTCCCTGCCAACCCACATTGTCCTTTAAATGCCAAAATCAACATACACAGCACCCTCCTAACATTCTGAAGGCATTAATTATTTTTTTTTTATAACCTTAATGATTCTTTTTCTTTCTTTCGCTGCAAAGATCCTGTTACAAATCACTCCCTGTGTCAAAAGCAGCAGCCATCTTTCCAGGTTTCTTCCCAACCTGCACGTTTCACTGCTCTACTCAGCTGGGTTGGATTGGAGGAGAAAGTTGCTGTGGCAAGCAAGGGAACCATAGTCTTTCCTTGGAAAGGAAGACTATTGTTCAACCATGTAATCTGTAATCTCCATTCGGAGAATGTTTTCAAGACATGCCACAATCCCACATCTTGTCTACTCTGTCCTTTTGAGTAGCACTTACATTTGTAAAATATTCCATTTTTCTATCTTCTGTGTGATATTCAGAAGGGATGGGCTGCTCAATACTGTGCCTGGGAGAACTCAAATCTCTGCTCAACCAGCATGCAGAGATGCTGCACGGGTGGGATGAAGCACTGAAGCACAGAACTGCAAGAAGTGCTTATGTGTAGATACTACAGACTGAGCTCACAGTTGGGTCTGCTGGGGTCCACAGCTGAAAAGCTAAGCACAGTAGTGGTCTGCAAAGGAGGAGAAAGTAGGGGAACACCAACAGATCTGCTATGGGGCCAACCCTTGCTCAGCAAAACATGGCGAACAAGAACTGTGGGCCTGGCAAATGGCAGCAATTGCTCCCTCCTGCAGGAACTGCATAATCAAGCTCAAATGAAGACATATTTACCCCCCCCCATATTTTTTCTTTCCTTTTTCCTTTCCTTTCCTTTTTCCCTTCCTTTCCTTTTTCCTTTCCTTTCCCCTTTCCTTTCCTTTTTCCTTTCCTTTCCTACGTTCTTCACATCATGCTGTTCCAGCAGCAGAATAATTCACTACTAAAAGCAGAAATACAGGATAATCAATACAACTTTCTATTCCACCCAGCCGGGCAGCAGCAGCAGCAGCACCAAGCATCAACCAAGCAGCAACGCAAGGCTCTGGGCACACCCCCATCCAGAACCCAGCGCCTGCTTCTGCCTCCGGCTAGAAAGAGGCCAGCAGGGCTCGAAGCAATCCAAAGGGCTTGGCAGCCCGAGCGCACCAGGCACCGCACCGAGGCGCTGGGAACAGAGCTAAGAACGACACACAGGATCTCTTTGTCTTTCACCGCGCCTACTCACTCTCGGTCTAAACGACGCAACAAAACGGGGAGCAGCCCAAACATCACACCGCAAGGACGGGCAAATCAGCCCCGCGGGCGCAACCTCCCCTCTCCCTCACCCTCCGGGGGGGGGCACCGCAAGGTCAGAAGGGCCGCGGCGGCTCCTCCCGGCGGAGCTGACAGCCGGCACCCTCCCGGAGCTCGGAGCGGCCCCGCTGCCATCGTCGGGCACCCGCACCGCCGCCCCGGCCCCCCCGCAGCCCCCAGCCCCGCACTCACGCGGCCGCCCGCCGCTCCGTGCCGCAGCCTGGCGCCGCCCCCGGCCGCCCTCCGGCCACGTGCTGCGGGGATCGCCGGCCTCAGGCCGCCAGCGAAAGCTTGGAGAGCTCCGGCTCCATCCTTAATCCCTTCTTGTCCTCCTTAGGGTTTTATTAGCTTCTGACGAACCAGAGGGAAAGCCCCAAATACGTACTGTTTAAATATGTTTAAGGCAGGGGAAAAAAAAAAAAAAGCTAAAAAAAAAAACAAACACACGAGCAAAGTCCAAGAATGCAGTGACCTTATCATTCAAGCATTTGATTAACGGGGCACTTAAAATGCTTACATATACATCGCATTCAAGAACATACTTGCCCAGATCAGCCCGCCAATAACGTGTCACAACATCATCTAATGAGCAAGCTGTTCCTCTATTGCTCGTGGTCATTGGGCAGCGCTCCAGTCAGCAGCTCTATGTGGGCCTATCTCCCCAGGGCTCCAGCACTGGCAGCCATATACCAAAAAGCACAGAGGAAAGGCATTAGGCCCCACATCGCACTGTGTCTGTGGGGTGCTGTGCTGTGCTGTCTGCATGCAAGGCAGCCCTGGACAGCAGCATCACAGAAACACAGAATGGCGTGGGCTGGAAGGGACCGCAGGGATCAGCAAGCTCCAAGCCCCGCTGCAGGCAGGGCCACCAACCCCATTTCTAATAGTAGACCAGGCTGCCCAGGGCCTCATCCAACCTGGCCTTGAACACCTCCAGGGTGGACAGGGCATTCACGGCCTGTCTGGGCAGCCTGTTCCAGCACCTCACCATCCAACCATCCTGCAGGACAGAGCCCCTTCCGCATCACAGTGCTCAGGGAAGTCACTCAGATGTGGTTAATGGCAACTAAAAATAAGGAAAAGTCGAAGGAAAATTTGAGGCAGGAACAGCACTACTGATTTCCTGAAGGAGCTGGGGAATCTGGAGGACTGTTGGGTTTGGAACTGCATCATTGCTTTTGAAATGCAAGGATTTCGTGAGAGCAGATAACCTCTCCACTTCAGCTCCTAAACCAGCTCAGGTAGGTGCTCCACCATCCCCAAACACAATACACTGAAATGGCTTTCTCACTGTTTGTGAAATACAATCAATACCAGAATTCACGTGTTTCTGCTGTTGTGCCAGAGCGGTCTTCAGGAAAATAGCACCATGTTACAAGTGCAATGCACAAAGATAGAATCCCAGAATGGCCTGGGTTGAAAAGGACCACAACAACCATCTGGTTCCAACCCCCTGCTACGTGCAGGGTCGCCAACCAGCAGCCCAGGCTGCCCAGAGCCACATCCAGCCTGGCCTTGAATGCCTGCAGGGATGGGGCATCCACAGCCTCCTTGGGCAACCTGTGCCAGTGCCTCACCACCCTCTGGCTGAAAAACTTCCTCCTAACATCTAACCTAAACCTCCCCTGGCTCAGTTCAAGACCCTTTTCCTTTGTCCTATCACTAACCACCCTCATAACATGTTCAACTGTCATCAAATAATTAAAACCCTAACTTCTACAGACTGTCAACATTCCATTCTTCCCATTTTTACAATTAAGGCTCCAGTTATCACCATTTAGCAATGGTAGAATTGCAGTTCCATTATTTTTGTCACCGCGCCAAACAAAAAAAAACATCAGTTCTTTCCTCAATGATACTGCTGCACATTACACCTCTAACAGACTGGCAGCTGGCCTCTATTTATTCCCCCCTCCCCCTCGAGAGTAGCCAGTGCTCTCAAGGGAAAAGAGCTTTCACAAGACAAAAAATATCCTATTTACTGTTTGCTCCAAGGAGGAGTCCCTGACGAGCATCATGCAAGAACAATGCGCAGTTAATCACAGCAGTGACCCCACCTTCATTTGTCCCTATTGAAATAAGAAAACACACAGAAAAATCTGAACCTGCACACATGGAATTAATCCAGGAAAATCTTCCTGATTTATAAAGCAGTGAAAATGCTTGAATGCACGCACGCTTCTAATTAATGTAGAAGTGAAAGACAAATGGCATCATGAAAATGCTGTTATCCAACAACCTCCTCCCAAGTCTCCAGACAACCACCTTCCATGAAAAGTTACCATGTTGTGTGAGAGGAATAACAGCAGCCATTCCTTGTCCTCATTCGACTATCGCTGCCTTCATTACTTTAGAAAACATAGTGAGGTTTTGGCAGGAAAGCTGAATGGGAAGTTAACTCCCTTATTTTTCTATTTTCCCCTCTGGATAAGGTCACATTATGATTGATCTGTATTGGTTTGGTTTGTCCATACAGACCTTGTTTGCACATTTTTCATGTGAAAGAAGAGGATAATAAAATCCCTAATACAAAATAACATCTTACAGAGCAACAGGTACCAACATTGTCTGGTTCTTGGGTACTGAATGATGATTTTTAAAACCATGCTGAATTCTTCTCTTCCTACTTTCGTAATCAAGTAGCATAGCAGTTTCACAGAATGGCCAGGGTTGGAAAGGACCTCAAGGATCATGAAGCTCCAATCCCCCACCACATGCAGGACCACCAACCTCCCCATTCAATACCAGCCCAGGCTGCCCAGGGCCCCATCCAACCTGGCCTTGAACACCTCCAGGGATGGGGCATCCACAGCCTCTCTGGGCAGCTGTTCCAGCACCTCACCACTGTCATAGTAAAGAAACGGGAGAATGAAGAGCCTAATTTTGCCAACTGTCCTTCAGCCAATTAAATTTCCCCAGCATGCCAGTACATAAGCCACCTTGGCATGCACTGTATCAGTATCTATGCTAAAACATGACCGTAGCATTACGAAACATTCAATTTATGTACAGAATGACAGAGCTCCGTGTTACTTCAGAAGTTAATTATTTGTTTCTTGTTGGATCATGCTTCTATAGATCAGCTTTAGACCAAGGGTGTTTTCAGACAAAGGGCTTACATAAAGATTGCCTTTTATATCAAGAAATAGGGCTATCTTAGAAGCAATATGGCAACACAGTGATAGGCTAGGGCAGTATCTAGGTCCCATGTCTGTAGAAGGATTTACAGATTAATTAAGTCTGGAGTAATTAAGATGCACACGTACAAAAATACAGTTTGTAAAGCTTTGAACTTTTCACCTCTGTCCGTCCTTCTGTCGGCCTGTATATACAGATGCAGAATGACAAAGTTTTCAAATAGACCAGGCAGAAGTCATCTTGCTTGGAGGTTGTACAGTCTGGAAACAAAAACATCCATCTGTTTAGAGACAGACTGGACAAAGACTTATCTTCAGTTAAAACAGGGTACAGTAGTCACTGAATAAGCCAAAAGACCTACAGGTCTTTTGAAATGTTTTTCCCAGATGAGCAGTTCACAGTGAAAGACCAGGCAGAGATTAGTGCAACACTGTCCATCTGGTCAAGAACAGGAAGTAAGAATTAGTAAGTCTTAATGGATATACAGATACTCATACACATCTCTTTTTGGCAATAGCTTAATAAACATTCTGAATCACAATAAAGCCTATCAGTTATTGTAATACATTAGGTATTCTTTGGAAATAGCTGATGAGGTCATTAGTCCTTCTATGTGTTCTTCAGTCTGGCATCTTGATGCCAGATAGGCTTTGCTTTGAGCCCCATTTTATATCACTTTTCTTCCTAAGCACGTTTTCTTCAAGGTATCTGGTGTTTTACCTCCCATCCAGCTCCCTCCATTTTCTACTCATTTTCTACTGCTTTGGATCCAGCTGGCTTTTTTAGCACTAATATTCTCTAGGGGTGGCCTCCCAAACAAACATTAACTTGTCAAGCACAGGCTCTGAAGCAAGAGATATAGGAAGCAGATCACACAAAAGCAGGCTCTCATAGGAACAAATACAAACAATGCAATCAACCCATTAAATCCGGCACCGTGAAGTACACAGTTGAAAGTCAAATACAATTATAAGGAATTGTGGAATTTATGACTGAGAAAAAAGTAACACATCATGTCAAGAAATGCCAGTAGAGCTCACCTAGTAAGGAAATAAATCTTCAAACCTAAGGCACTGCAGAACATGTGAAGATACTGTGAAACACAATTTCAGTACAAGCTGAACAACTGCCTCTGTGAAGACCTTTTCCTATACCACCAACAGGATGATCTACTGCTCATAGAAAATAATGTCTGTGACCTCAGAATATATTTTTTATATCAGTTAGTACCATTAAAGCAAAATTGATTCTAAATGGCCTATAGTTTTTGTCTTACTTACTGAAGCACTGTACTGTTTTTTTCTGTTCTATTTTTTCATGTTTTCCCGCATTAGGTAGGACATTAAGATCAATTAAAAAGAGTTACTACTAATAACTTATCAAGCCACAAGAACAATGATCAAGCTTCAGTCCTATAGACAAAATCAAGTTCTTAAGCATCTCAAAACACCCATGTTGATATAACGAACGAAGCAGTAACTCCACACTTAACAGAGATCAAGGTATTGGGGAAAACAGCCATTTCACACCAGCCCAGGTTAACTGCCCACAACTACTACTTAGCTTCTACTAAAATCCCAGCATTCAAAGTGTTTCTCAGTTATTTCTCTTGTAAGTTGTTGGGGCAGAAGTGACGGGTTTAATTCCTTGCTATAGACCTCAGTAGTAACTCAACATACTGCAAGTTGTTGAGTCCATATAAGCCATTAGTAAGGATAAGGCTGCTTGCATTACTAATACAAGTGTCCTACATTGACTGATCACTGGGGCAAGCTGTCTAAAGACAAATAATCCATCTCATCAAGTTGGTTCCATATAGCTAGAAATACTGGTATAACATTTTTTTTAATATATATATATGCATTTAAATTTGGAGGTGGTCAATTTGTAAAGCTTAAAATAATCTAATTTAACAGTTTAGTTGTTACTAAAATCAATCCTTCAAGCACTATGGAAGAGAATGGGGCTTTCTCTAACAAATTTATGCTATAAGCAGCACTCAGTTTATAAAATTTCAGAGAAAAATTCCACTTCTCTTCTGCTAAAGAACTGGGTTAGAAAAACAAACATCACCACACTATGAAAAGCATCTGGGTCATTCTAACAAAACTTGGCTAGACATCAAATACACATCCCAGAAAACTGCTCTTGGTAAGGTGGTAATGAGTAGTTGGGCACAGTAAACTTCTCATCCAGAAGAGGTACAGCCACACACTAACTACAGCCTTTGAGTGAAGCTCCTAATCCTCTTATTACACTCAACTACTTGCACATGCAACTTCCTTCTAAAACAAGTATATTTTACTATCACACTGAGTTTGAACACCACATACCTACAGCTTGTGTTAGCACTTACTCTTGGGCTCTGTGCAACATATCAACCTAAACAGAGCCATCTATTTCTAATGTATGATTTCCATTTAATTCCATAAGAACTTCATCTTTAAGCAGCTGTGCTCATCTTTGGAATATGCACTGTGTCCATACTGACATCTATCTGGAGTCTTCTTCAATTTGGTTAACTTTCATCCCTTGCACTCTGCACTGGTGAGACTTCAGCCGGAATACTGCATCCAGATGTGGATTCCTCAGTAAAGGAGAGACACGGATCTGTTGGAGCGTATCTAGAGGAGGGTTACAAAAATGATTCAAAGGATGGAACATCTTCCCTACAAGAACAGGCTGAGAGAGTTGGGGCTGTTCAGCCTGGAGAAGGCTCCAGAAGACAAGATAGCAGCCTTTCAGTATCTAAGACCTCACTCCCCAACCTTTAGATATTGAAAAGAAAGATTTAAGACAAAAGAAATAAGCAGACACTCTTTAGCAAGGCTTGCTCTGACAGGACAAAGTAGAACTGGTTTCAAACTAACAGGGGGGAGATTTAGGTTGGATATAAGAAAAAAAATAAATTAAAATAAGGGTGGTGAAGCACTGAACAGGATGTCCAAAGAGGTGGTGGATGCCTCCTTCCTGGAGAAATTCAAGGTCAGGCTGGATGGGCTCTGAGTAACCTGATCGAATGGTAGTTGACCTTTAAGGGCCCTTCCAACTCAAACGATTCTGACTGGCAGTAGGACATGATAAGGGGTGGTGTAAAACATAGCAGGAATAATGTAGAAAACTTTCAAAATCACCAGTTGCTACTTCGCACCACAAAAACCGGAATTTTACAATCAATGAATCAATGAATGGTCATTTATCATACAGATTAGGCTTAAAACTCAAAACTTCTGGAAAGGAAGGTTGCTTAGACAGGCAAAAGGGGGAAGATAAGGCTAATCTCATTTCAAGCCACAACTCTTCAGGAAATGATCCATGCCATTCCCATTTCCTGTGGTTTTACCATTATGATTCAAAAACACTCACAAAACCCATTAGAATTAGCTCCCTGATATGATCTGGCAAATACTTTTATTATGACTCTTTCTTTTCCTAATAACAAAAAGCCTCCATGGGCTCTGCTTAGTTTAATTTGAGGAGACAACAAAGAAGAACAGATTTACTGAAATCCTTATTACAGTGTAATGTACACTCGAGACATTAAAAGCTTAAAAGTATTTATAGCATGTGGGTGTAAGTCACTTCAACTTGGAGCAAAAGAAACAGGAAAAGCTAAAAGCCTTCTAAAAAGATCTACCAAGCAGATGAATGGTATCCTAAATGCTAAGGAGAAAGGGCACTGAAACAAAGAAATTACGAATCTAATGGCTACAATTCAGAAGGAAACCATTAAAGCTTGGTTTTCATTGAATCAGGGGAAGCCCCAAGTAAGCGTATTAAAGATGAGTCAGATGTGACTATGAATAGAAGCAACATCTAAATGAGAAAGATGACTAGGAAACACATTTAATTAAATGCTGTGGACTGAACTTTGGATAAAAGACTGAGTAAGTAGGAAAGATTGCATTTCTGTTTGGAATTAAGAGACGTTTGCAGGCTTACTTCAATTATACCATTTTTCTAGTTTATTAAATACTGCTTATCAAGCCGTTCAGCTTAAGAACCACAAGACATATCCAGGTAATTGCTTAAAACAGCAAACTTCACTGCTTTAGTCTTTTAGATGGATACATATAAGCATTACCCCCACAGAAAGCAGCTGTCAAAGAACTCCACCACCACTCCAGGGAACTTCCTTAAAACATCAGAAACAAACTATTCATACAATAGAATGACAGTGTATCCCCCAAGTCCTCGCAGGGTTGCATTTCCTTTATATGCATGCAAATAACTATTATACAAGGAAGTCTAACAACTTACTTTTTGGAGATGTTTATTGCGCTAAACATGAACCAAAGATACATTGAGTCTTTGTTATGTAACCAAAGAAAGTTAAACTGCCTACAGCTGAGAAGGACATAGCTATTGCTGCAATGGTCTTCATCTCATCTGTACTTAAAATACAGCAGAGAAGTCATTAAGTGACTTCAAATATCACTGCTGTTAAGTCTACTACATAGGTCACTCCAAAAGTAATCCCTCCTTTTCATTTCCATACAACAAACTGCACGAGAACACTACATGAGAGAACAAAATCACAGATACAAAATGCTATTTTTCAACATAGTGCCACCATCAGCTGCATTTTTGCCAGCCGTGAATAAACACCTGCATGCCATGACTGTAAAAATCAGCACCAGTGGAGGCGACTCACTGCTGCAACACACCACCGACTGCCTCACTATGACTACAGAATCAAAGAATGGCATAGGTTGAAAAGGACCACAGTGCTCATCTGGTTTCAACCCCCTGCTATGTGCAGGGTCACCAACCAGCAGCCCAGGCTGCCCAGAGCCACATCCAGCCTGGCCTTGAATGCCTGCAGGGATGGGGCATCCACAGCCTCCTTGGGCAGCCTGTTCCAGTGCCTCACCACCCTCTGGGTGAAAAACTTCCTCCTAATATCTAATCTGAACCTCCCCTGGCTCAGTTTAAAACCATTCCTCCTTGTCCTATCACCATCCACCCTCTTAAACAGCTGCTCCCCCTCCTGTTTATGAGCTCCCTTCAAGTACTGGAAGGTCACAATGAGGTCTCCCCAGAGCCTTCTCTTCTCCAAGCTTAACAAGCCCAGTTCCCTCAACTTTTTCTCACAGGAGAGGTGTTCCAGCCCTCTGATCATTTTAGTGCCTGTCTCGCTCCAATTTACAGGAGGGAGAAGAGGTTCTTTGAAATATGTATACCCGGCGTAAGATTAAGAAGCAATGGTTCAAATGTTGGTCCGACCAGTTTATTACAAGTCCTAGCCATTTTAGGGAAATGGGGAAGGGAAGGTGAGCGATAGAAAATATAGGAAATATAAGCAAGGAGTCTCTGTAGAGATCAAAAGAGATAGTCACCACCGTGGGTCCAGCGAGGTGCGAGGCAGGTCAGTTGATCTCAGGAACTCATCTGGTCACTGTGGGGGATGGGAGAAAGCCAGGGAGCTCCGCAGCAAGCAGGCCTCAGGGGTTCTTTCAAAGAGGTTTTCCCCTCAGGGAATTCTCCGTCAAAGGTGTCTTTGGGAGCTTGTCTCCAAAGTCCCTAGTTTAGTGAGGGCCTTTTATCCCCCATTTCTGTGGGCTTTTTTTTCTTCTTTTTTCTCAGTTTGGTGTGACATACCTGGCCCAACAGAAAAGCCAGCAGGGAGTGGTGCCTTCGTTGCCGTGCACATGCATTATTGCCTTTTGCAGTGGTCAACTCCTTCAAGCAGCACCCCTGCAAAAGACTGCTTGTCCCGTATCTGCTTAACTTTGCAATCATAAGCAGAGGTACAGTGGCACGGTGACATCCACCATTCACCCTCCTAGATGATTAGCAGTTGTCGGGTAGTCTTATCACCAAAAAGCCTCACAAAGCAAGCTTTGAGACAAAGAAGAAAAACAGTTTGTCTTTCACAGTGCCCTCCTCTGAACCTGCTCCAAGAGCTTCATGTCCTTCCTGTGCTGGGGGCCCCAGGCCTGGACGCAGCACTGCAGATGGGCCTCACAAGAGCCGAGTAGAGGGGGACGATCACCTCCCTCTCCCTGCTGGCCACCCCTTTTTTAATGCAGCCCAGAACACAGCTGGCCTTCCGGGCTGCAAGCTCACATCCACTCCACACTTTGGTCTCCATGAACATTCAGCAAGCATTAACAAATGGCAACGAATGCAAATTCTTTTGCATAGAGGAGTTCAATTCCATATCTCTGCTTCATAAGCACTTCCATGTCAGATGCCATTTTGTCAGACTGCCCCTATACTGCCATCTGTTACACGGCAACAACGTGTAGTGGAATACTGGAGCAAAGATTCAACTTGTACTGCCACACCAACATCAACCTCTGACACGGTGGGCCAAAATAATAGAACAGGAGGCATTACTTTCAGAGCAGCCCTCATAGCACCTCCATTAAGTTCCCCAAATGTTCATACTGAAGTTACATTCTGAACTGTTTCATCAAGACTATTAGCCAGGTTATCTTTCAGGGAAAGTTTTAGTGCCACTGGGATGATGCATTCAGCAGTACCTGCTCACTTGCCTGAAGCACACTGTAATTACTCTCAGATACACCCTACAATTACTTTCTTGTATTTCTCCACCTGTGTCTCTATTCTCAAATTCTCTAAAATGGCAGTAGATCAATCCATCACTACTTATACACAACACCTGACCAGAACAGATGATTCACAGGATGCTCCCAGCTCCCCCAGGTAAATACATACTGTTTGAAGCTCTAACAATAACTAGTAAAACCAAATATACCTAGCTTATAAACTGACCGGTCCTCTGGAAAAACTGCATATCAAAACCTACAGTTAATTGAAGCTCTTCAAGCCCATCTCCACACCAGTCAAAATCCGTAACAGTGAACAGTGTCTCATAATCACAAGTCATCCTAAATAAGTTTGAACCAGCTGAGTGCATCAAGGGAATTGAAGAACCACCAAAAACGTCATTTCAACTTCATTTAGTGTGACTTTTAATATAAATCTGAATACAAAAATAAACAGATTGTCCCACAGTTCTCACAGATCCTCAAACTTTCTTTTGCTCAATTCCCTGACAGTTTCGCAAGCGCTTGTTTTCTCTGCTCTGCAGTCATATATTCACAAGCTTCTAAAATATTTACTATAATTAAAGTCTGTTGAACTGTTTTTGCTTTTACCCATATTCTTCCATTCATTCCCAGCACCAGCTCAAATGGGTACAGCTGTGACAGTTCCTGAATTATTTCGCATTTGGGAGCCAAGAGTCTGTAAAATAAGATTAGAAAGGGTTAAAGGAAAAAGTGAATGCTCATGTTTGATAAGTATTACATCATTATCAGTCAGCAACTAAACTGCAGCACTGGCATTACAAGAGCAACTCCAAAAGGTGAGATGATTCAAATTGCATGTCCATCCAGAATAGTCATACCATACCAGAATTTAAGTTTTCCTCTCAAAATACGTGCACCTAAAGAGAGCACCTGTGTACTGATAGTTGTTTTTCTAATTAGTCAGAAGAGTTACTGAGAACAAGGCTGAAAAATAACTTACCTGTTCACACTGATGATAGGACATGCAAACCAAATTATTTACAAAACCCAGGTATGGAATAGCTGCTTTGTATTTCCAAAGAACAGATGCCCACCTCTCCTCCCCTCAACATCAAAGCAACAGGTTTGACCATCATTTATCACTATCAGCTAATATTTTGTGATAGTCACATGCTGTTTCTAGTTCAATGTACATGCATCCTCTGCCCAGCAAAACTGGCATAAATGCACTAGAATAACAGTATAGCCTGATTACTGGCTAGTTCACACTACTGGGATTTAAGATAGCTGTGCATGTCCTACCTAAAAATACAAAGTTACTCTCTTCAGTAACAGTTGCAGCTGCACAGAATTGTTTTTCTTCAGTGTCTGTTATGATGCTATGTTTTGGTTTTAGGAAAAAACAATGTTGATAATACAGGGATGTTTCTAGCTGTTACTGAGCAGCGCTATACAAAGCCAAGCATACTTCATTTTTCCCACTTTCTCTTACTGTCCTACCAAGTGGGGGGTGGGAAACTGATGAGGAGCTAGGAGGCACAGGGCAGAGCTGGGAAGGGATAGAAACAAGACAGTCAACTGTAAGTGGCCAAAGGGATATTCATACCATGGCATTCTCTCTTTTGCTGCTTGAGGCCTAGCTGGGCATCAGTCAGAAAGGAGCGAGCAACTGCCTGAGCATCACTTGCTATAAACATCCACATATATGTATTTGTCGTAAATATTATCTTTTCTTTCCCTCTTTGTAAATAGTTTTATCTCACTCAACCCACGAGTTCTACTTCGCGTTGGGGTTTTTTTATTTGTTTGTTTTTTACCAATTCTATTCCCCAGCCTACTGGGAAAGGTGGGGAGGGGGGGGGTGAAGGTGTGGAGGAAGATGAGCGAATGACTGTGTTTGTGTTTAGCCACCTGCTGGGTTAAACCATAATCCTTACATGTTAGCGCAACTGGATTTCTTAGTACTTACTTTCTTATCAGACCTAAAGAAACTTTAAAGAGGAAGCCATCTTGTCCAATTATTCCCATTCCACTTGCTCTTCCACTGCTGTCTATACAGACCATCTCTGGTTCCATGTCTTTATTTGCTACAAGGAACTGACCGTAAATAAGGTCTCCCACCTAAAGCAAGCAGTGCCAGAAAACAAAGAAGTTGTCTTGAAGATTGTACTGCACATCTGTAAGAAACATTCAGTTGATAAAGATGCAGCAAGATAGTACAATAGTTGTAAATTGGATGAAAATCTGGACAAGAACCAGCAGTTTACATTTACAGCTCAGAAGGCTGAGAGCATCCTAGGCTGGATCCAAAAAGGGGTATCCAGCAGGGTGAGCAAGGTAAATGTTCCCCTTTACTCTGCTGTCATAAGGCCTCATCTGGGGTACTGTGTACAAGCCTGTGGCCCCTGGCACAAGAATGCAGAGCTGTTGGAATGGGTCAGAGGAGAGCTGAAACACCTCTTCTGTGAAGAAAAGTTGAGGAAGTTAGGCTTGTTTAGCTTGAAGAAGAGAAGGCTCTGGGTAGACCTCATCGGAGCCTTCCAATACTTGAAGGGAGCGACTTTTTACATAGCCTAGTAGTGACAGGTCAAGGGGGAATGGCTTTGAACTAAAACAGGGGAGATAAAGGTTACATGAAAGATTCTTTACTCAGAGGGCAGTGAGGCACTGGCACAGGCTGCCCAGAGCCGTAGCTGCTCCATCACTGGAAGCAGTCAAGATCAGGCTAGATGGGGCTCTGGGCAGTATGATCAGTATGATCTGCATAGTGGGTCACAACCCTCTCCATGACAGGGGATTGAAAATGGATGATCTTTAAGGTCCTCTTCCAACCCAAACCATTCTGCGATTAGGTGGTTAATTACTGGTGACAGAGAAATGAATCACTGGCGATAGAGAAATGAGCTGTTATGATAGGAAGCGTTCTGCTGTTCTACTAAAGACATCGTTAGGAATACTAAAGATGTGTAACCATACCTCCACTCCAGAAGGCTACTACCAAAGAATTATATCGTACACAATAACTCTTCCACTTTGAAAGTACCAAACCTTAGTTTCTCTGGCTCCAGACATTAAGAACATTAGCTCTGTTACTGCAGTGCTTTATCAGGTCTGCCACGGGCCACGTGTGAGCACGTGTGCGAGCAGCACAAACGCCCCTTACTGAGGTAAAAGGCAGCGTTACCTGCACGTTGGGCCTGTTCCTCTTGGTCGCGCCCTCGAAGGCCAGGTAGGACAGCGAGGCCTGCTCGCTGCCGCCCACGTCCAGCCGGAACACGTCTCCCACCTTGCCCGTCACGATGCCGATAACGTGGTCTCCCTTCACCGGCACGTACTGCGAGCGGCACCAGCGGTCAGCGCGCTCCTCCCGCACCTCCCCTCCACCCCCCCCTCCCCACACGCCGTACCCGCTTCTGCTGCGAGTCCACCCAATAGGCGCCGCCCGCCGCCGCCCCGCCGCCCGCCTGCCGGTGCCGCAGCAGCCCGCACTTGGTCACCAGCAACCCGCCGGCACAGCGCCGCAGGCCCGGCCCGCACAACAGCCGTCCCCGCGGGGTCGCGCTGGTGCCTAGCGGCAACCGCTCGGGGTCCTGCTCGGCGTGAGCGGGCAGCAGCAGCACGTCGCCGGGCAGCACCACTTGCCCCACGCAGGACTCCGCCGGCACGGCGCCGCCGCCCGCCATCGCTTCAGACGGGGCGCATGCGCGGTGTCCTCTCCACATGGGACCGCGCATGCGCGTTGTCCGCTCCACATGGGGCCGCGCATGCGCAGTGCCCTCGCCACCTGGGGCCGAGCATGCGCCTCGGTAGAAACAGACGCAAAATGGCGGCGGCCGACGGGAGACCGCGGACGGAGCAGCAGCGACACCGTCCGACGGCGGGGCGCCTCCAGGGCGCGCGGTTGCTCGGCAACGCGAGAGGACGCGCCGTGCGAGCGGGCGGGTAGGGACACAGCGCAGGGACCGCTACCCCATTTAGACGGTTTTCTGACGTTAATTGCCCGATTCAATTAGCTTTAATGCAATTACTAATATGGCATTCAGCACGTGATGCAGCCAGGACTCCCCAGACTCCTGTGTTCTCACTCAGCCGAGTCAGAGAGCTCTCACAGTTTCTCGTAGCATCAGAAGAGTTGTCAGAACAGTTCTGCTTTAGCGTGTTCAACATACGTCTGATATACCATTCAAGCAAGAAATTCCTGTCCCTCTAATCAGTTAATTGGCCTCGCTTCTCCCAAGCAACAGCGATGAAAGGTTTCTTAAGTGTGATAAGGTTAACAGTGCATACAAACAGAACCTCCTGCTTACCCTCAGACACAAGCAGCCACCATTTGCTCTCTGCCTTACACTCCACACTCCCAAGGTTGCACTGTGATAGGGTCTATCAGGGAGTCTGATCACCTCTTTGGCCACTGCTCACAGTTAGGTCTTCCCCCACATATTCTGACATTGCTAACACACGTTTGTAGTTTTCTTGTCAATAGATGCGAATGGAGTCCCAGTACCTGAGGAGATGCCTGGGAAGCTGCTTGAAAAAGGGTCTGGCAGAGGTTGTGGAGCATCAGCCTGCAGACCCCATTGAGTACCTGGCACACTGGATTTACAACTACAAGAGAACTCTAGATGAAGAACAAAAGGTGGATCTACCTCAAGCAAAGCATTTCCTGGCCATCTAATTAACGCTGTTTAATCTCTCTTTGTATTTTGCTGTTTTTATTTATTTACTTATTTGATTTTGTGTTACCTCTGAAACAGAGAACGTTGGAAAAAATTGAACTGGAAAAAGAACAGCAGGCAGCCCTGGAAGAACTTGAAATGTTAAGAAAAATGAAGGAAGAAGAGCTGATGATACAACAGAGATATGAAGAACATCGACAGGTTAATAATAATGCATAATTATAGTAGCATATGATGCTGGGGCAACTTGCAGCTCTCCCTACAGTAGTAGTCATTGTATTCTGACTTTGAAAAAATAAAAATATAACAAAACAAGTGTTTAAACACCATGTTTTGGAAATAATGAATGAAAGACTAGTCAGCAGCTGGGGGAAAAAGCAACTTACCTGCTGCATGTTAAGATGTTACCAAAAAATGAAGAGTCGAAGCTAAAGAGCAACTAACTTAAAATTTATGTGAAAAGTAGCTTAAAATAAGTAGACTGTCTTCTGTAGTTAATTATCTTACCTTTTTTTTTTATATGGATTAATCTGTCTATACTATATACACTGTGCAAAGCTTCAAAGAGCTTAATCCAAATTATAGGAGATGATAAATATTAACTCCTAAGGGGTGTGAAGAATGAGTATCAGAAGTGTGTACGCTATCTTCAGCTGTCTTCTTCCTTATGATAGGAGCAAGAACGTGAGAAATTGAAACCACAAAACGAAGAAGAGAAAATGCAGCTGCAGCAGCAAGATCCCAAGGTTTAAGCCAAAGCCTAATTAATGTTTGGAAACATTGTTAACCAGCAGTCTTTTTCAGATTTAGTCAGTAAATACAGGACACAAGGCAGAAACCTAGAAGCACTGAACTAACACAAAGAAAAAAAAGAGCAAACATCAGGGAAGAATGTTTAATGCTTCCTTTCAGTTTAGGTTTTATACTTCAATTTTCATCTGTTCTATCGGGTTTATTTAGTTTTTGTTCAGAACACAGCATAAATTTACTGTAAAATCTAGCTGAAGTTCAGCTTATTTTGGAATGAGAAAGTACTAAAATTTATATGTCTAACCTAAATGTCTAGACAGCAATGTTTCGCTGCATGGCAGTGTGAAGTCCATTTGCTGTACCTGGAAAAGGAACTATTGGAGTTGGGATGCCTCTCGATTCTGTGATCTTCCTCTGAGTATACGGAGGTCCATGTGAATATATATTGTTATAATGCTGTTTCAGTAAAAAAAAAATACATATAGACCTATAATTGACATTTAACTTAATTGTGAAATATTTCTTAACTTTACACGGAGTACAATAGTTTAGAGACATTTTTAGAGCGCTGTGTTGAAATTCTGATAGCACATTACTGGAAAAATGATAGTGTAAATGTAAATGTAACAGAAGTATATATGTATATAACTTGAAGCAAAAAAAAAGTCCTATAGTTTAAAAGAAAACCTCGTAGAAATAGCCTTGACAGGCATACAACAACCCCATTCATGCTAACATTTGTGTAGCATGCATCTGAAGTACTGTACTTGTAAAAGATGTTTTAGCATATTTAAAGTATCCACTGTAGAAGATTACTCATGACACATAATACTTTTAACTGCATATTTCCATTACCATAGGAAAATGAGAAGATGATAGCTGAACTTACAGACAGAGCAGGAACACCTAATTTGTCCAGAGTTGAGGAACTAGATGAGAACAGACTGTCTGAGGTAAGTGCTGGGAAACAAAGAGATTACAAATAATTAATTCTCGGATATTTGCTTGCTGTCAAATCAACAATTAAGACTGTTCTAGTCAATCCTGTGCTGGTTCATTCCTATAATTGTAAGGGATATTATTTTGACCACAATTTTCACGCTGTCCTTAGCCTGTTGTCTGGTGCATTCTGACACGCTGCCATGTGGTGTTGAGTGAATAAATCCCCAAGACTTAAAGTGACTACAATTAGTCATGTGTGTTATGAGTGGAAGCATTAATATTGTCAGAGAGGAGGCAACTTTACTTTGCCTTTTGAGCAGGTTCATACAGAATATGGACTAAATCACAAAAACTGACTTGCTTCTGACTGAAATTATTTAGGTTTTCCTGGTTGGTCTGAAGTTTGTGCAGCAGAATGCACTGTTCTGGTGACTTATCAGAACAACAGTTTAATGTAAAAGACCAGGTACCAAGCACACACAGTGCTCAGTGCAGCAAAGACCTGCCAAGAATCAGTTTATTTGAGCCCCATGCCAGCATGACAGTACTTAATCCAGTACTGCAATTACGAATCTAAATTGTGATAAGCAGGCATCTTCTACACCCGCATATATATATATTTAAAACTTTGTGCTTGACAATCCTAGTAGACAAGAGGGTATAAATCAGCCATCATTGACTGTAAACGTGGCAGTACATTTAACAGATGATGCCCTTTATGCACATCACTGGAGATAAATATTGATGTGTCTATCTTTTTTCAGTTACAGTCTAAGTAGTGCGACTTGGAATTTTGCTGGATTGGTTTTAGTACTACATGTGAACCCTCTTACTTTTATTAGCCTTAGTAATTTACTCACTTGTTTTCTGACATTGTTAGTGTAACTCCAGCTCATAACTTAAGTGTGGTATTAACATGCTTTAAGCTTAAGGTTGCTTTAGTAACAACCTGTTCTATAAACGTTCTCCAAATACATTTGTGAATATATTTATGACTATACCTAGGGTCAAGTTTCCACAATTACTTTGATTTTGCTAAGAGGTAAATGTGATAGGATCGTAAGGTGTTACCTAGCCCCGTTTTTTTTTTATAGTTTTGTGGCAACTGAATATTAAAAACTGTACATGAGGCTTCAGGTGTATTTTGTGTCCTTAAATAAATGCATTGCAAAATCCAAAGTGCAAATGAATGAAAGAACCATAAAATGGCATGAATTGGAAGGGACCTTAAAAGTCATCTAGTTTCAACAACAACCCTGCCACAGATGCAGTAACCCAGATGGGGCCTGCAAGGGTGGAGCAGAGAGGAACAATCACCTCACCCACCCTGATGTCCACCCCTCTTTTGATGCAGCCCACATTGCACTTGGACTTCTGAGCTGCAAACACACACTGCTGACTCACATCAAGCTTTTCATCCACCAGAACTCCCAAGTCCGTCTCCCTAGGGTAGCTCTCAGTCAGTTCTTTTCCCAGTCTGTACACATACCTGAGATTGCCCTTACCCTGGCTTTATTGAACCTCATTAGATACATGTTGGCCCACTTCTCAAGCTTGTCCAGGTCCCTCTAAATGGCATCCCTTACTTCTGTTCCATCAACTGCAACACTCAGCTTAGTGTCACCTACTGAGTTGCAAAGAGTGCAGTCAATAGTGCTATCCTGGTCACTGATAATGAGGAGGAATGCTGGTCCCAAGATGGACCTCTGAGGGCCCTCCACCTCGGCAGAGACCACCCTCTGCCAATGACCATCCCACCAATGCTTACCCACTGAACAGTCCATTCATCCAATCCATATCTTTCCCATTTAGAGACAGCAATATGATGCGGGACCATATCAAAGGCCTTGCAGCAGTTTAGGTGCATGGCATCTCTCCGACCTTTCCTTTATCCACTGGTCATAGGAGGCCACCAGATGGGTTAAGCCCAGTCTGCCCTTGATAAAGTTATGCTGGCTGTCTCAGATTACCTTCTCTTGTCACACATCTTCTGCATCATCCACAAAGATCTTATGCCCAAAGCTGTTTCAGGTTGGATTACATAAATTCATTGGTGATGTCATTGCAGGTTTTGCAGTGCTACAATTTTTGTATTAAAATATGAATTGAGAATAGATCAATGAAATGGAACTATATTCACCTTTAGCATTGAGACTACTCTGTTCTCAGAGTTCTGACACATTGTCCAAACTTACTGGATCTGAGAATTAGACTAGTGATAAAGCTTAATCATTTTTAACTGAATACATATTTCTATTTATGAATGAAAACTTGTCTGTATTATATGGTTTTTTTTCCTTCTTTGTACAGTGTTAATGCTTACAATTGATATATTTATTTTTGTCTTTAGATTGCAACTGATTTAATGCCAGAGTTCGAACAAGAAAGTTCCATCTGACCTGAAAGCAGTAAAAACTATTTCTACTCATTACTAGCTAACCCTAAAGGGCTTTGTCTTAATAAGTGTACTTTGTATAGAAAACTGATTACACATATACCTGTTGTCTTGGTTTCTTTGCTCTCTGGGTGTTCCTATAAAGCCTGTTAATTTTGGCAGGCCATGCTTCCTTCCTGTTCTTAAACTACAGTAGCTGGCATGGCTGACTTGGAGAAAGAAAACTGGAACTGGGATAAAAGAAATAAATACATTTTTCACTGATTACCTATTATTCTTGAAGTGTAAAAAAAATAATAATATAGACATAGATTTAGTGTATCAAGATTATTTTGTAGTAGGGGCTACAGTATTATCATTTGAATATATAGTAAAAGAAAAAACAATTGAAAAAGACTTGACATGAATTTGAGAAGTTTCTGATAATAAGAAGGTATGTTGTATTTATCAGGAGGTAAAGCAAGTTTCGTACATGGAACTAAATGCAAAATTTAGTCAGAGGATTTATGCCATTAGGAAGTAACTTTCTGTGACTTCATAAAAACACAGCACAACCTGGGTTGAAAAGAGCCACAATGCTCATTCAGTTCCAACCCCCTGCTATGTGCAGGGTCACCAACCAGCAGCCCAGGCTGCCCAGAGCCACATCCAGCCTGGCCTGGAATCCCTCCAGGGATGGGGCATCCACAGCCTCCTTGGGCAACCTATTCCAGTGCCTCACCACCCTCTGGCTGAAAAACTTCCTCCTAATATCCAACCTAAACCTCCTGTCTCAGTTTAAAAACATTCCCCCTTGTCCTATCGGTATCCACCCTCTTAAACTGTCGTACCCCCTCCTGTTTATATGCTCCCTTCAAGTACTAGAAGGACTTGGTAGAAACACGTACTAAATTAAGTCAGTCTATCAGAAATCATGAGGTACTTTTTAATGACACTAGTTGTTTGCTCTACGATTTATAAATCTTTACTGATTACTGTGTGATAATAGCCGAGCTGCAAGAGTCAGCATATTCATTTTGTTTAGTCAGATCTTAAAATAACCTTTACTGAATTTGCACGTTAAGAAACTGTGTGGATCATCTCTACTAAATATCATAATTAAATTAATATAATTAAAATGTATTAATAAAGTATGCACAGCAACTGCTTGTGTCAGTCTTGAGTGAACTAAGTGGATAAATAGATGAAGGTTTTCATTTGACCCGGTGTTTTTACTTCAGTCCTTTTGTTTAGATGCATTTTACTGTGGAAGCTTCAGCCTTCACATATAACTTAAACATACTGCCTGGTTATCTAAGACATAATTTTAAACGTGCTAGTAAATAATTCTAGTCACTAATTCCATCAAGTGGCTTTCATTATCCATTCTTCCGTAACATTTGTATCCTCATTCCAGTCTGTGTCCACTAGAGTGCGTCCTAAAAAGAAAAAGAAGTGGTGGTTGTGTCAGTTACAAACCATTTCTCATTTTGTTTCAGCTCTTTTTTAAGTGTCTTTTTCTTAGTGATTTTTCAGTTGCTGTTCCTCATTGTCTTCCTAGATACAAACTTGAGTTTTCAAATGAAGCTGTTATAATAAAATTCCTTCAGCAACTGTCAAAAATTCTATGGCAGGTTCTAGGTTACCTATTCCTTTGGTGTTATATTAATCTGATAGTATATAAAGGCATAAGGTATTCAAAGGTCATTTAAAGGAATTCCAGTTCTTCATAATTTGATATGCACAGTTTGCCTCTCCTTGCTTCACAATAATTCTTATCTTAAGATATGGGACCAGAGGGTGTGTCAGTGCTGTAGGTGAAAAACAGCTGTAAGAAATTTGGAAATGTTACTGCTCTTCGCAAAGATGACTTCTGCTTACATGTATATATCTGGAAGTAAATTAAGGCAGCTTAAAATCATTAACTTCTCCTGCTGAACTTAATCATGAAACAGGTGCAGAGCAAGGAAAAAGGTACTATTTCATCATTACTACAGGTAATGCGAGTTTAACCCGTGCATACTTGCTAAAAAAGCCAACCAAGTGTAATTACCTAATGGAAGTTAATGTACAGTTGGCTTTTTCCACTAACAACACTCTTGTGAAATGGAGAAGATGGAATTCAGAAGTAGATAGTAGGATGTTGCTGCAAATATTATACTAAACACTGACAGAAAATATATGGATTTGTAATATTTCTTCAGAACAGGAGTAGACTTGCTTAGGCTGTTATAAGACCCCAGGTATTATAAGACCCCAAGTACAGACCCTCCAGAGAACGTGCTGATAGTAATGTGCCCAATCACAGCTGTTCCCATTCCAACAATACTTGAACGTAAGGATGAAAACAGATACGAAGCCCAAAATAGGACAAAATGAATCAGTTTAACTACCAGCCAGTTCAAGAGGGAAACTCAGCTCCGTAGTGCGAGAAGCTTTTTCCCTGGGAAGAGAAAGACATGGTGCAGCAAGCGTGTTTTTATGTTATTACTTAAGAGAGTAGATTTTATTAAGTATGCAGTCTTTAATAGTGGTGATTATCTTTCATAGTATAATACTTTTGCATCCAGAAGCTGTACACCGTAACTTCCTAATGGCAGCAAGAGTTGGATCAATTAGTCCAGATTAAATGTAAAACTGATCTCCTCTAAGCAATTCTAAGGCAGTTTACTTCAATTTGAAGCCAGCTATTAGTTGTTTTTTTCTTCAAATTTATTCCTGTTTTTAACTTCATTATAAAGCAGTGTTGTCTATCAGCTACAGCTAGAAGAGAGCCTAATCCTGCTTTTTGCTGATAAGGACCAAAGTACATTTTAAAATACCTTATCATATTGTTTGATTTTTTATTTATTCATTAGATTTCATTGGTTTCTGACACAGCCATTATAAACACTCAAAGTCTTTGTTCTTTATGCTTATGTATTTCAATTCAGAGGAAGGTAAAAACTAGATTATCATAAACATTTATGTAGAAACTATTGGGCTAACAGTGGTGGAAGAAAGGCAAGATAGAGGGAAAAAAAACATTCAGTTGAGCTGTCACAGCATAGGAAACTTTATAAGAAGCAGGGGACTCTGATGCACAGGATTTGGAAGCTTGCACCTTGCTCATTATAATCATAAACTACTATCAGCGTATAACAAATCTTGTTGGCATTTAAACCAAGTTTCATACTAAGTTTTTGTTGAAGTTGCTCTAGAAGATGCTATGTCATGAAAAATAACGTCCATTATGGAGGTGCTGAGTGCCTCCATTTTATCTTCAGATGTGGAGCACCCAAAGCCAATGGCTGTTTTGGGAACCATTTGAGACAATTAGTTTGTTAGATCAAACTAATTTGCTGAAAATTATTTGGACTGTTTGAATGTGAGTTTACTGAAGGGAAAACAAAACCAATTTATCATTAATACCAAACACAGTTGTATTATTACGTGAAAGTAAAGCATCGATGTTACAAGTAGGAAAGGCTCACCATTAGTTTCTTGTTAACCTTAAGTAAGCTGTTATTTATTAAAAGGCTGTATTGACATTTCTGTATTGAAACACAAACATGTACTACACTAAGAAGTCAAAACCCTTCCTTCCAAACATTCTGCATCTGGTATATTTTAATATTTCAACAATACCTTAAAACACATGTGAAGCTTGAGTATGACTTAGAATAAATATAGAGTAGTTAGGATTATCATTACCGAATTTAACTGAATTATCGTAACCTCTCTAAAGGCTATTAAGATGTTTTAAGAGTCTTTTAACAAACTCATCAAGGAGAGTCTTGTCACTTCTTGGGTGTAGTCATTCTTGGGTCTATTAAGAGGAAACACTCTTATGACTTCTTTTCCATTTATCTTGGGAAAGTAACATTGTGAAAAACATATCATTTCAGTTTTGATGCTCAGTCCATTGGCATTAGAGTTTGGGTTTTTTTTTTTTTTCCTTCTTTTTCAACAAAATAAATGATTTTTAGTGGTTTGTATACAATTTAAATGTGGTCTCACAGAATCCAGATGAAGATGTTCGCTTCTTCCCTGAAGGAGGAGGGATTTTGTCTAAACTTAACCTAGTCTGCTTTTTTGTTTGTTTGTTATGAATTCTATCAATTTTCACCCCCCCCCCCTTTTTTTTTTTTTGGTGCAGGAAGAAAGTAACCCACTTTGTTCTCCCTGAAAACCCCAAAGCAATTAAGAGGACTGATCTGTACCAGTGTAAGCATGAGTTCTACCTCTGAGAACTCATCTCTCATTCATTGAACTTGCAACACACTCAACACGGTTGATTCAAACTACTTGTAGGGAAAGATACTGCAGAAGAAAGAAGATGCATTACACAGAAGAGAGTGGGAGAGAGAGAACATTCCAATAAATGATTGCCATAGCAGCAGCAGGGCACTGCAGTTCCCCTTTGCTCAGTTTCAAGTCGCATTCCTGGGAGTGTGTTGGGCTTCTCCAATCATTCCACTTGGTTTCTACCCCACCTCCTGACTCTACTTTCTTCTAGAAATGACTGGCTACATGCAGACACACCTGTATTTGGTTCATTGTTATCTTGAGCAATTTTGGTTTTGCCACTGATGTATTTAGAGGATAAGTTTAAAAAATGCTATTTACTTAACTGATAACTGTAACCCTGGAGACAGGATTTGTTGTTTGTTTCATTGTAAACCTAGCTGCACTGAAAAGCTACCCTTAGGCACTAACAGCTGAAAATTTCTGGAGCTGGGATTGCTCTGAAGTTCTGAGGCAGCTGCTCTTCAACATTTTTCAGTATTCATATGTATCTATATAAGCAGAGCCTATAGAAATAGTACACCATTATTCATTTTCTCTCTTGGACTTGAGTTAACATGTTACAGTACTTTAAAACTACACTGGCAAAAATACTGCAATTAATTCCTCTTTTATTCTCTTGATAGAATGTGTTTATATACACTGATCTCTTTATACGTTTAGAAAAACATTTTTACCATTTTTCAGACCTAGGCCACTGGTAATTAAACACATATTCCCCCACCCTTCCTATGTGCATTTTTAAGGACTTTTTGTCTGTGAAACTCAACATATTTTCACAATATATGTATTTATTTCAGAATTTATCCAAGCTTTGCTTGGTAAAAATAAATAAATAAATCAACAGGAGAGCACAAACATACCTGTATATTCTTATATATTTGCTCTGACTCTCGACCTACAGCATAGTACTGCTTTCCATTATTTGCTAGTCTACATTTTGCTTTGCATGGGAAGATAATTATCTTCCTCATATTTATCAATATTAAATTTTGTAAACTGCAGAAATCCTTCAGTTTTGAGTAGGTTCAAATACTTGTGAATTCTTGAAATTATTATTATTTTTTTTTTATTTTAGCTTCATTCTGTGTAGAGAATATTTATTTTCTGTGAGGTCAGGTCTGTACTTACTGAATTACTAGCAGAGCTCCCACTTCAGTCCTAGTAAAACATTTGTGCTGTCTGCGTGGGAACCTGTGCATGTGTCTTATAAATAATTACACACTGCAATCTCTTCTGTGACCTCGCTTCTCAAGATTTCCAGAATCCCAGAAACATACTTCGTGCTACTGCAGATGGGGCGAAGTGATGAAACAGAAAGGATCACCCAACACCTCTCAATAACTCATGCTTTGACCACTGCTACTGGAATGATAAAGCATTCACAGCAATCTGAAATGGTAAATAAAGAGATGAATTACAGGCATAGTGTTTTCTTATAAGCTATGATTCCTGAAGATACAAAAAAAAAAACAGGATGCCTTTGAGTTGTTGATTTATGGTGGGTGCTATTTCAGTATTTAAGAGAAAGTATCTTGTTCCTAGGAGACAGAATTAATGACTGGTATGAACTTAGGAAATTAAGTACCCCTAGTACAAACTCTTCAGTAGTAAGAGCTGGAAGGGGAAAAAAAAAATGAAGAGATGCGAAAATATTAGAGTAGAAGAAGGAAGAGATTCACCAAAGAAGAGTTCTTGCACTTATCTAACGTTATGTCTACCCACGTAAGGTAGTCTTCAGGATGTTAAAGAGGGTTGCTACATTTTTTTGTCCTTCTCTTACCCTTAGGACTTCAGTTACCCTACACAAGGCTAAAACAAGTTTACTTCCTTAAGAAGATCTAGCGTCAGTGACATGGAGTAATGCCATTTTGTGATGAGCATAAGCTGAGTACTCCACTAACAACAACAAAAAAAAGAAAAGAAACACTCAGCACTGGAATCTGTAGTCTTAACCTATAATGTGAACATCAATACTAGGTCATATCCAGGTTCATTTTGGTTTGTTTTATTACTTCTGGTACATTTTGGTACAACAGGGGTAACGCTGTAACACAACAGCAACCACAGAAGCAAGGACCCAAAGCAGGTGAGAATATCCTCAAATGCAGCAGCCAGTGAAACAAAACAAAGATTTCACTCACCTTCCAAAGGCATCAAGAAAGCAGGATCCTCCAACAAGACTCCTTTGTCTTCACTGCCAACCCTTAAATGAGGTCTGTAAGGGGTGGATCCTGGATCCAGTCCTTCCGGTCACTCAGCTGCATGGCTGCACCTGAGCTCCTCTGGGTTGGCCCTGCCTTCCCACCAGGTGCTCCATCACTGCTTCAGGCCCTGACTTAGCATTTTCACTACAGCAGGAAAGATGTGACATTCTTAATCCTGACATTTCTCATCATTAAAAGCATTCCTATTGTGAAGGGTCACCTCACAAGTCCCACTTTAGTTTTCAGGTAGGCTTAGTACCATTTGGCAGAAGGTGAAATATTTACTTATATAGAAAGACAAAAGTGTTACACGTCTTGAAGGAGTGTCGGGGCAGTCCTAGCTTTCTTTGGTGATTCTACTGTATTTTCCAATAGTGAGTGGCTAGGCTGTCAGTCACAGAGAACATACAGAGTAAGAAACCAGTGCATACACACATTTTTATAACCAATTGTTTTGAGAGGATCAATAGAAGATTATATTTTTCTGTTTTTATACTTTTCAACTCTGATAATTCTACATTTGTCTTAAACATTTCTTTCTGAAAGGCTATTGTTTGCATTTCATTCTCATGATAAGCATTCAGTTGCAAAAACAATGGCATGGAGAACATGACTCTGTCGAGCACTCAGCATAACTGTAATTTAGTGCCTAATTATTCTAAACACCTGCAACTCATACATGTCATTTCAACATGTGTTCATGATTAGGTGCTTTCAAGCAGCTTGTGATGTCAAAACACCAGTTCAGAAATGAAAACAAAGGAAAAAATTCCTTGTGCTAGAGAAAAAATGTATATGCATAAAATGACATCTGTGTGAATTTAAAAAAAGACATTTGCGGAGGTCTCCTACACCTTTTCTTTCTAAATGGCTATGAAATAATTTTTAGCCTCATAATTCTATTAATTTTTAGAAAACAAAAGAAATCATGGGGGGAAGTGGCTGTTCTCGCCCTGCGGATCCTGAGAGCTTTTGCTGTTCTTCCCCACAGTTTCACCTCCATAACGTATTTGAAAACTAATAAAAAAATTCAAGTCAGCCTTTCTGGAACACGATTTAAAATGTCAGTAGCACGCTGTGAAACATCATTGATTTTTATTTATAAATCTGACATATGCTGGAAAAAAAAGAAATCCTGAGCCCTAATTTCAGGGCAGAGGGTTTGTAAAACATTGAACAGCAAAATAAATAATACGGCAATTATGTCTATAAGCCTGACAATCTTTTTGATGGTATTGAACTTTTTCCATTCTATATCCCATCTATGAATAAGAATCTGTAGAAATTTTTGTCTGCTCCAGTTACTGTCTATATTTTTGTCTGGTACCATTTATGCCTCCGTCTTGATTGATGCTACATGCCCTTCATCCATTATCTAACATTCTCTGGATAGGCAGACACCTAAGAATGTTTTGGCTGTGTTTTATTTAAGGCTTGTTTATTTGCAACTGCTAAATGACTAGGTGTGGTGAAATCTTTCAGACACAGATGAAAGATAATGATGTTTGTTGTTTGCTAATATATTTGCCCAGCTCACGTATGTGAAAATAGTACTCGAATGGCAACCTAGCTGAACCAACTTTGGTGACTAGGTCAGGCTGAGTGGGTTTCTGGAAGATGTGGCCAATGAGGTTATGTATTCAGCCGTCTCCTGCACATCTCAGAGCACTGGTAGTTTGTTTGAGCTCTATAGCGATGATGATGGGAGCATTTCTGAAACGACATGGATGGGCACAATGACTAACAAAATTGTGGGATATATTTTGTATCTTTTTTTTTTCCTTCAGAAGCCTGATTCTGAAACTCACAGCATCGTGCTGTCATTTTCAGCCCTGCAAAATTAACGTAACGTGATTTTATGATTCGGTGATTCTATAAACGGTGCACATATGAGTGACTGTGGATTACTATGGGAGCTGCTCCAAAAGTAGTGCTTTCTCTTATATTATATTGGCCCACAACATCAAGGGTGGATATTGGTGGTATGACAGCAGAGACTGAACTGTCCCACCAATATTCCATTCAATGTTGTTGCCGTGTAACAGATGGCAGTAGAAGGCCAATCTTACAAAATGACATCTGACATGGAAGTGCATATGAAGCAAAGGTGTGTCATTGAATTGCTCCATGCATAAAAAAATGGCACACTGACATTCGTTGGCACTTGCTGAATGTTTCTGGAGACCAAGCAAAAGATGTGAACATGGTGAGGCAGTGGGTGGTGCATTTCAGCAGCTGTGACAGTGGGCCGCCTACTCTGGTGCAGATTTTTATGTGTGGCATGCAGGCTCTCGTTCATCCCCAGCAAAAATGCCTGACTAATGGTGGTGACTGAGTTAGAAAACGGTATTTTGTAGCTGAGAATGTGCTCTCTCAAATTGTGTTATTGTGCTCTTTGTATCCGTTCCGATTTCCATGGAAATAAATAGGAGACATTACTTTCAGAGTGACCTATGTAATATATGCCAAGGCCATGAAGCAACAACTTTGATGTGATCCTTAGGAAATAACTGAAGTTACCTTGATGACTAAATTCTGCTTTCATTAAAGTCAAATGCGGTCCTGATTCTAATTTCATTGGGAGTGTTATTTCCTCAGACCTGTGCCACAAGGCAGAATTTAATAGTACTTTCTTTTCTGTTGTCTTTCTGTTAAATTTAATAAATTAACCCATTAGTTGTTGAAATTATGCTTTGGACAGGAATGAAAAAATGTTCAGTTATAAATGGTCTCCCTTTAACCTTAAAGAAAGCCATCTATGTATTTTCCCCGAATGTATTTTCCAGTTGTCATGGTCAGTTGTTTGGTTTGGGTGGCTGTCATCTGACATGAAACAGAGCACAACCCTTAATTCTGGTTGCGCGGGGTGTGATCATACATCAGATATGCACAAAACTGCAGTTCCTTTCTGAGTAAATAGTTAGGACTCCCTGTTGTTAATGACATGGCTAATCATCTGTCCAGACTAAATCCCACTACGGTCATAGATCTGTATCTCAAAAACAATTTGGCTGGGGAAACACAGCAGACTTCTAGCAGCTTGGCATCTGTACAAGCTTCTGCATTTACATGTCTCGTGACATTATTAGTGTATATATGTAAACCATTAGTACTTCCTCAGTAGTTTAGGGAATAAACTGATGCATTCAGTTAGCCCTCACCCAGGAGTTTTTGCAGCAGAGGTTCATAGATGTTTACAGAACAGGTGGTCTTTGGACTTTGAAACAAATATTGACTCTAGTACATGAAGTCATGTTGCAGAAACCTATCTGCAGAAACACAGTTGTGGAATCCATTCTGGCTTCCTGACAAGGAACATTAGGTTAAACTCAGACAATTTTAACTTATTCTAGCTAAGTACTGCCAGAAAAGACTTCTGTTTCCTTTGATATAGGACTGAAATTAATTTTCTTAATCATTTACATTTATCAGTCTGAAAGTAGTGTCTCCTATTTATTTCCGTGAAAACTACAATAGATACAAAGAGCACAATAACGTTATTTGAAAGAGCAAATTCTGAACTACAAAATGTTATTTTTCAACACAGTCACCACTACTAGCTAAGTATTTTCACAGGTGATGAGCAAGAGAGCATGCATGCTGCACTTTTAAAATTATCTGCATGGCCATCTGCGATGTGACTCATCTTTCATTTTGCTGTAACCACTGCTGAAACACGCCACGACAGACACCATTTTTTCAAGCTGCTCTTCTGCTGCTGTCCGTCAACAAATACTGGTGAGAAGGTTCAGCCTCTACTGCCATACAACCAACATAGGTCGGTGGGCCAACATAAAGTAGGATGCATTACTTTTGGAGCAGCCTTCATACGTAGTGACGCTGCACTGAGTAACCTGCTCAAGCTTGTTCTGCTTTGAGGAGAGGATTGTAGTAGAAACTTCAACCATTCTGTGCTTCAATGTTGTGTCAGAGTAGAGAAGTGGTGGTCGAAGAGGTGTGAAGAGAATGAGCACGTGGAATGGGTAGAAAATTCTTTGCTATTTGTTGTGGAAAAACCTGAAAAGACTTATGAGAGCACAGAGAGGAACGTAGATGTGAAATATTGTAGAGAATCATTGGTATGCTAAAGCAGCTTTGGACTAAGTTAGATAAAATGCACACTAATAAATTGCTGTAACTGGAATTGATATTCACAAAAAAGTTCGAAGAAAACTCGAGGAGGTAATAGCTGAATTACTTATACTGGTTTGCAGGGATGACAGGAGATCCCATGTTCTAGTGTGAGAAGGAGAGAGGTGATAAGCACCCACCTCAGAACACATATTGCCTTCCATTCTGTAATAACAATCTGTTTTTTCTGTCCCATACTATTTGATTTTGTCCTAAATGTTCATGGGCCAGTGAAATTCTACACCTGCATATCCAAGAGGCCTTGAACAACATTCATTTTCAGAAAATATTAGATAGAGGGGAGAGTTCTGAAGCAGGTGTGAGTTCTGTGCTGAGATCCTGCTATACAAGATCCATTGCTCTGCTTGTCATTTTTCATGCAGAAGGAATAAACCCAGATAAAGAAATCTTTCTTTTGTTAGTTTCAAAAACAAAACACCCACCTGCCTCAAAGCAAATATACTGAACAACTCATGCTAGCCTGTTAAACAGGTAATTTAAGCACAGTAATATCTGATGATAAAGTTAAGAGAACAAAACAAAAATACTTGGAAGAACATTTCCACGTGTGCTATTTGTGTGCATCAAGCATTTCTGTGTGTTTTTAAATCTAAGTGTGAGGTTGGATCCTTTAATGATAGTGGAATGTTACTTATGAAGCCTATGAGCTCTATAGATCAATTTGTTTTTCTAAGCTTTTGGAAGTTGTGGTGAGAGAACCAAATCAAAGAGTTTAAGGGATGGTTTTACCATGACTTTTACCATGACCATGATTCTTACAATGTGGAAGATCTTCTGAGTCCTTGATATGTTTTCCTCATAACTTGAAAGAAGTCACTTTGAAGTGACTGCTGCAGTGAAATAGTATGAGTGAATAGAGTCTAAACGTGTATTGCTTCCAGAGAAAACAGGGTTCTTTCGTAGGTGAAGTGAGGATGTCTAGATCTGGAGGATCTTCCTTCCTTCTTCTTCTGCAGGGGTAGTTTTACATGTAAGCTATTCGACTCAAGCTCATTTTATTTCATTTCTATAGATATAATTCATCCATTTAGGCTCCATTCTCAGTGGTTTATAATGTAAATAAGACATCAGTAGAGAAGCATAGGGAGATAGAAAGAGTAAAAAGAGTAAGTAAAAGGGAAAAGGAAAGAAGAAAGGGAAACATGTCTTAAACAAATAAAAGGATATAAGCAAGACAAGAAGAAGGGAGAAGGATAGAGGAGAAAAACTGATAAGGGAAAAAAGAGCAAGGCAAGCAAGTAAAGTGAACTGATAAGCCTATGTTATTGAGAGGTCAAGGGTCAAAGCAATTAATCAGTCTGAATAAGGGGACTGCAGGTTGAAAATATTCAATCTTGTCTTCTTTTGCCGGAAGACTGACTATAGGCTGAGAATGAAAACTCTTGTGCTTATGTATTCATTTATTTTTTTCTCAGAGGTGTTTCATCCATTCTATACTTCCATAAACAAACAAACAAACAAACAAACAAACAAACAAAGAACAGTCACATCTGCCCAGAGAATCAGCAGCATCAATTGTAGTCAGTCGTAGTTTTCTAAGATAAATCATTATTTCCTAGGCTTTCTCAAGGCTACAGTAAAACCTAGCGTGCTTTCTCGCAGGTGACAAATGTTACATGAACTAGGAGGTAGTTAGAAGAAAAGTAGTTTTGCTGAATTGCTGCAAATAAAAGTAACAAGAGTGTGGAATGGTACCAGATGTGAAGCCTCTTCCAATTAATAAAAAAGAGCTGCCTTGCTATTCCAATGGTTCTTGTTAACATGAATAAATAGGTACGGCAATACAGAGGACAGAGCTATTTTTGCCTTAGTTTTTCTATCTCTCTCCTCATCTCAAAGCACAGAACTTATACAGCTTGAGAAAATTCTGCCATTAGATATCTTCTGAGTAAAGGACAGGGAATATAGTCTAAAGATATTGTATTAACACAATGATGAGCCATATAGGGTTTATAAAGAGATTTGCAGAAAAATTGACTTTGCTAGAGCTTGGTACCACAAACCTGTTGACTACTGCAGGAAATAAAAAGAAATGTTGGAAGCCAGTTGCATTGGTAGCATTGATAGATGAGTCCCTATCTGTAAAATGCAATGGGGAAAAAAAAATGCTTATATCCATCTTTTGTTTACTATAAACTTTTTTTTTTCTTTTTTTTTCTTTCTTTTTCTCATAGGCAGAAGATCTGTGCCAAAACTGTATGATGTTAGAGCTCTATCTTAGCTTTTCACAAATATTTAACAAGTCAAATTGTCTGGGAATTGAAGCCAAATTAAACATTACCTAACCCTACGCTCATTTAGAGAACTGGAAGATGTCCTAGAAAAGAGCATGCTGAGATGCTTCATGGCCATATAGCAAATGCGTTGCTCTTGATAGTAAAATTGCAACTGGAAGCAGTTCCAAGTGAAGGTTTTATGTGAGTTATGTGAAATGCAGCTGTGCAGCGTTTCTAAAAAGCACTATTAGCAGGGAGGCTATTTAATGAAGGCTGACCCCCCAAAGGACTCACTGACCAATGTGTTCAACTAGGCAGAAATGAGTTCAAAAGGAGGAACTGCAAAGGCAGAATAAACAACGGACCCACAAATTCACTACTCGTGTGTCCAATTAATTACACTAATTAGCATTTTAAGAGCTTGCAGTTTTTATTTCTATACAGAATAAGGGGATTGCAGGTTGAGAATATTCAATCTTGTCTTCTTTTGCTGGAGGATTGAGTATAGAATCAGAATGAAAACTCTTGTGTTTACGTATTTTTTTTTTTGTCAGAGGTGTTTCATCCATTCTGTACTTCCATAGGAAAAGGCAATTACATTTAAGAACACGTGCGTGTCGCTGACATTGTTTTACTGTAAAAGTTAATACAATTTCTGAATGTTAGGCATTAACTAAAGTTAACATAATTAGTTACTCTTTGATCTTCATTTCTTTTTTGTTGTTGTTGTTGTTGGTTTTTGTTTGTTTTGTTTAATTCCATCTTTCTATGTGATATCAATGCAGGATTTATTAAGGCTGGGATGGAATCTTAGCGTCAGTGGAATTAGGACAGTTTACTCCAGAGAAAGGTATGGCTCATGTTACCTGGTGTGTGAATTCTGCATTGTTAAGTGCATCTGGTACTTTTTTGTCCTGTGACAAGAATTCTGTGCAATGGAAAACCAAGAGAACCAAGAGTTTTGAAAAAGACTAATCCATGTCCGTGATAATTAGAGGTGGACCAACGCTACAGAAGATCACTGGTGAACATTCACAGAAACTGGTTATTGTTTTCAGGAATGTAGGTAGAAAGTGAAAATTCTAATGAATTCTTACATAAATATGTGGCAATGCAGAAATTTAAGTCCAAGGGACCGTATACAGGGGTATTCTAAAATAGCATGAACAGCTGGAAGTAAGCTGACTTTTAAAACAGAAGAGTAGTAAGGATGTCACTGCCATCAACATTGCAGGGCTATGGGACGTGTGTTATGTTATTTGTTTCAATCCAAATACTAGGTGTTGTGTTGTAATGTTGGAGTGAATGATTAAGAGTGTAATTTAGTATTCAGTGAAGTAAAGGGAAAATTTGGTTTTGTTAGATCTGTAACTTGATCTGAAACTGAGGCTAGAGCAATTTCTGTAAACGAATTAAGAACAAATAAACATTATTATTATTTTTTTAATATTTGTCATGGCGCAGTAGTGCTGGGCATGCTCTGGGTCTGCCCCGTGGCTATGTTTGCCGTATTTTGTTTTGGAATTCAGGCTTATAGACATATATCCACAAAATGCAGTCTGTCTTCATACCTGTCATACCACCGGTGTATCCCAGACACTAGCCATCTGACTGAAGTCATTTTTGGTAGTGGAACTGAATACTGAGTTCTCAGCCGAGGCAGTCAGTCTGTTTCTAAGGGTCACAGGATGTAACGTGAGAGCATTATTCAAGAAGAGAATTAAGATGGATCTTAATAGGAGAGAAGGCAGATGAAAAAGAGAGCAAAGGTTGAAGGAAGAGGTCTGCATAAATGAGAAATTTATCACGAGCTGTATCTTATCAAATGTTGCATGTCTCAAACGCACAGGAGTAATGAATGAAAATGAAAAAAAAATATTTCAGGAGAGAGCTCTACTTTTCCAGAGGTGAAAAAGGAAAAGGAAAATACAGTTACAGAATGCAGAACAAACTTCTTCCAGTCTTTTCTACGAAAGGCATGCATTTACCCTTTTTTAATCTATCCCTGTGAAACCACAACACACGGTTGGAAACACAGCATAGGTGCCAGAATTAGGGGAGAGGCAAACTGGAGAAGCAGCTGAACTGAACTGTCACCAGCACTCCTGGATTACGTCACGCTCATTTGAATTCCTACGATACTTAATCTTGCACGGGTTGAATCCAGAGTGTTTCCAAGAACTGAGTTAATTAGTGAAATATCCCCAAATTAACTAACTCCCCTGCCAAGAAATGGGCTCTTCCATTTTCCTCACATGATTTTCTAGGCACTTTCACTTTTCCATATATAGGAGCAGCCCAGAGACTGACAGATCAGGCTAGGTAGGGATACAGACTTCAGGCACATGCGTACTCCTTGCATGCATACACAGATACAAGCCCATGCTGATTTCACAGACTAAAATTTGAGTTAGTATTACAGGTAGCGAGTGAACACAGTGGCAGTCCTGCTCAGAAAGAACCTTCAATTTTAACAGGAGGCACTGAAGGAAGAAATTTTCAACCACTTCTTAAAATAATCCATCAGGAAAAGCATCACAGCCATGAATGGGCCAGTGGATGGTTTATGCGATCACACGCTGGATGATGAAGGAGCTTTCATGTTCACATCCGAGTCAGTGGGAGAAGGGCATCCAGGTAAGAAGCCACTATGGCAAATGCATGAAAGGAAAAATACTTTCAATGAAAATGATTTTAAAAGTCCAAAGAAGAATGAATCTGCTCTTAGTGTTATTACAGAAAGCCTGTTCATCAGGGTGCTTTTTACGTTATTTCCATTGGACTTTTCCATGTAGACTACAGGACCGCTGCAACTAGAGTTCTTCTAACAGGACTTTTTGTGCCTTTGCTGGGTGTGTTACCTTGTGGAGGGCAGTGGGGTTCCTTGTTGCTACTCCTTCCTTTTCATCTTATTTGCTTTTTTATTCAGTATTACCATGTAGGCATTACTGTACCTCTGATAGGCTCAAGTTTCACATATGGATAAGAGTACATAGCTTGCCTCTCAAATTCCATATCCTTATGGGCACTGTGAAACTGTCTTGCATGTAGGCTGTACTCTAAAACTGTCACCCATAAGCAGTCTATTTTAAAGACTTGAAAAATCAGTGGTCCCTGCATCTGAACACGTCAAAGTTGCTGGCATGTTTTCTCCCATTTCATTATCTGGGTATTAATGCAATATATGGAATTGCTTAAGCAAATAGTGGGCAGATATTTGCTAAAATGTATGTATGGTCACCAGAGATAAGTTCAATTTTATTGGATGCAAATGGTCATCTGCCCAAAACACGTACTTTATGTCAAACGAGTCCAAGGGACAACAGACTGTTTGATGTCCTGAAAAGCATGTTTGTTTTAGAAGGTGGCGTGGCATCACGTACTTTTTGCTACAGAAAGGTGTTTTTTTTCTATCCTGTGATCATGTCGTAAATGGGTGGGATAACATAGAGAACATAAAGGTCAGCAGTGAGAATATAACGTCTGTAATTCTGATACACCTCTATAATATTAACTTATTAGTGCAGGTCAAGTCTGTGGCTGATGCAATTGAGTCCATTGCTGTCAATTTCAGGTTAAGCAAGTTGGAGTTCTTTCTGATGTAACACCATCAGAAAATGACAACCATATTCAGTCCTTTGGCTGTAAGTCCATCTCAAATTTGTGTATAATTACATCCAGCAACCACAGAACAACAGGGTTGCATATGAAAAATAGCATGCTATAAGGTGATCTTAAATTGACAGTGAATTTTCTGAAGATGACAGGTCACAACTGATGCTATTCTGATCATTTTTTAATCTCCTTGAGGTTGTAACAGGTAAGTCTCAGAATAGGAAGATGAATAGTTCAACTCAGCCCCCAGGTTTTTATTTGTCCCTTAGCTTCTTTTCTTTATCAGGTCCCTTTTTGTCTTGGTTCCTATGTTACAATATGACCCAGGTTTCAGTTGTTACTTACATTTTCTTCTTTATTTCCAAAAACTCTCCTGGGTCTTCTTTTAAGTCCTGTGAATGTTGTCCATCTCTGAAATAACCACCAGGCCTTTGACAAAATGTTACCACCAGTCAGATTTGTGAACATCATCTCATCTGCCAGAGACTGCTGGATCACTGGGTGCTCTGAGATGCATACACCCAAAGAGCTTTGTTGTAGAGGAGAGAGTGTAAAGTTGACATTTACTTAAGTTTTTCAGTGGTGTATTTTCCTAAAAAAAAATATGCATTTTGATATACACCTATGGGAAAAGAAATATCCAGATTTTCCAGAACAAGTATAACAGGATAACAGTAAATAACTCCGGGTGTTCCTGATCACGGTCCAGCAATAGGTCTTATTGGTCTCAGCAACAGGTCTAGTTTCTAATAGCAAATTGACTTTTACAACCTGACCAAATGACGTTTTCCCTGTCTGTGGTTTTACACTAGACGTGAGGATATACCATTAGCTTTTGGTCACCCAGGAGAATCTTGATTGTTTCTTAAAACTGGGGCCAGTTCGAGGCTGTAGTTGGGCTTTTGATTATGTTATCAGTAGTGCTAGAAGCTTATTAGGAGTTTTGTGTACCTCTGTTTGCTATCAGTTGATAATTTGCATGTTCCTGATTACTTCCATTCTGCATGTGGTAGCATAATTTTGCTCAAAGGTGTTATGTGAAGATCCTGAACCAGATCCTTGTCTGGTAGAAATCTGAGTTGTTCTGACTGTACTAGTTGAGTTGAATGCTCTCACATATACCTGCATGATAAACAAAGTAGAAGAAATTACATGCTTACTCATTTGTGTATAAAGACAACAGCCTTGTATCTGTACAGCGCTTTTGAGCTGTGTGTAATTAAGAAGCCCAAGTTCTGTAGAAGTAAGTAAATAGCTGGCAGTAATTAATACACAAACATTATATATGCTCCCCAAAGAAAAAAAAATCCAGATAAGTCTGTCTATCCCATCTTCTCAGACCCACTTCTTCAAAATGATTTGAGCATAAAGTTTTGAACTCCCTTCCAGAAGGTCTTTAATCCTGGCATTTAGTAGGGCAAATTCCAAACCCTCTGCAGGCTTACATGTAACCTCCTCCTTCCTGATGTAATAAAAGCACATGAATAACAGATTTTTCTTTTCTTAGCTGTTTTTTGTCATTTCTTCACTTTGTTTCACAGAACTGTAAGGGTTGGAAGCCACCTCTGAAGATCATCTAGTCCAACCTCTCTGATAAAATAGGTTCTCTCTTCATCCAGGAGAAGTGTGTCTGTGCTGCACAATGGTTTCATTGTGCTTTGAAAGGCACTGTGTGTTACTCTGACCCACAATTTCTTACAGGTGCCAAACTATTTAGAATTAATTCCTTCCCCTTTTTGGCACAGCACCAGATGGATTTGTCTGCACACAGAATGTCATTCAGCTTTGCAGTAAGTATTAAAACTATGAGAGAAAACACTTGCTAAAAGCACTCTCAACCATATAAAAAAAAAGTTCTTGTGAATATTGACAGAAGAAAAATCACCCCCAAGCCCCTCCCCTCAAAAAATCTGAAAGTGCAGATCATTCCAGTCAGCTGATGCTCACACATCTGATGTAATAATTCATAAAACTGCATACTGAGCAAGAGAACATGTAAGAAAAGCTGTTTTAACAGTGCAGCAGTGTTAATACTGAAGTGTGGCTGCTGTTTTCGATGAGTGCTCCTCAAGAATCTTTTAAGGAATGAAAAACAGTGAAATTCAGCTATTCAAAGTCTTTCCAAGGAAAGACGTTTGGGTAGGAAGCTCATTTTTCAGTGACATGCTCAAGACAAGAATCTGTGTTATGAAGTTTTAATTTTTCACAAAAAGATCCTGAGAATTGCTCAGTTTACCATATTTTGAATGCATAATTTCACCTTTGAGTGCTGTCGACATAAGTAAGGTCTATTAAAACTTGTGCTACCCAAAGTTATTTTGACGATTGCAGGTTTTTAAGAAAATGAACCTTACCTTTTGAAATGTTTGTTGTTTATGATATTTACTGCATGATTAAAGCTGGAAGTGTGGTAGTACCTGTTTGCAGTTTTAAAGGGTGAAGCTTTTTGAATTAAAGTTTTGGTTGTTGCTGTTCGTAGGTTTTATTTCTGATGAACGTATGGAGAGTCCTGAGAACTGTCTTCAGTTACAGAGCATTTCTTTTTTAAGGAGATAGCACTTATAACTGTTGTGCTGTTAATGTAGTATAGATTTACATAACAAACTTCTAGTCAACTATGCAAAACACCTCGGAGATCCTCCCAATCAGTGGAGATCACCTTTGTTGTTGAATAACTTCTTTACTTTACAATTTGGCAACTTAACATCTCAGTAGGGTTTATCATCAGACCCATTCATCCCTTTTATAGCTATCAAAAGCTGCTTCCATGGCTAGTTGGTTTCTCTGCCACAAGGCTGGCTCTGTGGCGTGATTGGATTTCCAGATAAGAATTCACAGTTATTTAATATCTTCCTGTTCAGTCAAGAAATCCTTAGGCTAGACATTGTTTTTGCAGTATGTATCTTACTGGATAGCAATTCACTATGTGAATTTAAAATTAAAAACAAACACAAACGCAAACATATTCTGTCACATTCAGCAGCTACAAGAGAGCTGTGACAGTTGAGATGATAAATTTAAATAACAGAATGAAAAGCGCACAAAGCCTGCTAAGCATCACTAAAAATAGAAATGCCAGGTTTTATTTTACATTAGAGACCTTTACTAATAGACATATGTGTTAGGCAGCTGATCATCCTGCTTGATTTCTCATTCGAACCGCGATGGCTGCCTCTGTGTCAATGAAAGTACCTCACTGCACTAGGACTGTTGGTTCTTGTGCCAGCCATCCATTTTTGAATGAACTACCAAAATGATTTGTCTCAACCTATTTTAATCCAAAATCAGACCATCAGCATGGTATTGTAAGTTATTCTAATTGATTTTTTCAATGATTAAAATTCTCACATGCATCAGAGGGGATTTTTGGTAGAAATTTTACACAGGCAATGAAGTCTCATCCAACAAGTCTTCACACACACCACTAAACAAACCATGGTTGAGTTCCATTCCTACCTTTTAAAAAGATATTCCCTTTTTAACCAGAGTCTTGAAGGAACCACGAATCCTATGCAGCTCTATATGAACAGCTTCAGTCGTTCCTTACTCTCAAGATTTGACTTTTCCAGTCTTTACCTATCTTTCTCTAATCTCCAGCTGTCAAATCTACTCACATTGTTGTCCATTGGACAGAAACGCATCTCAGCATATTACCTTTCAGGATTTTAGAGCCCTATTCAACACCCACTAGGATTTCCCGGGATAGCTTACCTTTCCTTCAGCCTTTCAGAACTAAGTTGAGCTTGAATGATTTCATTCTGTAAGATATTTTTTTCCCGATTTTGAGACATTTTTCTCAGCCCGCCTACTACAGCTAATGATCTCTTGAGACATTTCAGGGGAGTTCTAGTTCAGAAATTAATTTCAGCCTGCAAAATCTGTGTAAAGCTCTTTGCACTGGCTGGGTGCTGCTAAGTGTAATGAAGATGAATTAGCCATAGAGATTACTTGCATTCTTCTAGAGTTTTTTGGGAAGACTGCATTCAATGAGCAGTATTTCACATACAAGGAGCTTTAACTGATGTGGGACACTGTCATCTAATGCAGATGAAGATATGCTTCATGTGGGACAAGAACAGGGAGAAAGGTTGTTTCCAGCTGTATAAACTTTCTGTGGTGAAAAAAGACTTTATGGGTTTCTTAATTACTTGGAGTTTGCTGCAGGGCTCTGGACCTACACTAAGAAGGTCATCCTGTCTCGGTTACTCTGTTGTCACACCTAGGTATTAAAAAACTAGTATTTTCATCTATAATTTTTGCTTTAATGCTTGAAAATATGGCCTTTTTGTCTAGTAAAAAATGGAAAATTTGAAGAGAGCAAGCATTTTAATCGAAGTCCTGCTACCTTTGTCCCTAATCTTCCTAAGCAATGCTCATTTGGACTTCTAAATAATTTACAAGAATAGCATCTGATTCCTGTTTGGTAATAATTGTCCCAGATTTAGTAATACATGCTCCATTCTTGAGAGGCAGAAGGCCCAAATGCAGCTTACCTTTACTAATCATCTTTTGTACTCATTCTCTTCATACTGAAGTGATTAATACATGCAATAACACTGGCATATTAGTTGTCTACTCTGTGATCTAAAGCCTTCATCAGGCGTTATCAGCGGCCTTATTCAGGTACATTCTAACTTTCTGCTGGGCAGATGGAAGTTAGAGGTAAGAATATCAGCTTCTTTTTATCATACTGCTGCCGTGGACTGCGTGCTGTAATGGTTGTGGTGGCAGAGAAGAGGCAGGGAGTAAAACGTCTTAGCCTCTCAGGTAACTCATAACATAACTCTATGCATAACACATTTGTTTCACGGTGATTTGAAGTTATAAGTAGTATTAGTTTATGACTAGTAAGTACATTCCTTGTTTGATCTATCTACTGGTCTCGCTTTCATGATATGGCATGGGACTTTCTATCTAGTTTGCTTAAAAATACTTCAATAATAAGCAGTGTAAGAATACCTGTCTATCCAAACAGATGCAAAGAGTCTGTGTTTTGTATTGAAATTCCTGTCTTAAACAACAGTTAATTAATTAATTGTTTAACTGTTTAAAAAACAATTAATGTCTTGCAGATAAAATCTGTGATCAAATCAGCGATGCTGTACTGGATGCCCATCTTAAACAGGATCCAAATGCCAAAGTTGCTTGTGGTAAGTCGTTTGCTGCATTGCTTTCAGCCACTGTTCTTTTACTGTTACTATGTTGGCAAAGAGCTTGGCATCACATGCTAAGTCATTTCACTATCAAAAATTGTATGAAGAATACAGTCTTCAAGACAGTGAGAGATGAGGAGAAACAGCAGAAGTTCTTATGAAGGCTAAAGCAGCAGTAAGGAGTAACTTCCAGATGGATGGGATAGTTAATTTTCAGTGTGGACTGAATATTCTGAGGAGAAATACATTGGATTTCATCATTCAATATTTGAATGCCTTTCTACACAGTACATTTATTATGCTTAATAAAGTACTAATTTTCAAGTCTTAGTCCCCATGACTGCTTATTTTCTCTCCAGAAAGAGTTGTACCATCATTCCTCAGCTAATTTTCTCAGTTCTTTTAACTAAATCTCAGCTTCAAAGTCTTTCTCCTTGGGCTGGAGGCAAGTTCTCAGAACAGCTGGTCACTGATGAGAATTATTTAACCTCACTGTGTGTCTTAGAATGATTATGTGGACAAAGAAATCCTTTCCCTGAACATCTCTACATATAACTCAGTTATGCTGAATGCTTGAGTGTTACAGTTTCGAATTGGACATAATTGACTTTTTCATGCTTTCACACGTGGTGAAAGAAATGGGAGGTAAATATTTCAAAAAATATGCATTAAAATACTAAGATGGTATGCACCTGGTAGATTTCTCTAAATCACCATAATCACAAACATAGTTGTTTTTCTTATTGGGCTGGTTATTCTGCTACTGTAATGCCATTTTCATCTCTGTTTTCAGAGACAGTATGTAAAACAGGAATGGTGTTGCTCTGTGGGGAAATCACATCTCATGCTATTGTGGATTACCAGAGAGTTGTCCGAGATGCAATTAGACACATTGGCTATGATGACTCAGCTAAAGGTTGGTGGAAAAACTCCTGAAATCCCTGAAGAGCAAGCAGTAGGCAACTGCAAGCCAGGTCTGTTAGCACTTCTTTACGTGGGCTTTAGCAAGCCTGATACAAACTCAGTATCCTGTGTGAAAGCTGCTTAACATGGTGCTACGTGAAACACTTTCTGGCTTTATCCCAGTAAGTAGAAAAAAAACATTGTATGTTTGTTAAAACTGAGAAGGAGTGGGCAGAATATACTTTGAACTGTGAATCCCAGCCACAGAATCTACCACTAACGTAAACGTGTGAGAACTTGAATCTGCTACATGGCAAGCTGGTAGATGCATCTTGGTGAGGAAAACAGGGAAGAAGAAACTTAGGTTTATTCTTACATATATGTACTACGGTGGCATCCAGAATGACTGGGAGACTCTCACTGTGCAGAGCACTCTGAACAAATGAGGAGCATGTAGGCCAAGTCAGATTTGTGTCTTGTAGAAATGATAAAACACAATGTATACACCAGACATATTCCACTACTGGATTTGCCACTAATTTCTTAATGATACAGTTATTTCAATTACAATAATTATACCTTTCGTGGGCTTTTATTTAAAAGCTGTTGTTAGCTGCAATCCTTTTATAGCTGTGTAATTTCCAGGGAGATTGTTGTAGGAGAGAATAGTAGCAGCACATCTGCAGTTTGCCTCCATCATGACACAGCAACAGGCTTCTCAGAATATACTGGTTCATCTATTAGTTCATAAATCTGATTTTCATTTTAACTGCCAAAATTATAAGGGTAGATGCAGTGAAAAACATTTGCTATATGGAAGTAAAGGTAAAGATAAAATAATTGCATACTGATATATGGTTTTCATCTCATTATAGCCTATTTAAAAGAGGATGATGAGGATTCTTCAAGTGGATCATATGCATATGGACATGTATATGTGATTTATTAACTGAATGTTAGCAGTAGTTACACTTCTAGGAAATGCTGGATTCGGAGAAATACAAATTATTCTTAATATACCCTAGGGAAAGGTGGAAAACTTTGCTTTAGTTGTATAAAAGTCTTCAAATTTCTTTTTTAAATTTTCCTTTCGGTCTTTGAATGTAATGTAAAGTAATCCCCTGTTTCCAGATTTTCTGGGAGACTCAAATCCGTTTTTTTTCTCTCACATGAACCCCTACAAGAGATCTAGGTACATAACACTGCTTTGCATGTACTATAAGTATATCAGAAAGCAAGTTCTCAGCAACTGAAGAACATCAGCTCATAGGAATTTATACAGAGGTTTTTAATGCTGTTTGTCTGGGAGAGGCTTATCATTTACTTTTTCTCTTTTTTTTTCTTACCACTTATCTCCAGTTAGCTGTTTCTAAGTGGCACAGGGTGCCAATGCAAGAGAAAACAAACAGTAACAATCAATAAAGGCAATCCTGCTTAACCTACCACCTCTGCCACAAAATTAAGGTCTATTGACAAGCGTTTATCAAGAAGTAGCAGTTAGATTATGAATACTGAATGCGGTATCCTTCAGAATGAAAATTCTGCTCTCTGGTTCTGTATTGCTGTCTATCGAGTCCAATTCCTGGTTCCACACAACTGTGGCAGACAAAAAATTATTTGTCACTATTCTTTTCTTTTTTTCCAACTAGGTTTTGACTACAAGACTTGCAATGTTTTAGTGGCACTGGAACAGCAATCACCTGATATTGCCCAGGGTGTCCATTTACACAGGGATGAAGAGGACGTCGGTGCTGGAGATCAGGTAGATGTGACATCATACCTGATATATCCAAAATATTTGAATGGAAAGAGCTTAGCTCATCTCACTACTACGTTTTCTAAAACAAAACCCATCTGAGGATTTGCACACTTCTAGCTCGGTCTAACCCAGAATAAAAAACATAGCCTTACTGAGACAGTTGGAAGTTCTTTGCAGGCAGGCTTTCTGCTGGATTTTATTATGGCGCTCCACACAAGCCAGGAGAGTTCTCTCAGTCTGTAGTACTGAGGATGCAGTCTGTAGATCCTCACAAAGGTTTTTGCTTACATTTCTTATATTTTTGTTGACTGGCTTGGATGCCTCTGACCATTCATCTTGCAGCCAGACCTGTTTTCTAAGATGAAATAAACAAAGGGCCTTAGCACTTTCACAAAGCTCTTGAGATTTTACGCAGCAAAAAATTAGGCAATGTTTCAACTGTCTGCAGCATTAGTAAAATGAAGGCAAATATGCCAGAGTACTTTTAATTCTCCCTTATTTCCCAGAGGCAGAGATCTGTTTTATTATAATAGGTATTCCACATAATTAAGGTTGTCCAAGCTCCATTTCTGTGAGCTAAATAACATGTGTAGATAATTACAGCATGTTCCCAGGAGAAAAATGCTAACATAAAAACTCCATAATCTGACGGATGCCTGTATGAATGAGTTTAACATTTACAGTAGTTATCATTAGTAGCAATATCTAGTTTATAACGATGCTGTTGAGAACCATAAATGGGGATATCAGAGTCCAGGAGCCAAGCTAATATTGTTTAAAATAAATAAATAAATAAACAAACCTTGCAGACAAAAATTAAAATGCTTTTATGCTGTCATGAGGACAAAGGACTACAAAAGACGAAAAGATTTCTGACTTCCTTTAGCACTTGCGTGGTCTCCTTCCCCATTGTATCTTAATAGCTACTAGTCATTATTTTTGTATCACAGCATACCCTGAATGAGGAGAAAGAAAACACTACTGACTCTACTTAACAAATGGTAACGTGACACAGGGACTGGGGCTTAACAATAGGGGAAGCTGTGACTAGAAGCACGCTATGCTGCACTGCAAATCTGACTCAGGTACCTTAGCTGTTGAATCGTACTTCTTTTTTGCAGCATTCAAATTGCATTCCTCTGAGAAGTCAGATGTGAGCTTCCGTATGAGTAAGCATCAGTCTAAGCCTCTACAGTCCTTACAGAATAGTAAAAGCACCTTTTGTGTCACAGACTTGTCCTGAAATTGTTTAGCTCAGACAGATCTTTTTCTTTTTTCCAACGATTTATTTTTTTTTCCACCCAAACTTTCTCATTTTTGTCTGGTTTTCCAACTCAACACATACATTTTCAGGACTTCTGCAAAAAATTCTTGGAGTGTGGTTTGTTTCTCATTTCACTGCAGCGTGTTGAAACCTGATCTGAATTTAGGCTTCTTAGATTGCAACGTGAAATAGCAGAAAGCAAACCTGAGGCTGCTGTTCGCTCTTTGATTCAGATGAAATCTCATTGCCTTCGGTTGTGGTGCTTTTTAACAGTGATTGAAGTCTCTTCTCTCCTCCTGTAGGGTTTGATGTTTGGTTATGCAACGGATGAAACAGAGGAATGCATGCCTCTAACAATTATTCTTGCTCATAAACTGAATGCCAGGTTAGCAGAGCTGAGGCGCAGCGGGGAGCTTCCTTGGCTGAGGCCTGACTCCAAGACACAGGTAAAAGTTGCTGTCATTCTGGTTTCTCTCCTCTACCAACAGAGTAGCAATCCAATCAGTTACCAATCGTCCTTGAAAATCATCCCATTTTACTTTTCTAAAATGTTATATATGTTTAAAGAAAAAATAAAAGGCACCTCAGAGTACCAAGGTTGCTACTGAATGAGCTACAATTAGCAGGGAAAGAGTTTCCACTGCTTATGATAGCCTCCTTGACTGGTAGAAAACAGTTAGCTTGTATCAGACTGCTAGAAGCACTTGACTACGTACAAGTGAATAAATGTTTTCTGTTGCTCCTTCCCTTCTCCCTGCTTTGCTCAGGTCACTGTTCAGTACATTCAGGAGAACGGAGCGGTCATACCAGTGCGTGTTCATACCATTGTGATCTCAGTACAGCACGATGAAACCATTTCGCTGGAGAATATGCGCAAAACCCTGAAGGATCGTGTGATTAAAGCTGTTGTCCCTGCAAAATACTTGGATGAGAGAACTATTTATCACCTTCAGCCTAGTGGACGTTTTGTTATTGGAGGGCCTCAGGTTTGCATTTATTTTGATGCTTCTATCAGCTTGTCATCCCCAGTGTTTGTGTGCCTTATCAGAGATGCTCAGCTAGCCTCGCACATCCACTCTAAGTTGTGAGAAGCAAGCTGTCCAGTGGAAGTTCTAACTGTGGCTGCAGGTGGGAGTGGCACTCAGGGTTTCATGTGCTGTATTCCAAAGTAAGCTTTGAGGGCATGGTTGCATCATTCTCTGTGTTGCAACTTAGGCAGATAAGCTGAGTCAAATTTGATATCAAACATACAAGCCCAGCTCTGGGTTTCTTAGTCCTGAATCCAACACTGTATGAGACAAACAAACCATTTCATGGAAAGCATGCCTCACAAAGAGATGGACAACAGTAGGTTTACATATTTTACAATGAACATGGTCTTCAGACCTATATAGTTCTATCCCACACCAGTGAAAGCTGAGGTGCTCATCTGTTCTCAAAACCTGCTCGGAAGGAGGTTGTGGATGCACCATCCCTGGGCCAGGCTGGATGTGGCTCTGGGCAGCCTGGGCTGCTGGTTGGTGACCCTGCACACAGCAGGAGGGTTGAAACCAGATGGTCATTGTGGTTCTTTTCAACCCAGGCCATTCTATGATCCTGTGACAGGCTGTTCTGGTTAAAAAGCTAACGTTACTTTTGCTTTATCTGGATAACATGGGAACTGGGAGGGATAATTTAGTCTCACACTTGTGTAAGTCAGAAAGAAATTTCACACTCTGTAGGACTGGGATTTTTAAGATTAAGGTTTTGAGAACAATTTCACAGCATGCACTAAGTTTTTGCCCTTGTCACAGCAAAACTTCAAAGCCCCTTCCTGAAATTAGATTGAAGTTTGCAGCAACTCCAAAAACTTTTGTGGTTGTTATCATTCAAATTAATTCATTTACTGGAATTTGCCAGAGGTATTTCTGTGGCTCTATGTCTTTACATTAGTGCCATAGAACAGGCAGGAAAGTGTCGAAGTTGATCACTGTTGCACATTATTTTTGCATAGCTGAATCAATCACACCACTATCGTAGCGTATTGTTGATGTTTTAGACTACAGATATACTGAACTGTAACTAGGAGAAAAATCAACCTGTGTAGCAAGCATAGCTACTAGCTAAGGTGACAACAACACGTAAAAAATTTTGAGGTGTGCACTTTTCCATTTAAAAATGTAGTATTACTAGTTGTAAGCCAACCAGAAATGGCTTGTTGGAAACTCTTTTTTGTTTTTATTTTTCAAGTTTGCACATACAAACACAGGTATGTCGCAGTGTGTGTTTGCAGCTTTCGGAACCTAGGATAAGCTTCCTTAGCATGAGTCAGTCTGCTTGCATGTCTGTGGCCTTACAATCGCTGTCATCATTGGGCTTGTGCAACTTATGATAGCGTTGTGGCAATTAAAAAAACAAACATTTCCCCATCTGTTGCATCTTCAGCTTTCCAGGTACCAGTAAGTTTTGTTTTTAACAAAGCAAGCTAAGGAAGTCTGTCTTAAACTTCATCTCAGTTTATCTAAGGATGAAAACTAAAGCTCACTTGGGATTTTCCCATTGTTTCCAAGTCCAGTGACAGCTTGAACTCTGCGCTTGTTCTCACTGGCGTCACAGTTTTCCCAACAGCATCACCTGATGGTGATGTGAGGACATTACAGCTCTCCTTAAAGCGTCTTTTGCAGGCTTTATTTGCACACTTGCAGTCCCTTGAATATATATAAGTTTTTCTATGCATACTTTTTACCTGTCCATTTCTCTTCCTCTCAGTCAGTTCTGTAGTCAACTCAACACGTAAGGTGTTCTCACTGCACCCATCTGTGCTATCAGAAATTAAGATTTTAGTCCAATTCTAAGAAACCCAAGAGGTTCCTTCATATTAAGTTTTTAACAGAGTGGGAAAAATAGTGCCAAAGGTTTTCTTCTGTGTGTATGTTTAGTCTTTCTAAGAACAACTTTGGCTTTCCACTTGTTTGCTATGCAAACATTCCAGCAGTTGAATTTTACTAGCACGATATTCTCCACAAAAAGAACTTCAAGCCTGCCCATAGGGGTGAAGGCTGAATGTCAAATGTTTAAACATTTATTAGGTTTGGGGTCAGACAACTGGTCAGGAAAAGATCTGTAAACCGAGATTGAATGAAAATTCCAAGTACTTTTAAATATGCAATCAAGGATAGCTTTAACTACCTATTCTTCCATACCTGCTGTGTACAGTTTAAATGAGTGTATAGATAACGTGAAGCTGGACATGTGTTTCTAGCACATAACTGTCTGACAGTTTCTGTGATGATACTGCATCAGAAGTGCTGAGTGTCAGCCTCCGTGTAATGGTGTGTAAGGTCGCATAGGTGTATTTTGCAGTGGTAAATAATAATTATCTTGTATATTAGTCACACAACTTCAGATTTTGTCCAAAAAACAAGAAAACTGATCTATCTGTATGTATATTTTTAACCTAGCATAAAATCTCTCAGTGGTTCAAATATGGCATGTACTTTGTGAGCAGTACTCCATATTCAGTTTGAATGTTGTAAATAGGTCACTCTTAAACCAAGGTTCCCATGTTATTCCTATGCTTTCGAAACAAGCACTGAATGCTCTAGCTACCTAGGCGTGATATGCTTTGTCTGACTACCAAACACCATTCATGACCGGGCTGTCTTATGAATCTGCCTTTAAAGAGCATTTATAGCCTCTGTTGCAACACAGTGAGATGAGTTCATCCCTTCAGCCATCACACAATAATCCACAACTGGAGAACTTCCTCATACAGTATAGTCCTCTGAAGACTGCACAGCCTTGTTTCAGAGTTATAAAAAAATGCCTTGTAAAGTGGCACAGTTCTTTTACTGATCCAGGGTGATGCTGGTGTTACTGGTCGAAAGATCATTGTGGATACGTACGGCGGCTGGGGAGCCCATGGAGGTGGTGCCTTCTCTGGCAAAGACTACACAAAGGTGGACCGATCAGCTGCGTATGCAGCCCGTTGGGTGGCCAAGTCTCTTGTGAAAGCTGGTCTCTGTCGTCGTGTTCTGGTTCAGGTATGGTTTGTTCCTTGTGCTGCTCTTTTCAAAAAGCTCGTTCCTTTCCAGCTTTACCTCGCATAAACATCATACAAGACACTACTAGAAGCTGTCTCGGCGATGGACTGGGGGAGTAGAAAGACTTCCTGATAGACACATTACAGCTACTTGAAGCTGGCCCTTCTTGCTTAGCTTCCCTTTTATTGACTGTTTTTTCCAGACATTCACTGAGCTTAACTATTGGATGCTTACTGTCATGTGGACAAGCACAGGTAATGGGGGAAAACATTATCAAGAAACTTCTGTATTTTCAAAGACATTTTAATCTGCAAATACAGAGTGTGTCAACACATGGCATAGTCTTCCTAAGAATGGTCTTGAATGAATACTTGGATCTTTTGCACACTCTTGCCCACTGAAGCACCGTGTTTATTTGTTAACTACAGTGTACTTTTTTCCATAGGTTTCTTATGCCATTGGAGTAGCTCAACCACTCTCAATTTCACTATTCACTTACGGAACCTCCCAAAAATCAGAGAAAGAGCTGCTGGACATTGTGCACAAGAACTTTGATCTGCGGCCTGGAGTCATTGTCAGGTATGGAAACACCTTGATGATCACGTCCTAGAACTGCTTTCTTGCACAACTATTAGATATTATAGGGTGATAACCATTCTACTAAGCCAGCACAGAGTTGTTCTATGCACTTCTGAAGAGACATTTTGTCGGACTGCACAGCTGATAGCTTTCACGTAGCACCAGCATTTCATGTATTTTAAAATGACAGATACTGTTTTCAAGTTTCATATACTTTCAGCCTTTCACTAAATGGAATTGATATATGTAAAGCTATAAGATGACGGAAAGCACAGCAACGACAACACAAGAGCTAAACCTCAGGCTACAGCAAAAGAGAATATACTGAAATGTGACAAAGACAGATGCAGAAGTAAAGAAAAAAAAACCTGCTTACCCTTGTAAAACTTCAGATACACAGGGATCTTTAACAAGATCCCTTTGCTTCCCCCTGGCAACCCTTAAATGAGGGCTGGGAAGGGGTGGATCCTGGCTCCACCCTTTCTGGTCACTCAGCTGCACTGAGTGCACCTGAGCTCCCCTGAGTTGGCCCTGCCTTCCCACCAGGTGCTTCATCACTGTTTCAAGCTGTGACTTAGAATTTCTGCTATAATATAAAATATTTTCTTATCTTATTTTGCTATGAAAAAGAAATAGGTTTTATTTTATGAAATTAGTGCCATGTACTTCTTCTTTTCTATTAAAACTCATTATTCTCAGTAATAGGAACATTTTCTGTAGCCCTAAGGGAGTTCACATGTATGCTTTGTTGTCAGCTGTATAGTTTGGGTACGTTATGCTGAGCGTTGCCAGCAGGTCAAGGGAGGTGCTACCCTGCCTCTACTCTGCCCTGGTGAGACCTCATCTGCAATTCTGTGATTGTCTGCTTCAGTTTACATTTGGACACAATCACTGATACATTTGTATCTTCAGAATATGCTTCCTTGGTGGGGGTTATGAACTGGGTATCTATGTCAAGATTTTACTTTTACTGAAAAATACTATGAATATTATATGGTGAAGAATTTTATTTTATTTTATTTTAATTATTCACACAGGGATTTGGATCTAAAAAAGCCCATTTACCAGAAGACTGCATGTTATGGTCACTTTGGAAGAAATGAATTCTCATGGGAGGTGCCTAAAAAGCTTGTGTTTTGACCCTTGCCATCTATCTTTAAAAGCAGAAAGGAAGAGAAGTTCACTAGGATGAGGATGCTTCCAAAAATCAAATTTGACAGCTTTGTATTCAACCAAAGGAATTTTAGATTTTAAATGGAAAGGAAAGGATATTTTCTTGGAGATTGATTTTTTTTTTTTTTTTTAGCCCTCAGTGTCCTTCATTATCTAGAATATACAAGACAATCTTGTTTTTAATCAACATAAGACAACAAAACACAGTTTACTTTTTATTGCTGCTCCATTGGTTCCTTTGATAAAGGTCAAGTATGACTCAGGTACTCAAACCAATGGCTGAACCTCAAACCTTTCATGGGCAAAGGAATGGATGACTTTCCCAACTGACTAAGGATCAGCAGATCTCTTACCTCTAATTAGACAATGGGAAATTCTGGGGTCCAATTTCCTTACTGGAGTTAGCACTGCATGCAGCTGGGGGTTGCTTTGATGGGAGAAGGCTGGATATCACGTAACTGTATCTTGGCCTCTTTAATGGAAGATGTTACCAGATACATAATATTTAAATCTTCTTAACCGAATATGTGCTGTTACTGTTGTGTTTCAATTACCTGTGTTTTTGAAACATGTTCTCCTATAAAGCAATCGTACAATAAAAATCTTTTTCCTACCATGCATGTGAGGGTGTCTCTTTTTTCTCTGTTTTCTAACATTACATTATAATGGTCTTCTCCACTTAGCCTCTAATAGTCTGGTAGGATTTTTGTTTATTAACGTGACTAAATTTTAATAGCTTTTGGAATGGTGATATGAATTTATATGTCACTGCATTCGTGATTATTATTTAGTCCTTCTCATTAATAGAAACTTGAACAGGTGTTAAACTCTCAAGTTTGCCCTTGACAGTATTCTCTAAAGTAATATTTGCTCCCGAATGTTAGGTTTATTGCATAGCATGGTATATTTTATCTGAATTTGAAATAAAATAAAAAAATGCAGAGGAATAACTGCAGAACATCAGAATAACATGCGCACTACGTGGTTAAAATTTGAACCACTGGCCTATCCAGCAGTCTCTCATCAAAGAACTAACCACTAGATGGCTGTGCGTCCCTCCGCAGCTGAGGGAGCACGTCTGTGTGGAAAGCATGTCGGCATTTGTGCGGGTACTCAGCTGCTAAATTTGGATACCTGCACCCTCACTGCTGCTGGAGATGGTGGCTGCTTTGCGTTGTACCATTTCTGGGTACCTGGTGAGTATGATGGGTTAGTTGTGATTGAAACTGATGACAAGGCTGTTGTTGCTGTGCTATTGCATTTATTGTTCTATGAAGTAACGGAGTAAGTAAATTGTTTGCAAAGGACCACAAATTAATCCCAGGCTTGTTTAGTTCAGGAGGATGTTGGACCTTTATCCTCTGTGAAAAGTTTTGTTTGTCAACAGGCAACAAGGGTGAACTTAACGCTACGGTACAAGGCTCACCTGCTTATGGCCCCAGGAGTCACTAAAATCTAGTTTTATGCTTTAAACAGCAGCCTGTTAGATAGTCTGCCCTGGACAAGTCCTGGTACCCCATATTTCTCTCCAGAATGAGTTTCATTGCAGAGTGTCATCCAAACAGATGTTGAGGTGGAGAATACCTGACTGTGATGATTGTTTAAGAAAAGCTGTCATTTATTCTCTTGTTTCAGTCCATCACAGACAAAACTATGCCTGCTCAAACCAGAAGCTTTTCCACTTTACTCATCATGCTAATGTGCTAGGTGAACTGTGAGTTGGGCAGAATAAGTAGTAGGTTTGTGTGTAGGAGGTAGTCCTTACAGCGTTAATCAATGGCCCTCGTTAGACCCGTGAACACATTCTGGCAGGCAAATACCTGAATGTACAGTTGTACCTTAAATAATTGGCAAAAATGATTACCCAGCTGCATGTTGCTGATCACACAAGGAATGAGATTGCTGTGTGTGTGTAAGCTTCAAAAATGCAAACTGTTTGGGGCTAGGTCCTATTGATCTGCCCAGAATCACAAACTTTGGCTTTTGGTATTAAAAAGTTGTTTTGCTAATGAACTTACAGGAATGTATACAGGATTATTTTTATGATTAAGAGGGCTGTCACCATTCATGCTGACACAGAACTATTTTGTGGAAGTGTGTTATGGTTACCTGCGTCCCTTTATCGAGGGACGAGGGACGAGAGACAAGGACAAGAAAACACATTTTGTCCTCACAGCAGAGGCCCTGCCATTGGCTTCACAGCTTCAGGATCTCATAATGGGTTATACTGCAACTAAGAGAAGCAAACAAGAAAACAAAATAAATACAAAGACACCTGAAAGACTGCTGCATAAATAAATATGTTTCGCAACCTGGCATGAAAGCAGAACATTTCTGTCTCAACCAAAACAAATATCTGCAGAAAAAAAGAAACAAACTGTGCTGCACAAACAGTAAAAGGAAGAACCATTAAGGAATTTGGTGGTGGTGGTGTGTATGGAGGGGTTATTTTTTCTTAAAAAGCATGTACGTAGGTCAAAGAGCAGACCTGATGTTTGGGGTGCTGGGATGTGCAGCTGGTGCGCCCACAGGGTTGGCACAGGCCTGTGCATTCCATAAGAGGTTGGGCACTGAGACCTGACCCCTGAAAATGGGGCGGTCAGCCAGTCACTCCCAGCATGTCAGCAGGATCCGGATTACTGAAGTAATCTGCTAGTAAAAGGTAGAAATGATCAAACTTAGGTGGTAATTTTGCTAATTAATCGGCATCTCTCATGAGTGGACGTGAGGATGCACGAAGTTCACGGACCTATTTAAAAAATGCAAACTACATCTAGAAATACCATGCTACTGATATGGTATGCTTGGAGGTTCATGTTCTCAGGATTTTGTGGGGTTTTTTTTGTTTGTATGTTTGTTTTTTCTGCCAGGTCTCTGCTTTGTTTAGTTTGTATTTAATAACCTGGAATGGAAACCATATGGAAACTGGAAGCCCTCCTTACTAAGTAGCTAAGCTCTGGATGCTGCAAGATAACATCACACAGCCCCTCGATCCAAATCTATTTAGCCATTATCTGCTGACCTGAGCTTTCTCTTTCAGAGTGAGATATAAGGTTGAGGTCCTTCAGTATAATTATGTCTCCTAAATGAATGTGCACATGTGAGACAGACAACAGACACTAGCTCAGAGATGGATACAGCAATAGTGTTAGAGAGGAAGAGAGCAAGAGCAGGAAAGCATGTGCTAACCATGTTTACAATACAGCGGTAATTGATCCAAAGCCAGCCCATCCCTGTGCTGTAACAAGACCCTCCCCTTACCCTCCTCAAAGCACTCTGCAGGTTGCCCAGTGGCTTCCTGGCAGGTTGGGCAATACCGCATCCACACCGGGTGCCAGTGACAGGCACAGTGCAAACAACCAGCCACCTATTTACATGTAGCGGTCTGTCTGGTTCCAGCGCTTAATCTTCCAGGCTCCACCGGCAGCAAGTAGCCAGCCCCTGATCTCCTGCAGCAAAAATGCCGTTTGGCTCCTGCCCGTTCTGGAGAATGCTGTTTTTTGTAAGTTTAGCAGGGTTTCTTTCAGGTGAGGTAATACTGTTTTTTGATGTGAATAATAATTACTTAAAAATTGACTATCTTACAGCAAGGAAACATCCTACTTGGGAACCCAGCCCTTAGTAGCCACCAATATGCAATTAGATTGCTAACTGTTTGTGCAGTTCAGTCCCACTTAATACCAAGTTGCCTCAGGCTAGTGCCTCAGTTCTAGCACTGCAGTTCAGTGGCACGATTCTCATAAGCAAGTACTGGTATGGGAACTTTGGGGTTTATGTGGGTGCCATAAGGGTTCACTAACCAACTACCTATATACATCTCTGTATGTCTTTCAGATTTGTCTGAAACTGGAGCTTTTGCCAGTCAGAGTGACTGCGACAGTACAACCATAGATAATGTGACTCAGAGCCTTCAGGTAAGAGGACTAAACCAGAGCAGTTACACAGACCCTTCCTGCTGGTGGCTGGGGCAACAGAGCCCCATAGGGCAGGCACATGAGGCAGTGTGATCTTGTGGGAGAGCTCTACTGGTGTCTTCTTCAGCTGCTCTGTGACAGCGGGGTTGGAGATTCATAATCCTTGAGGTCCCTTCCAACCCAGGCCATGCTGTGCTTCTGTGCTCCTGTACATGGCGGCAGGGGAGGTGACGAAAGAGCAAAGTATGAGTACAGGCATTGACCTGCTGTGTCTTTGATCCTAGCACTGCTTGTCAAAAATGACCTTACAGAGGTGGTTTCCAGTTTTACTTTGCTCTGCATACACAGAGGTGCTTGCAGATAAACAACCATCTCTTCTAACTCTTGTGCAATGTTTTCAAACCTTAAGTAGTGTTAAATAGTTTAAATGCAAATAAAGCCACTGAAAGCCTCTGCTTTGTGACTTTGTGCCCTACCTTCTATGGGATAAGTATGTCACAATGGAGTGACCAGCCAATTAACCTTGGTAGAAATGGTAGAAAGTATTTCTTTAATGTCCGTATGACCTATGCCCACCACTTCCACTGATGTCTCTGAAAGCTGAGTTACCCGTTGTTGACAAGTGCTGAGGGCTGAGACAGAGGGCTGAGAGCTAGACTTTTTCTTGTGTCTAAGTACACACTAACCAGGGTCTGTTATAGAGATGGCAGTCACTTGTAGAGTTTCCCACAGTTCTTCTCTTTCCACACATGTGTGTAGGCACATACATATGGAGTGAAAGATACATTCATACTTATATAGAGCAACAGCTAGATAAAACTACAAATAACTTCTTTATTTACACTTTCACGCTGTCCTTGCAGGTGTTCAAGGCCAGGTTGGATGGGGAACCGGGCAGCCTGGGCTGGTATTAAATGGGAAGGTTGGTGGCCCTCCCTGTGGCAGGCGGGTTGGAGATTCATGATCCTTGAGGTCCCTTCCAACCCGGGCCATTCCGTGATTCTGTGATTTCACAAATACTTACATTTACTTACACACGGAGGAACTCTGTGAGACGCTAGCATTCAGAAACAGGAGTAACAAACCAATGTTTTATGCAGAAAGGAGGTACATACAACTGTTTACAAAGACGTTTTCTCAGTCTCAGTATGAAGAACCCTATCTATTCTTATTCTTAAATTTATTCCAAGGCTTTTCCTACTGAATGTATTGTTTTTTCCCCTCTAACTCCATAGAAATATTCAACATGCCTTCCTGAAATGGCCAAAAAAGATGGACGAGATTCACTCAATCGCCTTATCTGGATACTGAAAGACAGCCTTACTCTTCTGCAACCTTTGCAAGGCAAATGTGAGGCCCCTACTGCAGCCACACTTCTCTTTTTTTGGGTGTTGAACAAAGCAGCAGCAAAGATGCCACAGAATATATATATTTTTAAACTGAATTCAGCATGAGCTAAGTCCCTGCATTTTTTGAGGGAAAAAATCATAAAGAAAAGGAATTACAGCAGGAATCTAGAGAGCAGGGGTGCTTGCCACTGCATCTGGGAGGCAGGGAAGCCCCACGGTGGTGCTGGGCCTGGGAGTGGGCACCTCAGTCTTGTTCTGAGACATGCTTAGCTGGTTCTAACCCCAACAGCGCTGAATGTTGATGCTGTGAATGCAAAGGCCTCTTTGACCCACTTTTAAAGCGTAACTTTGGCTGCCAGGCACTTCGTTTTCACAGCAACAAGTGATGGAAAATTGGGCATTGCCAAAATTAAACAAAAAAAAATGCTGTTAAGCAAACAAAAATGCCTGCTTTGCTCAAGTCAGGTAATGGGGAAGTTATCACTTGCACCAGGACAATGAATATGCATGTAGTTTGCTTGGGAAGAGAACTGTCTACCCATTTTCACTTCTTTTTTCTTTCTTTTTTTTTCCTTTTTTAAAACTCACATGAAAGTTTGCAAGCATCTACCTCAGTGCCCGCAGCCTGTCGCTCCAAAGAATGGTGGGATAGTGTGCATCACTATTGGTAGCACTGAGTACTGCAAACCCATGTGCAACAAGGTAATATTCACAGTTCACTGCTACTAGGTTGCTGGCTTTATTCATTAATGTACAGATGCTTTATTATGGTGCAGTGCATTATTTCCTCATTACACTTTTTTCCCCTCTATGATAGAGAGAAGTTGTAGTGCTGTACTGATCTTTGCTGGCTGAATGTTTCTTCATTTACGGTTACTGTGATGCAGGCTGAGTCGTGTTTGTCCCATCCCTCTTCCCCAAGGGTTACGATTTCTCGTTCCTCAGAAGCAGCAGACTGTATGAAACCTGTGGTAGTAGCACTGGGTTTACCTGGACGACTCAGCTGACTGGAGGGCAGACACTGGCTGTCTGTGAACGTGAGTAGTCCTCAAACACCTTAATATGTGTGGGGGGGGTTCAGGGAGGGAAAAAAAGGAGGAAAGAAAGAGGAAAAACCTTCTTGGCACGTGTGAGACTGGGAGAGTTGATGCTGGACTGGCCTCTGGTCTACAGTGCCCGAAATCTTGCTTATTTTAAAACCACCATGAAGGTCTGCGCTGGTGAGCGCTGCTATTTAAGCTCGGACTAGCAAAAGGCACTTGTACCCATTAAGTTTGTGGGATGGTGCATCTTGATGCAAACGCTGTAAGGCGCAGTGGTTGTGTGACCAGCTGGACTCTGCAACAGCAGCACAAAACTTCAATTTATCTTGCAACTGTACCCAAAGCGCCTCAGCAGAACTGGCCACCACCTGCACCGCTCGCTGTGTGTACACACCATAAAAGCCAGCAGCTGTTCCTAGCCAGCAGTATTATCGCATCACGTGGCAGCCCAAGGGTTCTAAGTGTGCTTCCACTGCTTTTAGAAAGCAGTCTGTGACCCGAAACAGCTGTCTGAATCTGCTGTTGCTGTAATTTAAAAATAAATATTCATACACGTACATACAGAAAAAGACCAACCTTTCTCCTATATGTTTAATTAAAAGTACTTTACTGTTGACTGCCTCTTGTTACTAGAACAGTTTATTTCCTAAGGCTTAAAAAAAAAAACAGTTCTGCAGTCACTTTTATTCCAAGTTGAAGCTTCTAGCCTGGAAAATGGGAATGCTGGTGATTATTTAAAATCAGGACAAATACACCTGGGTTGCATAATTCAGCTGCTTCTTTTGGCTTTGATCTTTCCAGCCTCGGAGAAGGCCGTGAGTGGAGTTGAATCTGCCTATTTCCCTGACAACAGCAGCTGCCTGCACACATTAGCCTACAGCGAGCCCGAGCAGCTGGACACCTTCCTTGGAGAGCTTGCTAAGCAAGGCATAGACACCTTCAACCACAACAAGGAGGCAGACTGTCTAATATGTGGTTATTAGCAGGAGGGACTGGCAGGCACAGCATGCTTGTACCACAGACCAAGTGGCTGGCTGTGGTTGGATGTATTTCAGCAAGAAAAGCAGAGCAGTCAAATCCCTTCTAAGACCTGTGAACATACAGCTTGTATTTAGTTAAAAGATTTGAGATCACAGTCACCACTTGACCTCAGCTCTCAGGTACGGATGCACACTCTAAATCTACTTGCATAGCTCACAGCAGGAGTATTTCAAAGAATGCAGATTATATTTTTATGCCTTAAATTTGTCTTACCATAATTATAAGGGAATTACAGCCTCTTAATTGATGCAGTCATTAGTCAAGCACAATAATTGTTCTCAGAAATCATCTTCTGTAAAGAAGGATCATTTTTATGGAGGAAGAGCTATACTTCTAGTTGCTTTCACAGTTGTCAGTCAATCACTGTTGTTGCTTTGGTGACCATTAAAACTGTGCATGTCACAACAGCTATGGCTATAGGAAACAACTCTGTGCATGTGCCTGTGTGCTCGGGGGTGAAATCAGACTGTATGTACAAGTGCTTAGGGTGCTGCAGCTCACATGAGCTAAGGATATGAAGCTCTGCAGTTTGCTGGGGGAACAGCTCAAACATCTTTCCATTTGTATTTACAAGCCTGAGGATGTTCCACAGAAGTATATACAATCAGGCACAGTTCAGAGCATTTATAGCACTCTGAAAGTGCCCTGTATTCTTGCTGTAGCTAGATAAAAGAGCAGGAAAAACACAACATTTCAGTCTGGCACAAAATGTGAGAAACAGGATCACCCCAAATTATCAGAAATTTCCATCATGTCTTCTTAGGCAGAGGTTACTGCAAACTGTGTTTGAGCTTCAGAGGAGGAATACAAAAGCACTTGAGGTCCAGAATCACAGAATGGCCCACATTGGAAGGGACCTCAAGAACCATGAATCCCCAACCCCCCACCTCATGCAGGGCCACCAACCTCCATCTTTCAAACCAGACCAGGCTGCCCATGGCCCCATTCAAGCTGGCCTTGAACACCTCCAGGGACGGGGCATCCACAGCCTCTCTGGGCAGCCTGCATCAGAATGGAGCTCTAGGGCTTTGGACTGAGTGCAGGACTGATTGGCTAAGATGCTTTGGTGTCAGCACAGCTGTGCTAGGGCAGATCCCATTCCTAGCCCAAGATATCTGCAGCTCCTGGCTAGTCATCCTCCCTGGTCTCCCTCCCATTACTGTATTTCCAAACCCAGTCTACACTGAGTCAGTGTATTTGGCTGTTACCACCACTAGCAAAAATTTAGCTCATCATCCAAATTCGTAGCAACTCAAATATGAACAAAGATATGATCAAGTGATTTTTTTTGTAATTTATTCTTATAACGAAATATAGAAACATTTGTTCCTGCTTTCACTCCACTTCCTTCTGTGAGTGCTCCTTCTCTGACACCTTCTTACACATCCCTGGTGCCTCTGAGTACACTGGAAACCCAAAGATAAAGAGAATGAAGCATAAAGAGCATGAAGCATAAAGAGCAGGAAGCCCTGGTTTTTGGTCACCCGGCAGGCAACATGAGTAAAGATCAGAAACAACATACCACTGGAAACGCAGTTTATTTGTGGAGCTGTTGCTACAGAGTAGATGTTTATGTGAATTATGATAAAATCCAAACAGAAAGCTTAGTTATTGCTTGCTTGGTTTTCAGTGGAATCTGAGCTCGGGGTTTTGTTTTACTTTTCATCTGTTGAGCAAACACTGAAGTCGTGAGTCTGAAGACAACCAGCCCATCTGTTTGCATTTCCTTTCTCTTTACCTTCTCCCTATTCTTGTGAATCTTTCAGACACAGACAGCAATTACAGTATACATGATGTTTAATTGAACTTAATCCCCATTAATTGCTTAAATGATTCAAGTTAGTAATATTATTTAGGAAAAATTACACACCGCCTTTCAGGCTTAGAATGCAGTTATTGCAAGCAAAAATCCACCCATTGTTTTTGGACCCGGAACCAGCCAGTCATATGACTATTTGTTCGTGTAGCAATTACATCAAGCAAGGGATGAGTTGGCTGCTTTGGCTGCATAGGAACTGTAAGGCTGTAGTTTAAGGCACGGCATTTGTGAGAAAAACGCTGTAGTCCTAACGAAAAACAAATGTTTTTCAGAGATTGATGATTTCAGAGGTGTTTGACAAACAAGTTGTCAGTATCAAACAAAATTATAATATTCTTGAGTCTTTCATTTCCAGCCAAATCATTATCAGCTGATGCTCAAATGCATTATCTGTCTGAAGCACTGAGCACTTTCCATTATCATCTTTCTACTGGTACTAAAAATAATTTTCTGTAGTTTTACTGAGCTAATCTAGCAACTTTCCAAACCAACTAACAAAGGAGAAAAACCACAGTATTGGACTTCATAAGGAACTCAAGCCCGTTCTTCTTGTAAAGTAATAGAAACTGTTAAATCTTTGCATAAAAAATCTTACTAATAAGTTTCACGTAATGTGAAAGAAATAGGCTGGAAGGCTTTAATATGATATTGCATGAATTTGATATTAAGCTAAAAATTATTATTGTTATAAAATTGCAGAGAAGTTATTTGGTTCTATTCCCACCATCCAATTTGTTATTTATATGTGAGAAGGGGCAGTTGAACCAATAAGCCCGCACAACACAGTTAAAAACTAAAGTAAAGTTAATGACATTACTTCCCAGACTAAATTTGCATAATGTAATTTAGGGAAATAGTTGCCGTATGTTTGCATTAACTACGAGCTGGCGTCTGGCTGGGCATGTCTGAGAATTGGGCTAAGCCTCTTGTTCCAGCCCTGGAGTGGGAAGGGCTTTGCATTCCGACACTCAGGATTTAGCAAAGAGAAGAAAATTCACATTGCAGTAAAGCAATAAGAAACATTAATATGCCAACAATTTCAAATCAGAGAGATAAGAACAAGATGCTTATTCATTGCACCATTCCCCATTTTTGTAGGTTTCACAGTACAATCAGACTAAACCAGCTCCCCAGACTATACTGCTTATTTTGGTACAACCACAGCTTGTCAGTGATCTCGAAGGCTTTGGTAATATTTGCAGCGTAACTTCAGAGAGGCAGACTTTACTGGTTAATAGTTAAGGAAATACAATACTGTACAGTCTTACTTTTCAGTATTGTTTTCACTTCATTATAGTGAAAGAGAAGACGACAATGTAGGAATTAAGTATCTATATTACTTATACTACCAATAGCAATACAGTGTAGACAGAAAACGGAAGGCAAAGCGCTGCATCAAATGAAAACAACATTTGACACATTCTCTTTTTACTGGACTGAACAGAAATGGAGTGGGAAAACAGTGAATTTGGGATGGACCTTGAGCAGTAAAGGTGATCCTGAGGTGATCCTGAGAGATGTCATAGTTCTGAAGCAGCCTTTGAAAGAACGTGTGTCTGGCTTACACTGAGCCATGCAGTGAGATCTGAGGCACACGCTTCATCCGCCAGATCACCACTACTGCAGGGGGCAGGACCATAAGGAAGCTCATGATCAGCACTGCAGCACAAATGACCAGCAGTATTTCCCATGGTGCCAGGGTTGTTTCCACCACCATTTTCTCCATTCCAAGAGTATAAAGCTGGAGGGAAGAAAATACACCGCATTACATTTTTTGGTGTTTTTTTTTTTTTTTTTTGGTAAATAGATGTTACAACTGAATAGATATGCTTGTTTTATTTAGCCCAGGGCTCTGTAACAGAGCAGTGACATTGAGCTGTCAAACAATGATGTGTTGAGTCAATGTTATCTAGCATTACAAAATGTCAAATCTTGAACTTTTCAATCTAGTTTTCAATTTCATTTCTCTGAGTGGAGCACTGGCTTTGCTCTTGTGGGTTTTCCCATCAGCATATGATGGGGTAAATCAAAGTGTGTCACTTTGGCGGTTACTGTGGCGGGTTACCTGCCACATAGGGTCCACAGTTATCAGATTAAACAAAATGATTTAAAAATGAATTTTACCAATATATTTTAAAACATTTTTGCAACAAGTACAGACAGAAATGTACCCACCCAGCAGGAAAGTAAATACGATTATAATGAGTAGAGCTGATAACAAGGGGAACAAGGAGAGAAAGAGGAGTCTGGAGGGAAACTGTTGTTCTGTCCCTGAAGGCTGGATCACAGCAGGATTTTGCCACCTAGCTGTCCAGCAAAGCATTTTCCGGGAAGGGAATTTCAAACACTCTCCTTGTTTGAAAACATTTAAAAGTTTTGTTTTCCTGCTTTAGCCTAGCACACAGCTTCAGACAGTCTCCAACAGGCTGGCTGGACTAGCTGTTTTCTCTCATTTCAGGCAAGGTAATGCACAGCACAGCTGAGATCTTGTGCAAAATGGCGGCCTTTTCTATGTGGGAATGGAGGGTTTCACTTCCCAGAGACACATGGCCCAAGGCTCCTGAGGGAAAGGTCCCATTTCCCTGGCTGTGGGTCCCAGAAGAGTGTTCCCTTTCATTCTCATCAGTTCCTGTCCCTGCAGAGCATCAGCCTGCCTTTCCCTTCTGTCTGGGTGGCGGTGGCTGATTTTGATTTCAGAAAGACACTCATCATTACATCCTGCAATGCCAGGCCTGACCCTGCTGCAATCCTTCACCAGCAGACTGTTCAGATGGGGACAAGTAAGGCCTCCTTCCTACTTGGAGCACCAAACCGAGTTGCATGGATATCTGCCAACTCTAATGCTAAGAACAGTAGGGCAGTACAATAGAAGGGCAATCTGTGAACCATCAACACCAAGTTTCCGAGGTGAGGAGCAAGGCCTGCTCACAGGTGTGCCCTAACTCAGCAGGGACCAGGTGCTGCTGCTCAGCACAGCCCCACACAGCTGAGCACTGTGATGGGCCACATAAAAAAGTGGTGCTGGGGTGGGAAAGTTGAATCATAGCTCCTCTCGTTTGCTGTTGTCTGGAAAAAGGTCTCCCAAACAGAACTGCTCTCAGCCCAGGATCCTGGGTGAGGCTTTTCCAGAGGATGCCCAAGGTTTGTCTGGGGCTATTTGATGTGAGATGTGATGGGCTTCTGTCATTAAATGTTAAACTTAACCCCCCACCCTCCCCCCAAAAAATAAAACCAAAAAATGAAAAACAGGACAGATCAATTATGTAGATCTGAAAGATATGGAAAGTGAGTGAATTTGAAAAATTAGCAAGCTGCCAGCAAATTTTTACCTTGTGTAAGAGTGTTGAAATTGCTCTAATAACTTCTTGATATGGCCTGTGAGGAAGAGCAGGAGCTGTCTGATACCAAATCCTGTGGTGTTTGGTTGATATCAACCAGGAAGGCTAGCAGCCTGTCAGACAGGCTTCGAGTGGAGCTTTACTGAGCTGTTAAATGAGCAGGGTTCTGCTACCTGAAGGCAAGCTTTAGCTCTCTGGTGTTGATGTTTTGTTGGTTTTTTTTTTTTGGATCTGTGTCCTAATGTCTCAAGGTACCAACTCAACCTATTTTGAGAAAAAGGGAAAACCACTTTCCCTTCAGGCTCAGTTGCACCCGTGTAGGCTCTGTGCCTGCCTTGCAGCAGTGCTGAGACCTTTCCAGGAACCTCAGCCCTTGCAAACTTGTGCCAGGATTTACAGTTCAGATTAGTGTCATCTCCTGCAAGCTGTGGAATGCTGCAAAGGGTATGGGTGTAGTTTCTAGCTCAAAGCCTGAAGCATGCATGGGGTGACTGTCTGCCTGCCAGCTGAGCACATACCTGTGGCAGAACAGCTCCGGAATGTCACCTGCTAGGCTTGTTCCTCTGTGACAGTCTGGCCTTTCTCATGGCACTAAGTTTTCCTCCTCTTGTTCCCTCTCTTTGGGTGCATGAAAGCAAGTGTGTAAGCGTGAGGCCATTAACACCAGAATAGGCAGCTGTAGGAGAGCCTGGGGAGCTGCCTCCTGCTGCTTTGTTGCAGTCACACAGCTGAAGGAGAGCACTAGATGTGGTGGACCTCTTCTCCTCTCTGCCCAATTGTTCTCCTCCATCTGACTCTGATTTCCTGCTCCTTCCCCCTTCCCCCCCCCCCCCGGTGTTTATCTGTGCCTTGCTGTTGTTTAGTTCTCCCACCTTAATTTATGTGTTACTTCACTCTGTTCCTTGTTCCCCTCTCTCAGTTCTCCTGTTTGGATAGGCTGTTACTCTGCTGTTTATTTTTTGTTGTTGTTGTAGGGAACAAGGGGCTTCCCCACTTCCTGTAATGCTGATCCCTCATCAGCAGATGGTTCAGGGAGAAAAATCCACCTACAGCACCTGCTGGACTTCAGACAGCAGGCTTGTTGTGACAGAGCAGAGAATGCTCTCTCCATTAAATGATGTCTGTGAGGGAAGCACATACGTGTAAAGTTTTCTAAAATAAACTCTCAGTGATTGTTAGTTGGACTATACCACGTTGAGTCAGAAACAGAAAGCACCCTGGATGGAGAAAATGAAGTTAGGCCCTGTTGAGATACTAAGCCCTATAGTTTTCTGAAGGTGAGGTGTGCTTGGATACACAGACACCAGGAGAAGGCACCCCTCTGCTTGATCCCTGGTGAAGCTGTGCCCTTATGCCTGGATAAGGGGTTGCTGAGGGGCACTAGTACTGCAGGCACTAAAATGAAGTTTAGACAAAATCCAGCGTGAAAATGGGGGAAAGCACTCACTGGGAGGTACCAGTTGGGTTTTGGTGAGCCTTGGCACTTCTGACATACTGAAATGCTCTGCAGTCAGAAAACAGTGCTGAGGATAGTAACACAGAGACAACTGAGAAGTGATGGGAAGTTCTGCTGTGGTAACAGAGCAGCTTCAGGGAGTCAAGATTGAAGTAAAAACTGCAAAAAAAGCAGCAGTTCATTTACTGAAGTTCTTGTTTTGTCCATCAGGAGCTGACAACTACATAGACTTAGCTAGATAAGCTGATGACTAATAACTGCAAAGTCTTACAGGATGTCCCCGAACTATTAACTGGTCCTTCACGCCGGCCTATTCTGTGCTTCCCTGCACTCATGTTTTTCCACTTACCTTTATTTTAAAGCTTGCAGTCTTAGTTTGTGGGTGAGGGCTTCACAGCCTGGGGCACATACAGAGCTTGCTTTGATCTGTCACCCACTGTTCCTGAGCCACTCTGTATGACATATCAGCCATATAAATAAGGAAATCACATGCATTTGAAATGTAAATAGGTGCACTAAGAAGTGAGTCTGTCGAACTGCAATACTGAGCAATTAGCAGGTACTAAGGCTGGAGGTCATAACACTCCGGAGTTCTGCCTACCTGTGTCAGGTAGCCTAGTTCATTCAGTACAGCTCTGTAAGATCTAGAACTGTTACTCAAATAATGAGATGTTTATTACATTGACAGTATTTCATGCACACTGACTGCGTGGTTAAAACATTCTAAACACTTGCAACCTAGCTGATGTTCTAAAAAACCTCTTGGGTTTAATTATGGAAGAATATGAATTAAAAAAAAACTTGAATATAATGATTAACCAAAACATCTCTCTAGAAAATGAAAATAGTGTTGTGTTTCTTTCATAACTAATATACAGCTGTTGAAGCCTTGCAGTTCTCTATCTGAACTAAAAATCCTTGTCAGTATGTTAGCATACCAGATCTGCTCTCTAAACCACAGAATATATGCCTATAGCATCCTTCATTGCAGAATAGTTTATCCATACTTATCTGCAAGATTAAAGGCCTCTGCAAAGGTGGGAGAGTAATGGAATAAATAGAATGCAATGCATGACTTCTCTAGCCCGGTAAACAGTGAGTGCTTTTGAGAAGGGAAAAAGGCCCATTAAAGTATGTGGGTTGTTTTTTTTGGTTGCAATTTCAGTTTCCCATGTTTCATTTCGGACTTGTCTGAAGCTACATACACTAAAGTCTTCCCTTTCTAAAGTTCATGCGAAAACCCTCTGGATGTTAAAGAAGCAGTTTTCTTAGCACAATTGACATACTTGCTTTTTAGAGGAAAAAAAAATCTATTCTTACACACACCAGAGAAAAGAATTACAACGTTGCAACACACATCTGGAAGCTAAGTAGCTATGCTTCATTAAGAGCCTGTTTAATGCTGTCTGAAGTAGGCCTTGTAAAACATGTTAGACTGCAGAGCGCTTTGCTTTGCTACCCTTATCTTAACACAGATCCATTCATGACCAATAATATCTTTGAGATTACAGCACACATCTCTTCCTACATAAGCAGGAAACAAAGACTTACATAACAGTACATACATTTAGCTGTCACTCTACAGCCTACTACAATTTCGAGAAGACAGTATTGTTTGGCCATTTAATTTAAAGCTTTTACTTCTGAGCACTAGGAAAAAAAAAAAATCCATGCAAGCAGAAGGGGTGACTGAATCTGTCAGGCTGCTCTCTCCCAGTGAGTTAGATGGGCAGTGTGCCTATGACAGAGGTGCCTGGTGGCTTGCTTCTGCCCTCCAAGGAATCTGCAGTCCTCCCCTACCACCTGGAACTAATTAAGAGTGCTTGCCCTGCCTGCTGCATGTGCTGATGTGTCCAATGATATTTTTTATTTCAGCTGCAAAGAACCTGAGTTACACAGCTATATTTCTCTGCTAATCTAGCATTTTTTTCCCCAAGTGACTCATGAACCTTTACTTTGAAAAACCAATTGTAAAAAGTGTTATGAAAAGCCACACACGTTTATCTGCTAAACCAACAGGGGCTGGGTGGGAAGTTACTTTTCCTCAGTGCAATGAGGCCAAATGCCGAAGATTGCAACGCTTACAGGAAAAAACAAAAGAAAAATCAAACAACCAGTGCTCTCTACAGAAGTAATGTAAAGCTTTAATATAGCCTTCCTAAGCCCACGGGGTCAGTGTAATGTGAGAAGGTCCCTGAATGAGATGCTTGAGGGAGGTGGTGGCCTCCTAGGCTGTTACTTGCTCTCACTTGTGGGTCCTCTGCTTTGCAGAAAGATGATCTGGCATCTAAATTGACATCAGAAAAATCTATGTATATAACCTCTTCTCATCCAAACTTCAGAACACTCATCTATCTTGTAGTAGTTTTTCCCCCCATACTTGGAAGTGTCAAAACTCTAGCAGTACTGACCAACCACTGGGAACAAAGAAACTAAACCTTACAGAATTCTTGGGGAGGCTAGTAAGTACAGCCACCAAAAGGTGGAATGGATCAGCCTGCAGTGCCAGTTTCATACCAGTCAAGCGTGTCATTTTCTCTTGTTTCTCAGGAAAATGACAGCTTTTAATGTTAACTAAAAAAAAGAACAAAATCTACACCTGTGAGCAAGAGACTGGGAGATGAAGAGGAACACAGGCAAAGGCTGTTGGCCTTTCCTCATCTTCAGTTCCAGTATGAAGTTGTAATTCTTTCATCTCCCCAACACAGTATGTCAGGTTTAAACACTTATTTCTGGAAGGAAAGAATTTTCTGAATCCTTTTACTTTTAGATGATTTCTGGAGATAAATAACCTCAGGCAGGGGGATCCTCCGTGCTCACAGCAACAGAACAAATTCCCAACTGGTAAGCTGCTCAGGGCTCTTTTAAATGAATAGAAATTTGGTTGCTAAATATTTGTAAAGCAAGGATAAACGTGCCTCAAGCTCGTACTTAGGTATAGACTTGTGTGACTGAGTATTTATGGAAGCTCACTGAGGTAACTAGACCCTTGACTCATGTCCAAACAGGTGAATTCAGTGCTTAATTTGGTGCTGGATGGTCTGCTCTCAGATTCTTGTTTCTAATGTTACTGGAAATACTTGGCACCCGCATTGGGGTTTTGCTCCACGCATTCTACTAGGCAACAAAACACTGACAAATGCAGACATATGGATCTTGGGTGTGAGTGTCATGTGTGAAGACACAGCTGGAAACTCCTCTGAGGAGGCTGGATTTCCCTGTTCTTCCTGCAGCAAGTAGCAGCCTGCTGCTGTTTTGCATCGATCTTGTCAACTTAATCCCCTTTTCTTTGGCCTCCTTCTCTTTGGTGGGAAGAGATAAACTATTCCTGCCTCAGAGAGTATCTGCCATGAAATAGTTTGCTATAAAGGTTCTAGGCCACTCACTGTACTACTTAGTAACATCTGAGAATCAATCATTCTATTCTCCTTCCCGTCACCATAGTCCTAATTGAATATAAACTTGGCTTTTCACTGTCACTGAACCATGAGTTCAAGAACTTCCAGATAACGTAGCTGTACTGTAACTTTTGGAAATACTTCAGTCACACTCCGTCAAAACAAGCAGGGTAAACCCTACTTCTGTTGGGCTCAATCCCGTGCCTGTATCTGTTGGCAGATAGAACGAAAAAGCCCTGATCAAAGATACTAAATAATTATGATGTGTTGCAGACTGCAAGTCATCTCCTTACTGAAACATTTTTTCTATTTTAGTAGGCAGATAGTCACACTAAAATGTGCCAATTCAGAATATCAGATAAAACCAGATGTGGCATTGCATTTCTGGTTTCAGAAGAGGGCTTGTGGCTCTCTGCAGGTAGAGATTTTACAGCCCACACACAGGAGCTGCTTGCACACCCTGACTGCGATGCTTTAGCACAGCTAAATGCTGCATGATACTTCCTGTTTTGCAGATTGAACATCTCCTCTCCCAGACATGTACTTCTACTGGAAAAATAAAGTGCTAAACCAGCAACAAAGCATTTCTTCTGCTCTCTGCTCCCTTAACTTGGAGAGCAAAGTCTTCAGACTTGGAGCGGGGCAAACAAGGGTTATCGTGTGCTGTTTTCTGATCCTAACTGCCAACTTACTATTAACACTTAATGATAATTAGATGGGTCTGAGCCAGTTGTCCAGAGAGGCTATCACTGCTGTAGTGCCCCTAATGTTCCCTGTAACAGTGTGCAGCTGCAGATGAATTCCTATGCTGCTTCTCTGACTTTGCTGTCTGACGTGGAGAAGTTCTTGCTCAGTGATCAACTAGAAATAAAGTGATTAATAGTCAAGAGAGCTATTACTTGAAGTAAAATGTCACAGGTCCATAAATAAAATGAATTACCTTAGTACCTTAGAGAAAAAGCCACATTTCAACAATGTGAATCCTGAAAGATCATAGCACACAGATGCCTAAAGGACCAGAACCTTCTAACCGACGAGGTTCTGAAAATACTCTGAATGACAAGATTATAATCTCAGTGAATTTGCTTGTGTTCTAGATTACATTTGGCTCTAGAAGGAGCAACTGAATAAAGCACTAATTAGAATAAATAAGCATTCGTTTTCAGAATTATTTCAGCTTTTCTAAAGCATGCTTTAATCAGGCTTTACTTAGAAGTAATCAGACCAGTCCATTTAGCACTGCAAGTGAAGTCACTGAAAGCAAATTAGCTATTTATTTAAAAAAAAAAAAACCACTGTGAAGCTTAGCTGCCAAAATATAGTCTAATGCACAAAACCTGGGGAGTCCTGAGAAGATAAGCAAGATGAAGACCAAGCATACATAACAAGACAGAACAGTGTTACGGTTTGGCTGATGGTGCTTTTAGTTGCAGTATGAGACATACTTTTTTCTCATTTTTTCCAAGTAAGTAGGCAATTAAGATCTAAGTTAAAACATACCAAGACTCTCTTGCATTTATAATATGTAGAAATCACTCTGCACATGTGCATTTTTTCATGTTTCATCTACCAAGCTGTCTTTGTTCCCTTGGATTTCTCCACACGTGCCTGTTAGTTTTCTGACCCTTGAATATATTGCAGAGGGGCTACATACAGCTGTAAGTTATGTGCTTCCTATTCTGAAGTGTTTACACAATTCTGAAGGGACTCGTACAACCTGAAGGTCTCCTGACTCAAAAAGGAAAATAAAGGATTGCTTTATGCAGTGCATTTGAAGACAAGCTCTATTTAATAAACGGGCTCTTAGTACTAGAGAACTTGACACAAGTGGCGTGAATTAAAACTTCACATCTTGACTATGAGAAGTTCTGGCTTTCTTTAGAGCATGTCGTGGGTGAAGTGATGAATTTAAGTGGTGCCGTAGGAATTCATATTTTCCATCCACCTACCTTAGTCTCCTCAAGGTATGTTGCAAGTCTCACAGATAATCTTGAGTAGCTCTGTCCGAGAGCCCATCCTTTGTCCCGTTTCCTCAATGTTTGCTGGAAAACACGGTGCCGAGCCTGCAAGGCAGAACAGAGAATGTGAGGCTGCTGTCTCCTCAGCTATGTGAGGCTCAGAGGTGAGCACAGCAGTGTGCCCAGGTACTTGTTTGTACTGCAGTGCCTGCACACCTCCCACTTGCTGCTTCTTAAAGTGGCACAATCCTTTTGAAAACGAGGGTGAAACAGTTCTGTTTGACCACAGTTTGCTCAGGACCAATAAAACTACAGTCTGCTCTTCACATGTGCTCACACTGCTCTGACAGGCAATCCCTGGGAAGTGATAACTGATAGTTCTGTTGTGTCAGGAAACCACTTAGGCTTTCTCTGTAAACCTCATTTTATTTACGCAGAAATCAATATATTGTCAAAATAATATGTCAAAAGCTAGGTTATGAACTGAGAAGTACATGCAGCCTTTGGGGTATGAAGGCTGTCATCCCTATGAATATCCAGACTCAAAGTCTTCTTCACACACCTAACTCCCCAACAGTTTAGTTTGGTTCAATGCTTGCTACTTACAAACTTATTGTTATTTGAACATTTGAAAGGTTGTGGCTGCAGAATCTACTGCAGGAAGTGGAAAAAGCACACCTGTAATGTAATGTACAGTAGTGACAGCAGAACAGCAAAGTCCCAGGTTGCAGCAGCTGAGAAGTTGCTCAAATATAATAACTATGGGCACAAAAATAATGAATTTGCTTACCTTTGGAAAATTGCAGGTACACAGGGATCTGCAGCAACATACCCTCACCTCCACTGCCAACCTTTAAATGAGGTCTGGGAAGGGGTGATCCTGGCTCCACCCCTTCTAGTCACTAAGCTGCATTGTATGCACCTGAGTTCCCCTGAGTTGGCCCAGCCTTCCCACACCAGGGAAGCTGTGACTTAGCATTTCCAATACACTCGTGCAAACCCTTTCAGAGGTTTTACTAAGCAGTTCTGTCTCTGCTACATAATATGGTGGATGCGGTGTTGCACAGTCCCTAAGAACTGGTCCTAGAGATAGTACTTCTGCTGGCATTTGTCTCATGATACGAGGTGAGATGATGGCCAGACTGCAGCATGGGCTAGGAACCCTCTGGTGCAGACACTCATGCCATTCTGTCCAAAGAGGCATGTGTTTGCACCTACTGAGACCAAAGTTCAGACTTCAAGCATGTCCCTTCAGACTTAAAAGTCACCTGACAATAGTTTTTTTTTTTCTAAATCTTACCAAATATGCAATCCTATAGGAAAAAGTGACTGTTAGGAATAATTCTTCATGTCATAGATATTTTTATAGAAATACAAACAATTTTGACCAATTTTTTAGGGGGTGGTAAGGGGAGGAGACGGCAGAGTACTTGTTTTTCGCTGTACAAAGGGAGAATAAGTCAGTAAGATTTTCTTCCCCCGAACTGATAATTTATCTCCCTATTTTATGTTACTTCATTGACTTGTAAAAACAAAGTCCCTTCTTTTGTTTCTTTTCATGAAATCTTCTTATACAGTTTATCTCTCAAGATTAATAACATCTCAGTGGGCATCAGCCTACTGAAGGTGCCATTACTATCACCTTTGGAAGTGGTGCCCTTCATTGGCTGAAAAATTTGAGCTGCATCAGAGAATTTGGCTTGTCAGCAAGCTGGGTGGTGTCGATGTACACTCATAACACTGTTACAGTCACTTTAGGTGCAGCTAACGCTCAAGGTTAGAATCCAATCGGATTAGGCTTTTTAAATAAGTTTATAAAGGTTTCAGAAAGTAAACACTAGAGTAGTTATTAATGACGCTGTTGTCAGCTTTGGGTACTCCTGACTTTCTACAGTTACGGTGATGCTGTGTTGCCCCCTCGTTCAGATTATAAAAATAAAAGTGGTGTCCAAGTGCCTGACTGAACCGGCCAAGATCAATCAGTGCCTTCTCAGGCCAAGACTACTGCTTCCAGATTTGCCTACTTTCGGCAGGGTTGCTGGAGTAAAGTGAGGCAGGGTGAGAAATATCTGTTTAAATTGAAGTTTTAGGTCCTCATCTAGTAACACAGGGAGTTACTGACCAGAGTCTAGTGACCAGACAGGGTTAGCATTCACATCTGTGGAGTAACACACAAAGTCCTTTGCCCACCTGACTGGGAGCCCACAGGGGAAATATGCCCGAACAGTGGGTGGCTGGCAAACATTTCTGCTATGGCACGTGTTCATAGACTTATGCTGAAGACACTCTTATTTTTTTCACATCGTTTCAATTTGTTCTGATTTTGAAATGATTCTGTAACCCCAAGAGATCGGCAGGAAGATACCGAAGCTCAAGTTTCCAGGATAGATAGCATAAATAAAAACTTACTATGGTTTTGGTGTTTGGAGGGTTCAGCTTTGTTCTCGAGCTGATGTTAATTGCTGTGAGCTTCTGAACTGTGTTGGAATACAATGAGTGGAAAACTACTGCGTGAGGTGATGCCTGTGTTCTGATTTCCTTGTGCTGGTGGCAGAGGTAGTTTCACAACAGGAGTCATGTGAGGCTGAAGACTGTGGGCGGGTGAGCTGATGAGTGAAGACAGATACTGGAAAGCTGTAAAACATTTGTAAGAAAGAGTAACAATACAGTTTGAAAGCGAAAGAGAGCCCTTGGATTCTTGATTCCCCATTTGCCCTCTGCACGCCTGCTTCAAACTGGGGTCAACGTTTGGGTCTGTTTAGACCTTACACTACAGGATTCGGTGCTTTACATTTTGGCTGTAATATCCAGAAACAAGGTGCTGATCAACAGCTTGTGCGTCTCATCGCATGCTGAACAGATGCATTTTGCAAACTGAGGATTTTGTTTACAAAACATTTCTTTTTATACGTTTGGATAACTTTACCATTCCAGGAACGGTAAAATGGTCATGTGTATTTTTGTGGTGAAGAATCTGAATATTACCAGAGTGAATAATTACATACCTTGCAGAAGTACCAAACTATTGAAGCAGGAAGGTGTGTTGGTGTAACATTAATCCTTAAGCATTAAACAGTCTAAGTAAATACCTTTAAGATAAAGTAGTTTGCAGAGAATAGCAGCAAGAGTGGTTCACAGGCCGTGACAGCAAGCAAGGAGCTGAATGGAGGCCAGCGGCATCTATGCCTTTCCATAGAGCAGGTGGTGAGATTGTGTACTCAAAACATTTGAGTAATTGAATTTAAGCCAGCTCAGGAATGTCATGCACAGCCAGTTGCTGCTCTGGAATTACAGTGATGTGCATAGCCAAGAGGCTGCAAGCAGCCCCCTCTCTGGCCCCTGTGTTTGCACCAGCCATGGTCTTGCCTTCCTTCCATGCTTACCACTGTATGTTATCTGTTTGTCTCCCATCACCCATAGGGTAGGAGGAGCTGGTCTGGCTCTAGGGCTGTAAGTTTCCTCGCTCAGCTCCCTCTAAAAAATCTGGGGCTAACAAGGTTCATGTGAGTGGCTGCAGCTGACACCAAGGCATTAGATGCAGTGTGTGTGGAAGCACGTTTAGCTGGTTGGCCAGCCCTTGCCCCATGGTTTGCAGAGCTTGTGCAGAGTCTACGTTATCTAAGCTATGCTGGAGTCAACTACCCAAGAGGAAGGAAAAGAATTCATAAACGTATCTGGGTCCGACTGTTGCACCACACAACTCTGCAAGTGGGAATGCCCAGCTTTGGTAGGTGATTGAATCCCTTTAATAAATGCTTAGAAAGCTTTGTCTTAAAAAGTTCTTTAGTTTTAACGAGAGAGGGCAAGCTCTGAGTGGCTTCTGTGAGGAGCACAGAATACGGGCTTTTTCCGAGATGTATGTGTCTACCAAGCATAGCCCTTGGGAAGCCTCAGTCAACTTTTGTAAGGGTTTGAAATTGCCAGTTATGCCTAGAAATCAGCTGGGGTTATCTGAATCCTTCTACCTCTTGGCTGAAATAAATTGATCTTGCCAGGGCTCTATTCACACCAGGCTCCGTTCCCATGTGTGGCACCTTGATCTTTTTGACTTACTAATACTTTACTCAGGAAAGGGATTAGGAGTTGCCGGAGGCGCTGAGGCCAGATGGCTTCTGGTCACCACTTCAGATATGAGGGTTACAGACATGATGTCTCTAAAACTTTCCCATGGGAAACGTAAGGGGGAGAGAGAACCCCTAGAGCTCCCCACCCTGTGCCACCCTAGCAGCATTGCTTATTTGTTCTTTCAGGGAACGTGTTACTGGTGAAGAAGGGCAGAGAAAAGTATGCTGAGCAACAGCTGTGGTAGCAGCGATGTCTGTATGGGTAGGTTTGGTGAGGGAAATTTGGGAACTGAGGAGACGAAAACACAACTTTAAGGCTCATGGCTATACAGGGCTATAGGAAACTTTCCTGGTTGCGAGTCACTTAAGGAAATCCACTCTTTTCTCTTGTAAGAAGTCAGAAGGTTAAGAGAATATAGGAACCCTATCAAGAGAGGCAGGGGACAATTAATAACAGACCAGACAAAATGATTGCTGCTCTCATTTTAAGTAATGGCTTATAATCCTATAGTTGGTATTTATTCAAAAACCAGATCAGGCTGAAATGAGTGACTTATATTTTTACATGCTATGTTGTGTTTATTAGTTACAAATGAAGAAACAAGGGAAATAAAAGACTTCCACGTACCCTGCCAGACAGGAAGAAGCACTAAAACTGGCAGACAACAAGGCGGTTCTGATTGCATTTTTTGTCATTCCAAGTGCCATCAGTGTACATCTCCACACACTCCTCTTCCCCTTTGCCAGAAGGCTCGTCTGAATACCAGTTGGCATAGCTCAGGTCAGCACCATTCAGGAATTGGAATTTGCCTGGGATTAGAGATTCCTTTATCCCCAGGTAGGCGTACCTATTAAACTGCTTCACAAAGTGCAGAATGGCAGCGTTCTCATCTGCGTTCCTTGGAGATGCAATACACCCACCAGCGTCCTGGCACATTTTCACCGTAGCATAGAAATCAGCTGTTTTCCCGTTGGTAGCAAAAATTTTCTGTCCAGATGATGTTATCTTCCCTTGTAAGTAAAGGGCTGCAAGATCAGGTAGAAGTTGCTAATTTTTATGGATTGTTTTGTAGTCAACTTGCTGCCAATTTTAATTCCTACTATTATCACTCATGACTTCAGATTAAATCCAGAAATAATTAAAGGAGATGCAAACATAAAATTTAAGATTGAAAATAGAGAATAGAGACAACCCCCAAAAGCTGGAATAAATCTGAAAAGATGAGGGGAGGGAAAAAAAAAAGTAAGAAACATAATTATACATGGATTTACGTGGGTTGACAGTGATAAGACAAGGGGGAATGGTTTTAAACTAAGACAGGGGAGGTTTAGGTTAGATATTAGGAGGAATTTTTTCACACAGAGGGTGGTGAGGCACTGGAACAGGTTGCCCAACGAGGCTGTGGATGCCCCATCCCTGCAGGCATTCAAGGCCAGGCTGGATGTGGCTCTGGGCAGCCTGGGCTGCTGGTTGGTGACCCTGCACATAGCAGGGGTTTGGAACCAGATGAGCATTGTGATCCGTTTCAACCCAGGCCATTCTATGATTCTATGATACAGACAATGAGATAGGAGAAGCACAAGAAGTTGGGGAAAGAGGGAATGAAAAGAGGAATTTTCCATTAAGATAAAGTACTCTATTAATCCCTTTGATTCTAGCTCTGTACTGTATAAACCCTCTGAGATGGCCTGCAGAATATATGGGTATTAGTCAGTCCTCGAGTGAGTAGAAACTTGGATACAACCAGATTGTGAATACTTTGAGATGTTTTTAGCCTTCAGTTAGTTAGGGGCTTAAGAAACGGTCAGGGAGCACTTTTGCTTAGGGACACTTCTGATAAGCTTGACTTGTTTGCACTCAAACTTCAGAATTGTTACCTAGGCATCTCCCACTTGTTACAGAAAGCAACATGTTCTTCTTCTCCCAGTTTGTAAGTTATAACCCTTCTGTGTATCAGCAAGCAACATAAAGGGAATGCGATGAAAACTGGAAAATCTGCTTTTTTCTTAGAAGATGTTTTGTCATTCATCTTCTTTATGTTCCTTATTCCAGCTACTGTAAGAAGTAGATTTAGCTAATTACCTCCTTCGAGTTTTGAAATCCGATCTTTTAACTGAAGGATAGTATCTTCCATTTCATTAACAGCAACTGATGGGAAACCTATAAACAAAACCAGCTGTTAGCAATTTGGGTTGCATTTTAAATCTTAGCTTTTAAGATAAAGCAGAGGTAATTGTGTGAAATTAATGTGAACTTTTAAAGCTTGTTTTACCTGTATTAGATTACTGCTGTAAACTAGAGATCATTTCACACATTGAGCTTTCTAAGGATAAGGAATATACTCGTGGTAACTGCCAGAGCAGTGATAGTTATGGAAAAACTTTAATGAATGGACTGGGGTAGAGTTTAATTTTCAAGTCTTGAGGCAGCCCAGACAAAAGACTAGCAATTGCACAGTAAGTTTATTTAATTTTAGTTGTATTTTGGGACTGCTGTCAGAATCCTTCAGGTTCTTTGAGCATTTCCCCACACCTCCAGCCTAACACCTGGCAACAAGCTTCTTGCACCTTGTATTATGAGCAATGATAGCCTTTTCTTTACACGAGCTGAGTGGGAGAGATTTAAACATCTTATTTCTTACAGGAAATTTACAAAGATCTGATTATTTTCTACCAAGCAGAAGCCACGTCTTACCACACAGCATAGCACTGGGTTTATGAAGCATAAAGGTGAAATGCAACAGTACATGTAGATAAAAATGGCACTGGTAACTTCAGGCACCTGGTAAATAAGCTTGAGATATCCCTTTTCCTGCTCTGAAACCGGGCACTGGAAAAAATGGTTCTGGTTTTCCTTGAGCGCAGTAGGGGAGCAGAAGAAGTGTCAGTCCCAAGATTTTGGGGAACAACTCTGGTGATGGCATTATTTAAAGTCAAGTATAAAACAATCAGTTTTGTTCTCCAGTGTAGAGCCCTGTAAAAAAAAAACAAAAACCAAAACAACAACAACAAAAGCAGAAGAAGAAATTCTGTATTTTGCCAACTGGGGTTGAAGTTCCTTCTATCAGATAGTGATACGAATGTCACTGACAGTTACAAAGTTACATTACTTAGGAGCTTATGGAACAACAACAACAAAAAAATAACCCCAAACTTCCCCATTCCCATCCCATTTTTATACAGCAAATACCCTTGTATACAAATTTTCTCATGGAAAAGCTATAGTTCTAGTGTTAGTTTTACAGAAGAGCAACAGGTTTATCTGCTTCAAAAAGAGAAAGGGTAAAGTGAACTAGGACACGTGGTCTTTGTCAATTTACTTAAGAGGGAAACAATTATTAACATCCATTTGTTAAAATATCTTCACCTCAGGTGACATCTTCAGTCACAGTATGCTAAAATGGTGCTGACACAGAAGAACTCTAAAATGGAAAAGTTTGTGAGCAGTTTACTACAATTTAAATGGAAACCTCTTTAAAGATATTCAGCTTACCTGGTAGCTCCAATATGAAATAGGGAAGGCTCATTAAAATGGTCTAATTTATAGGGCAAGTAACTTGAGATTCATCTTCTTATCTATGGGAAATACCAAGAGCACGTAAGGTGATACAAATTTGCATATGAATAGAAATGTCATTAACGTGAATAATAGGGGTTTGTTTTCTTCAAGAGCTGGACACACCTGAAGTGTGAGGAAAATATTTGAAGGTACTTTTCTGACTTGTAGAAACATTTTCACATCTTAAAAAAAAACAGAACAAAGCAATTTCTCAATAGTTATTTGAAATACCTGATGCATCCAGAGAATTGCTGTGTAAATGTCAAATTGTAAATATCAGTGGAGATAAGCTAAAATCCGGAGTTAACCTTAAGTGTAATATGCACCAGGACCATCCCTACAGTGCTATCACTTTCATTATCACTGATAAGAACTCCGCCTGTGATAACTAAAGTATTGTAACTTAACAGGGTCTAAGTAACATAGCCTCAAAGTGGGAAAACAGTGCTACATCCACAGCTTATGTAGAAGTAACAAAACAGGAAATTCCAGGGGAAGCCTATGTATCATAAATAACAATTCTACTGTTCTTTGTAAGTATTAGAGTTTTCTTCAACAGTATAGTGGCCTTTCAGTGAAGGTAAAAGCAGCTCTGTGCCAGCCCTGTAACTGTAGAGGCCTCAGAGCGTGGGGCATTGCTGAAATGGAAATTGTTGCCATGCATTTCTAAGTTACTCTCAGCTGAGTTTCTGTATTAAACAGGGACTTTTCGGAAGGGGGTTTCAAACTGTGGTCAAGTTCAAAAAGGTATATCTGTGTGTGTTAGGCCAGCATCCAGATGTCGCAGGAAGTCTAGCATCTAACGCAGCTGAGGGATGGAAAGCAATGTCCATACTGGTCTGAGATGCTGCTGTGTTGAAGCAAGTCTGCATCCTTTCCATAGGTCCCCTATATGCTGCATATTCACACTTAACTCAGCTGAGTTTGAGTCCTCTGTCAGTGGTGTCATGCCCACAGAAGCTAGATGAATTCCCCCACAGCAGTGTTTACTGGGTGTTCTGAGAAAGGCACTAGCCCTGTGAAAAATAAATAGGCTGTGCCAGCTGTATGTGCCCCGGTAGAAGAGAGCCAGTTTAAATTTGCATGAGTAATCTTTGCTTAAATTTTCTCATCAGATTTTACAATTCCTATATTTTGAGTGTTTGACTTAGTCCTCTTAACATTCTTTTGGCTGAGGTTTTCTGGTTGTTTTACGAAACAAACAGAAACTGAGGCAATTACCTGGGGTCCAGGTGAACTTAAGCAAAGGTCACTAGCAGATCATGGGCGTTTGCATCCATGGTGAGAAGATGGATGAGGGCAGCTTGAGAACTTCAACCACATGTGTGAGGGAAGCCAGAGATCAGTCAGGTGTGAAAAGGAGGTGAGGCTTGGCCCCTGTTGATGAATTTCATATTCTGACTGATGGTCTGGGTAACGTGGGGGAAGACAGAAGTTTTCTGGTACACTTTGGTCCAGTAACTGATATTTACTTGATGAATGGCAAACCTTTCTTCTCTTGCTTTTCACCAGCATGATGGTAAGGAGGAGCAAGTTAAAATATTTCCACAATACTTGCATTTTTACTACACTGTTTATGCTCAATTAGACTAATGTTCTGTACAGTATGATGACTTGTAACATTTTTCTGATCTTGCTTTGAGCAGCATGTAGCAGAAGTTCCTTGAGATTGAGGAATATGGACCTAACAGAGAACAAACAGTTCTGGAAAATTTTATTCAGCATTTCTTCACTTATCATTATAGCTACAGTGCTAGTGAAGCAAATCAAGATGATTAAGAGTTAGTTCAGTGTACTTAACTACGATGTAAGTAGGTAAATATCAAACACATTGAGGACAGAAGTCTGTCAGTGCATCTTTCTTAGCTGCTTTGAAGAATATAGATATTAGAGTTGAATTTCAGTTTATGAAAGTGGGTGTGTGTTCCTTCCACCAGCCTGTTTGTTAGCCTTTCCTCTATACTCTTAACCTCCTTAAAGTTTTAGATATTTTTCCTTCATGGTGCTTTTCATATCACAGGTAACCTTAAAAATTCTTCCTCCTTATTGTCTTGGCTTGTATTTAAATGACCCTAAGCCCATTTATATTTTCTGTTTACATAGATTTTGTGCTGTTCTGCTGCTACTTCTATCCTATCTCGCTACCACCCTGTACCTTGATTTCTGTACTTCCTCTTCTCTGTGTAGCCTTCAACATCCTTGTCAGACTGTCTTCAACAGCTCCCTTATACTAGGGAATATAGGGAAGAGCAGAGAGCACATGGGACCTAGTGTTTCTCCACTCAATTCTGATGTCTAGCAGCACTTCTCAGAGAATGGAGGCTGTTCTTGCTGAGTTTTGAAATCGGGAAGTAAAGAATACAGCAAGATATAGATACCTGGGAAGGCAACCTTCAATCTAGTGTTTTGTTGATTTTTATCAACAGCATTAACTGTTTTTCTGTATATTCTTCATTTGTCCTTGATTGTCTGCAAGCGAAAGCTCAGTTGTTCATTGCAGTCCTTATGATTATAATTGCAATCACTGAAACATCCTCAAGTGCTTAGGTGCTCTTGCAGCACAGCCTCCTATCTCCTGAGCCACAGGAGGAGAGGTGAGTGAAAGCTACATTCAGGTTTCACCTGGCACCATACCTGGCCTACCACCCTTCAGTCAAACTCCACCAAACTCTGGTTTCCTAACAGGCACTTCAACTCAAGTCCAATCCCCTTAACATCCCAATCCCCTTAGCTACTCTAATTTCCAAGCATCCTGTATTGATCACGCTTTAAACCTAGGTCTGTTTGTATAACTGTAGGCTAATACAATTTTAAACAGTAGACTTCAACATGACATTTACTTACAATCTAACTCTCGTCAAGATCCAGATAAACACATCTGTTTTACCATTACACAATACTCTCAAGAACATTGTTTTCCTCTAGCTCATGAGAGTTCTAGAAGGACAATCAGTCTTTCCACCTCATTTCAGCATGGTTTCAAAACCAGCAAACAAATATTCCTGGTGGCAAATATTTCTTCTCCAACTTACATTTACTGTTCTGCCAAATAAAAGCTGCAAATAAATGTGAAGTGTATGATTAACCTTAAGCTTACCTTGCACTTGCAGTACTGGTAGGCCTTCGTGGCATCAGGGCACTGTTGTTTTTTTTTACCTCCTGGAAAAGAACAGAGCAATATTGTAATTAATCTTCCTGAAGTCTGGCTTCAGTATTAAAAATAAAAACTATAAAGGAGGCATTGGTCACAATTTTTACAGTATAAGGTAGCCCTGACTCCTTAGGTCACATCCAGTCACTTAATATGTTCACACAAAGTAGAACTGGACCTCAGTTTTCTGAAGAACCATGGGTCTTATTTTCATCCTCCACCCCCAACCACCTTTTCTTTCCCCACAGAAATCAGGATTACACTGAAAGATACTCATTTGATGTAAACTGAAGTCAGTTTCTATATATGTGAGAGGGATTGGTGCACAGGGAGGGAGGAGTGATTTTGAGTTCTCAGAATTGGTAATAGTATTTCTAAGATAAAGCATCCAATTAAATTACGCAGTTATAAAAGAAGATATCACTCTAGGCTGGAAATTACCTCAGAGGTAGATAGTATGTATGTAAGATTTTACATGTTAAGGATTTGAATAAGGACCTTATATAGTCATCCTGCATACATCGGTTTGATGGGAATAAATAATGACTTAACAAAAAAGAACACTCTGAAGTTAGCGAGACATCTATGCAATGAACATGAGAATCTGTTTCAGACAATAAATCAGCACATCAGCAGAGTGATTTTTTTTTTTTGCCTTCTCCAACATGCCGTTGGTTTACGACATTTGATCATCTCCCCCTAACAAAGAAGATGTATGCTCGAAAGACAAAAATTCAAACAGTGTTTGCTTAGTAAAATATCAATTACTAACTGAAGTATCAATAATTAAAATTTTAAAGGTAGAGGTAGATTTAAGTAAATCTTCAAATTTTTTGTAAGATGTGTTGTAACACATTAGAGTCAGATGTAGGAAAAGTAAAAACTATTACTTCAGCCCAATCTTTTCTCAAGGTAATCTGACAGAATCTTTTTCATGATATGATCTGTTCCCTCCCCATTTGAAATTTTTTGCCAAATTTTTTATTGTCATTATAGGTTTCCAAGAATGCAATTTTGTAAAGTGTGTTCACATTTTGAAATCTATCCAGCATGCTGCTGAGTGTTTTTCCCATTTCCATTCTCAGATCAGCCGGAGTTCTGAGTGCGGTCCTGATGAAAATTATCCCCTCGTCTTCCATGTCATAGAACCATAGAATATCCCAAGTTGGAAGTGATCCATTAAAGAAGGTCATAGAGTCCAACTCTAGTTCCACACAGCACCACACAAAAATCAGACTATGTCTGAGAGCATTACCAGGGCATTTCTTGAACAGCAGCTCCCAGCCATGGGAAGCCTGTCCCATGGCCACCACCCTCTTAGTGCCCTGCCTGTCTTTTCTGAAGAGCCTGTAACTGTCCATCACAGCACACCAGCCACAAGACCCTTCCCACCAGATTAAGCTTGTGCTGATGTCTGAACATCCTAAAGCTTTCCTACCCAACAGACCTTCAAATGACCACATTGGACAGACCCCATCCCTTTCACAGCAAGGATAGGGAGGGGGAAACACTGCCCAAAGTCAAGTCCAGGTACATATAGGCCTCCCTTCACAGAGTCAGTTGTGGGGAAGGAAGAACAGATGAAGTAAAAGGTATTATGCATGTGATTTAATTCTAGTACTATCTTTTCTCCCTCAGGTTGTTTTACGGTGAGCCCAGGATGAACCCAGGACTTCCCTACTGTAGGGTAAGCATATGAGGATGTGCTACTTTTAGTCCTTTTTTGAGTTCTTACTGTACCAGTCTGCTACTGAAACTGAGAGGCAGGAAAAGCACTTTCTGAAAAAATCCTTCTTGATAGTAGGAGATTTGAATTGCGGTCTTTGTGGTTTACTGGCATGACATCAGTAGAGATACAGTTTGTGTTTGAATTGTTTGAACTTCTACCTGCTCCCCTCAAATAGTATATGCTTGGTCAGTTACGTGGGAGATGACAAATGGCCTTTTAACACAACAGTGGTCATAATTTTATAAGAGAATGTGATGTTTTAGGAAAAAAAATGCAATTTTAGTATCTCATGTACCTTTTTATACGTTTACATAAATCAATCAAAGGCAATGTTTATCAGTGTTTTACAGAGAATGGCTTCTGATTTAACTAAGAAAATTAACTGCAACCAGTACTGTTAGTATTTTTATAAAGATGGTTAAATATGGATGCTAAATGCATTAATGCATGCTTCACTGACACACATCACTTAAGGCTTTCTAGGAGATATTCAAGTCCAAAGACCATCATTGGTCCAGTGAAATCTATTCATGACCTGTAAGGCTATTTATGAAATACGTGGACATGTTTTCACTATGTTTTCACAGTGTTTTAATCAAAGGTAAATTCATGTTCATTTCTTTTCCAATATCCATACCCTATCCTTGGAATTTTCCTCTAATTTTCATGTAGTCCTAGTGGAGAGGGACAGTCTGTTGCAACCAATGAATTCTGAGCTCTCAGCTCTCCAAAAAGTGAGACAAGTACAGCAGATTAAGCACATTTTAATTAAGTTAATCACCTTCTACATTTGACATTTTCTTAAGCATAAAAATATATAGTAATATGATTCATTTTAGATTTACTGACATAGAATAATTGCAGAAATTGCATCAGTCTGAATGAAACACAGGGTATTTCATTGTCCACACGTTCTCCGGTGCCTAAATGTCATTCTCTAATATTCACAGATTGTGAGGCGGTACAGGTTGCATTTTCTGTCTTTCCACTTTCCGTCAGTGTACATCTCTACACATTTTTCTGTCCCTTTGCCATTAGGCTCATACTGTTGCCAGTTGGTGTAATTCACAGGTTGGCCATTCATGTACTTATATTGACCTGCAGTGTCACTCTCTTTAATACCCAAGTAAGCATATCGGTTATACTGTTTCACAATGCCCATAATAGCTTTATTCTCCTCCTCATTCATGGGAGTTGCAAGAGTTCCTCCAGTCTCTCCACAGGATTCTAGGGCAGATGAAAAATTGACTTCCTTTCCATTGCTGGCAAATATTTTCTCTCCTACTTTTGTTATTTTCCCATTCAAAGCAAGCACTGAAACATGAAAAGAAAAGAGTTTGCTCACTTTCTTATTTCTTGTGGCATATTGATGAGAAATAATGAGGCATAGAGAAAATTAAGTACTCAGTACACAAAACTTTTCCATGACCTTCAATGATTTCATTGCTGGTAGATAGAAATGAAAGCAGTAGACGACAAAGGTGAAGAGTTTCCATGAATCTGTGTCATTCAGATTTTTTTGGAAATAGGAATAAAATTTGAATAAAGGTATTCAGTGCTCCTGTGATAAGTCTGCATTTTTCTCTTCCACTAAGAAAATACCCTTCTTTACTGTTCCTTTTCTCATATGCCTAAGTACATCTTACCTTGCAATTCAAAAATGCAGAACATTGTAAAGTTCAAAGCAACGCTTCAGGCTGTCTTACAAACAAGCTTTGTGCTGCTTACTGGACATCTAATTGTACTGGGCATTATTAGAGCATCTAAGTAAACTCAATTAATTCTTAATTATCTTAATAGGTAACCAACTGCACAATTTCTTTTTTTTAAGATGGTGTAAACAGATTACATCTTATTCTACACTGTCAGGAGTAGGAATAAGAAACCTAATTTATCTTTGAAGGTTTGGGTCTATTTGACCTAAGGCCAAAACTTAGTAGCACTACAGGAAATGAGTACGAGCTCTACAACATTCCTAGGACACCTCAGTGATGTTTCACAGCAAGTTCTAGGTTGGAATGTAGTTTCATTTTTTCAAGTGTGATTTCTTTTCTACAAGTCTTGATTCTATAATTAATTTTGCCCATTGCAGTGGAAATCATTGAGCTAAAAACTTAGAAATGAAAATCTACCTCCTTCAAGCTGGAAAAGTCGTTGTCTTAGATTCGATAAAACATTGCAGAGGTCATCGTCAAAAGTAGACAGACCTAAACAGGTGAAAATAGAAGTTACAGAATCAGGAAAAGGTAGCATCTGGTTATAGAAATCACGGATTGGTTGGAAGGGACCTCAAGGATCACGAAGCTCCAATCCCCCAGCTACATGCAGGGCCACTAATCTCCCCATTTAATACCAGACCAGGTTGCCCAGGGCTCCATCCAGTCTGGCCTTGAACACCTCCAGGGACGGGGCATCCACAGCCTCTCTGGGCAGCTGTTCCAGCACCTCACCACTCTCATAGTAAAGAACATCCAACCTAAATCTTCCCTCCCTCAACTTAAAACCATTTCCCCTTGTCCTGCTGTTCTCTACCCTTTCAAAGAGTTGACTCCCCTCCTATTTGTAGGCTCCCTTTAGGTACTGAAAGGCTGCAATGAGGTCACCCTGCAGCTGAAATCTCATGTATCAGTGTATCTCACTATATAAAGCTAACTTTTTTTCAGAACTAACCAGTGTATAACGTATTTTAACTACAACCTGGAGTAAACAAATATTTTTAAAATATTTTGTCACTTTCTGACTAATCTGTACCAAAATAAACAAAGAAAACCTCACAGCCCTTTGAAAAGCTCAGAAATTTACTTATACACAGAAAAAGCCTATTAAAAACTGTAAAAGAGAAAATATTTTTTATAGCTTAGAGTTTATGTCATGTCTATAAGAGTGTAAAGGTCCTAAGATAAAATATTTTACCATGGCTTTGCAAAGAGGACTTGTTTCATTCTCGTAATTGTTACTAAACTGGCACAACGGCTATTCTGGAGAGGGTCTATTTCATCTGGCATCAAGCAAAATTTAGATTATAATTTTATTTTTATGTTGCTGAATGGATGCTTTGTGTTTTTACTCTTTATTTTAAAGGAAACTAAACACTGATACAGGAGGATTTCCATGTAGATGGTTCGAAATGCACTGGATGCTTAAGATTGGGACTGACTGTAAAGGTAGATATTTATTTCATGCATATTTCCACCAGTAACAATGATCCTGAACATACTAAGAAATTACAGGGGTGCTTTTGTGATCGTGTTACCATCAGTGAAAAATAACACATTTGACTTAAAAAAGGAGTCACTTTTCTGACAAAACATTATATAGAGATCAGCCTCTTTCACCTAGTGCTGCAAACCTCCTGTTGACCTCTTCCACTCCTTTCTCACCTTGCTGTCTTTGTAACCACTGTTTCTCTTTTCTGTAAGGCTGGAATAGACCTCCAAAGTATCTATTGAGACCTGGATAAGAGGAGCATAATTTTATTACTAAGGGGTAAACATCTGGGGGTGTTCAGCAAACAAAAGAACTTATATCTAACAAATTGCAGTTTGAGATTATGAATAACTTCTTTATTGCTTTCAGCCTAGTAATGGACCTGAAATACAATTACACAATGCAAATTATATTCCTAAGAAAGATACTTTTCTGTGTATCATTTCTGAACGCTGCAGAAAAATACTAGGCACATTTTTGTTACACTTGTAAATACCTACTAGAATAATATTTTATTCAAACAAAAAATCTTTTGCTGTAGAAGAAGCAATTCCCTTTGGAAAGGCAACAGGAAAGCACTATATGTATATATGTACATATATTATTTTTCTATGTTTAAGTGTTGATAAATTATACTTTTCTCTTCACAGAAGAGAGGAGGTCTATCTTATAGGAAAAATACCAAGCCAATACTTCCTCCATTCGGCTTTTCCCTTCGCCTAACAGCACCACTTGCTTGAGAACATATGCCCTTCCATGCCAGCCATTTAGCCTTCAAAACAAGGAGTTTTTCCAAAAATGGAATGTTCGCTGTGGGTTGGAACTATGATCAAAAGATCCGAGCAGAAAATCACACTCCGGATTTACTAGAATTTGAAATCACTAAACATTGAAATTCATTTTCTATTGTCTTATTTTGTCTGAATGAAAAGAGAACAAATAATTATTTTCTTACTGAAGAGTAATGATTAATACATGTACATGAAGAGCATTACTGTTACCTCCCAGACCAGGCAGTCCACTAACTCCAGGGATACTGGGTAGTTCAGGAGCTCCTGCACAGTTTTGTGCATGGCAAGGCATTAGTAAAGCAACTGCTGCTGTGATCATGCAGAATGAGTAAAACAACATGGTTGCTCAGGGAACCTGTAAGAAAATGCATGTATCTGTTAAGCAGTGATTCTGTAAAACATGTAGGCAGGGGCTGATAGAATTGAATAGCTTTTTTTTGTTCCCTTCTTGAAATTTACATACTTGTTCATATAAAATACAGTTTAAGGTATATGGTTTCTTTTGCTACCGTAGCCTATCTACATAAATGTTTCTAGACTGATACCGACTGACATACATACTACAGAATGACTGTTAGACATTTGGGAGTAGTGGGAGCAAATAGTCATTTTTGCTATTACTATTTACTGGCTTAATCCTTGAGAAATGAGCTCGTGTAGAACTGACCAAGTTTAACCCATTACTTGTTCATAAGATCTATAATCACACAACAAAACATAGACATATACGACACCAACCTGAAAGGCACAATCTGTTACAGCAGTCATCGCAAAGGTTTGGAGCTACTTGGCAATTTCTTTAAGCATGACATGACTTAGGCACATTTATTTGAAATAGGTGGAGTGGTAGAGCGTTTTACACATGGCCAACATTTTATAGCTCAATCTATATTACAATCCTTTTTTTGATCAAAATTCTACAAGCTTGAAGATGTCTGAGTTACTGTTCCAAAAAAATCATGTTTGCTGGTTGCTGATAGGCCCATTCATCTTATTTTATCCTTTCTGGCATAACATTAAGTAAGGTTGTAATTTTTGTGCTGAGATACCGTAAGTAGAAAGTGCTGTCAAACCATGGATCACTGTAGCATTGGCCAATGCTGTGTGGTTATAAAACTTGAACTGATGAAAAATAAGATGTTATGTCATGGAGATATTTGGTTATTCACATTACTCAGCTAAAAATGAGAGAGACAGACAGGTTCAAGATGCCAGAACAAGTATCCAGTTTTAATGAGATGACCTGGGTGGGCTGACTCTCATACAAACCTTGACTTCACACTTTACAGTTAGATGACCATGCACTATTCTTTTAGCTAACAAATGGGTGTTCATCAGTTAGTACAAGGAATTTGTTTCAAAGCGTATGTGAAGAGCAGAATTAGAATCCCAGTTTATTATTAGTGCCATTTATTGAATGGATATGCACAACTGGATTGAGCTTTAGAAATATGAAATACAGTTTCATCTGCTAGGCTGACTTTATTGTAAAAGACTTTTTACATTATTCTATGTATACCTCAATACTAAATATTTTTAAGAGCAAAGTTTACTTGTTTATCTAGAGAAATGTCTCATTAAACTCAGTTTGCTGAAACATTCCCTTGAACATAAGAATATTCATTTCTATCTTAAGTTTTAGCACAGATGCATAGCTTAAGCCATAGTGCCAGTTCATCGTGGCCAGGATTATCTACTTTAACAAGTACATTTCTAATCAACCTGAGAACCTGCATGCTGTATTAAAGCACTGCCACATTTCAAGCACCAAATCTGAACTGTTTCAGTTTGTTTACCATTTCCTGTGTTGACGGCTAACAGATCCCTCTGACAAAGCTGGTCAATGACTGTGAAGAGCAGATTATAAAAGGTTGTAATAGAAACTACTTTAGGTAGCTAGGCATACTTATGTCACCAAGATAAGAGAATGCAATTACAACAGGTACTTTTCCTCTCATGTTGATCATTCAGGGAACTGCATTTAAATGAACTACTGGACCCAGCTCATAATTGGATCATGATGCACAGCCAGAGTTCTGATCAGTTATATAACAAAATGGAAAGACAGCTCTTCAGTTTTAATCTACTTTTAATGACCTTCATCAGTCACCACAATCTGGTATCCTTCAGGCATCTCTGCATCCAGTAAAATTACCAGTATAAGTGAAAAAAAAAACCCACAACCCCCCCCATCACTATTAAAGCAAAAAAAATTAACTTTAAAATGTAAATGTGACCACAGAAATGGAATAGAACAGGTTTCCCTACTAGCTAAAGTTCCTTGTGATTTATGAAAAGTCAAACTTACCTTTCTGCTTCAAAGTGAAAATGAGCACTTCTCACAAGGCCCCTTTATATAGCATGGTTCTTGTTCAATGACACTGTGCTGAAGCAGAGATTGGATAATCAGGGCACAAATAAGCCTTCTTAGTTTTGCTTACACACTTGTTATGCAAATGCTGAGAGAAATTTTTAATGCTGATAAGCATATATTTGTTTTATAAAAGAAAAATTTCAAGTTTCATTTTTTTTAACAGGGAAAGAACAATTCAACAGGTAACTCCAGAATGGTACTTTCATATAAAGGTACAAAATTTCAATAGAATTCCAGTGAATGTAACAATTTTCTTCTTGTTTTTACGAAAACCAAAAATGAGATGTGGCCACCAATGTTCTTAACAAATTGAGGAGATACCAGTCTCCTTTTTCATTTTTATTTTTTCCCTCAATGATTAGCTCTCAAAAACTGTTATAAAATATCTATATTCAAAATTCTTCCCCCTACCTGATATGCAGCAAATGTTTGAATGCAGGTTAATCATTTTTAAAAATGTCTAGCTTCATCAGCTGAAACTATAGTAGATGAAAAGAACTTGCATTAAGTGTATAAAACATAGGTTAGGTATTAGTATGTAAAACGCCTTACTCTTGAATGCTGCTGTGCTTTGGGAATGAATAGGTAGCAGGAAATTCAACGCAATGAAGACATTAATTGTTCTGTTTCCAAGTGGCTGCAGACTTCCAAATCACTTACAGCTCTGAAAAACTTCTGCAGCTGCAAGATAAGAATAAACTCAATCTAGATTTTGGCAAGGAATATTCTAAATGATGAAGTGTCCACATTCTTGGGAATCTAACTTATCAGAACATGAGCTCATAGGTCCAATTTCTAGGCAATTCTACATCAGTTGCAATGGTTAATACTGTGCTGGGGTACCACTGCCCACACACATCCTTATGCATACACATGCAAGTTTAATTGATGATCAACTTTATAAACCCTGACAAATTGCTATTGCTTCTTCCGCTGAACACAATTTGCAGTTCACAAGATTCAATACAGAACTGGAAACGCTGAACAGGGAATTCAGTAAAACCTCAACAGCCACAGACTGCCTCTGTTCAGGAAAGTATGGCAAGAGTAAAATGTGGCAAGTTTTTATACATCATAAGCCATTATCAGCCAAGTTATTATCGTGTACTAACAGCTTAAAATAAATATACACTTCAGAAAAATTCTTCTACTGTGAGCCAGATTATACTTGCACAATAGAAGCTGGTAAGACGTTAAATCATCACCCACCATTAGATTTAGTTTCCTTTGTGAAGTAGCGAGGAATTAGGGAAAAACAAATATACTGAAGAGTAAGGAATAAAGAAAGCAAATATTTCATTTTTCTACATCCTGGCATCCTCATCAAATAGCTAAAAGGCTTAGAATTTTGAAATCTACAGGTGAGCCTATGTGGCAGTGGTCAAAGTTCTTAAAAAGAGTAACATCCTCAAAACCCAGCTTGGGTACTCCAGTGATTTCAGCAGTACTCCAATATTGCATCCTTCTTTGTGTCATAAGTAGAACAGCAAGATTCCTTCTGAGGTCCTCTGACACATGAATTATGCTGATATGGCATTACGTGGGTAATGCCAGGAAATTGAACCCAAGCCCCACAACAGTCTATTCAACTGTTAGCAACGGAGAATTTTGGAAAAAGTTGAAATCTGATTTTCAAATATGTCATATATCCAGAAAGACTGCTTCTTTATGAGGCAGCTGGTCTTGTAACCCTCAAGAAAACAGTCTGACAACTAATAAATGACAAGGTCATTTCAAAACCGGAACAAATTTCTTTTATATAACCTTCAAATACCTAATCAGAAAATTAGGTGAACTTTCCATTTTGCTCAACTCACTGTTTGGAAGTGAACTGGTTGCTAATAGCCTTATCATAGTCCAATCTACATTAAGCTTTCAGGACACTGTCACATAAAATGCAGTGCAGTATAGACACAGCAGTTTATTTTAGTAACCTGTGGAACGTTTATTTTAAATACTTCACCGTGCTGCAAATTCCTGAGATCAGTTGCCTTACCTTGTCCTTGGCACAGCCTCTGCACAGCAAGTAGTGATGGTCAGCTCTCCATCTTTGCCTTCATCAAAGAAACATCTATGCTCAATGTTTGGCTGGAACTTTCACTGCTACCTATCTGCTCTACTGATGCTGAAATAGTTCAGACTTAGGTGCCCTTTGTCAGTTTTTAAAGAAGCCTCGTTAACATCAGCATAGATCCTTGTAAGAAATACTGGGGACCAAAGCGAGGTCACATATTAAGTATGGAATCAATCCAATAAGTAAGTACTCCCTTCTCTCCATGTGCACCTTAATTTTAAGATGAGGCCATACAATAAACAGGGGAAAGTCAACAGTCCTCCTGCCTTTGGAAAATAAGAAACATTGATAAAATAATTTTTACGCTAGTTTATAGTGCATTGATTATGGGAATAGGATGAAAAAGTTGAGGATACCTAACTACATCTTTTATAATGAAACAACACAAGTTCTACAGTTGATAGGCCTTAAAAATCTTGTTATTGCTGTGTACTCTAGACTTACGCCACTCTAACTCACAGATAAGTATCTTACAGAAGAATCTAGCTGCTAATGAGGCATATTTATATTTATGAACAAACACAGTATTAGTCACATGCTGTCAGCTTAGTGATACAGTGTCATCTGGGGCAGAGACTTTTACATCAAAGTGTGACGTGGATGGATGAAGGAGAAGAAGTGCTGAATACAGATGGAAAGGCTTGCAAAGACAAGACAGCAGCCACTGGGAACTTGTGGGGAAGAACCAACTCCACCGGAACTTACTGACAAATCTTGCCTAACAGTGTGCTTGCAAAGGACAGAAAACTCTAGACAAAAAAGAAAAGAAAGACTTCAAGTAATTTGATAATCCCTTTCAGTGTATTTTCTATTCTAGGAAAGCAAATTCAAACTGTATGATCAAGAAAAGGAGTGATTAGTTTTTCCACGGATTTCGTGAAGAAAAAAGAAAAGAAAAAGAAAAGAAAAAGAAAATAAAAAGAAAAGAAAAAGAAAGGGAGGGGGGAGGGGGGAGGGCAGGGCAGGGAAGGGAAGGGCAGGGAAGGGCAGGGCAGGGAAGGGCAGGGAAGGGCAGGGAAGGGAAGGGCAGGGCAGGGAAGGGCAGGGAAGGGCAGGGAAGGGCAGGGCAGGGCAGGGAAGGGCAGGG